>OY720442.1:22610040-22953126 GCA_963082915.1 Dolichopus griseipennis | reverse complement strand
TCGAACTTTTAGCCAGATTCGATCCTTTACTGCAACAGCATCTAAAAGACTATGGCAATAAGGGAAAAGGATCTGTTTCTTATTTGTCAGCAAACATTTGCGACGAATTTATTCAAATTTTAGGTAGTTATGTAAGAACCAAAATATTAACAGAAATAAAAGAAGTAACATATTTTTCAATCATAGTAGATTCTACACCTGATGTTGCACACGTAGATCAATTAACGATGATTTTCAGATTTGTAAAAACGGATGGAATTGTCGTAGAAAGGTTTTTATTGTTTTTAGATAATATTGGCCATAAAAGTTTAGAAATGGAAGAATCTATTTTAAAAGTATTTTCTGATATGGAAATTAATTTGCAGAATTGTAGAGGGCAATCCTACAATAATGCGGCTAATATGTCGGGGATTTATACTGGACTTCAAGCTCGTATAAAATCCAAAAATGAACTTGCAATTTATGTGCCATGTGCAGCACATTCGTTAAATTTGACTGGCGAATGTGCTGTAGATTGTTGCTTAGAAGCGACTAAGCTATTCATGCTGGTTCAAAACATATATACATTTTTTTCAGCATCAACTTCTAGATGGGAAGTACTGAAAAAAGAATTGGGTCCAAGAGGTGTTATTCCAAAGAAAATATGTGAAACTCGGTGGTCTGCTAGAGCAGATGCAGTGACAGCACTTATGTTAGGCTACAATTCTTTTAAAAATGCCTTTAATATTATTTATGAGGATTCTGGACAAAAAAATGTTGTAAAAATAGAAGCCAAGGGTTAAAAAACCAACTAAATCTGTTAGAAACTGGAATAATGTTGTCGTTTTGGTTTGATATTTTAAATATATTAAATAAAGCTAGTAAAACACTTCAAGACGTTGCAATTAACATCGAAGGCGGTGTTGAAATATATAGTTCATTATGTTCATATTTACAAACTAAGAGAAATTTGGAATCTTTTGAGTTTTATAAAAAAAAGGGAATTGAATTATCTGGGTGTCAGGACTTTAAAATGAACAGAAAGCATAAAAGAAATAGACGGTTCGATAATAACACTGCGCCTGAAACTTTGTTTGATAGTAATACGGATTTTCGCATAAATTCGTACTATATTATAATTGATAGACTTTTCTCAGAAATAAGTAAAAGAAAAGTTGCCTACATTTTAAAAACTTTAATATTTCTCAAAAAAATGAAAAAGAAAGCAAATCAAAAGCTGAAGTTTTATTGAAAACTATAATAAATTCTGAAATCGGATCAACTTTTCCTAATATTGAAGTAATTTTAAGAATATTTTTAACTATTGCAGTAACTAATAGTACTGGTGAAAGAAGTTTTTCTTGTTTAAAAAGACTAAAAAATTATTTACGCTCCTCAATTGGCCAAACAAAATTAAATAGTTTGAGCATATTATCGATTGAATCGGACTTATTTGAGAGTACCAACTTTGACGAGATTATAGATGCTTTTGCTAGATCTAAATCTAGAAAAAAAACTAAAGTTCCTAATATATATTATATATTATTTGTTAAGTTTTTTTTTTATTGTTTTTTTTTTAATAACTCATATGCAATGAATTGTGTTTTTTTACTATTATCCTATTTTTAAACTGAATAAATGTTTGAATTTTTGTATATAAATATTTAGTTTTTAAATTATTTTTTTTTTAATCAGAAAGCATTTTTTTGGGCGCTTTATAACTTTTAGCACAGGGGCGCCAAAATTCATAAGACGCCTCTGCCAATTTGTATAATTGAAAAATTGTAAAATGTATGTAACTGCCATAGATAAATTAAATATTAAAAATGGTTAATTAATAGGAACAACTTTTCACTTGAGGTGTTAAGAAAGCCGTGTTAATCTTGTTGAGAACTATATATTAGATGTCAACATTAGATTTTAAACATTAGATGAAAAAATCTCTTAGCCACAAGAAAACAGACACCATTTCTCTTTTTCAAAACGAGAATACAACACATCTATTCACTTTTCACATTGTGGCCCACTGGGGTTAATAAGACTAATATAAGTCTAATTTTCCTCTTGGATCTTTAAAATCCTCAGTACTACTGTACATAAATAGCACTATCAGAGTATTCTCTCCTGTGGCACCTACAACTAAATTGAGTTTATCAAAAGTGTAATAGCTTTTTGAAATAAATTGCGTAATGAGATTGGTAAAAACTAACCTCTAGATTCTGTTCTATTAATTCAAAAAATAAAACTCTTTAAAATTGTTTCATTAGCAGAAGGGTTAATATTAACATTTTGTTTTTTATTTTGAATTATTAAATAAATTTTTTAAAAAACATGAATAAATTTTAGTTATTTAAAACTTGGAAAAAATGTGTGTAGGTACTATATTGATAATACGTTCGTTTCATTTACATAAAGAGTCTTAGAAATACTTTTTTTTTATTTATTAGCATAACACGCATTCTAACCAGAAATATTAACTCATACATACTAGCAATTAGCATAAGCATAGTACGCATATACTCATTATTTTACTCTTAAATATTATTATTTTTTGAATATTTTAAAGATAAACACTTTTATCAAAATGTAAATGTACCTACTTAAAATGCTATTTTTATATTTGGCAGTACATAATATATACAACCATACTTATATCTTCTATCTACACTTTACAGCTATGTTTTAAAGTAAATAGTAGCACAATTGGTAGGCTGTAAAAATGTAAAATAATTTTTTTGTGGGTACCTATCAATATTTTGGGAAATAAAATCTTAAATTAAAGAAATCTTGAAATTAAAAAATAAATAATGAAGACTTTAATTCGATTATTTTCTGTGATATTGAAATGATTTTATGTAAAAATAATTATTTTTTAATTCGGATCCAATATTCGGATCAACATATTTTAAAAAAGAGGAAATCACCGATTTTACAGAACCTAAATATAGCAAAAGAATTTTAAAAGTTTGACTCTTCATCCAGCCATAAGAAACAGCCCCCAGAAATTTAGGTACCATTTTTTAAGTTTTTCCCCCTTTAACTCTTAATCCAGCCATAAGAAATAGCCCCCAAAAATTTAGGTACCATTTTTTAAGTTTTTTTCCCCTTTTTAGTTTCTAGAATTGGGGACTAAGTTTTTCAAATCATATCAGTTCGACCTCTGAGTTCTAAATACGAAGACGTTTTATAAACAATATAAACGAATAAAGCGACATCTGTTTTTTTTTTTATGTAAAACAAAACCAAGTTCATGTGAAAAGAGTATATATATATATATATATTTTTTAACAAAAGACTTTTATTTTAAATAATTTTTTTTTAAATTTTTACTTAATACAAAAATATTTTATCTTAAGTGCACATTTTTATTTCAAATGAATATTCGTTAAGTAATTTGGTACATAGCGTTGTCCCACTAGTTTATAAGTCAATTTTTTATAAACATCAACCCTTTTTATATAATTTTATTAAAACAATTCTCTCAAATTTCTTTTTCTAAAATAAAATTTAATTTCAATGAAAGTCTTCACATAAAATAAAAACTGTTCGCTTTAAATAAAAATACTTTCACTTAAAATAAAAATGTTTTCACTTAAAGTAAAAAGGTATATTATTCGTTTACTAAAACATTCCAGCGTACACAACACTTATACTTTTAAAAATCTTCATTATAATTTTAAAATAAAATTTGTTTCATATTTCCTAACATAGGATGCCAACTCCAGGTCTATCGACTCCATGTTTTAAAGAGATTAAAGCTTTAATAAACCAGTATTTGACGAGAAATAAAAATTTGGATGCAAACTACAAAACAAAATTATTATACCTACCTATAGTATTATATTTTATTTCTGTTTATTAAATTCCTCCCCAACTACATACACCTCATACCCCACATACACTATCCATATACATATATGTAAATGTAATATTAGAAAAAAATGTGCTTCTAGTTGAGCACTTACCTTTTCCTGTTTTTTTTTTTTTATTTACTCTAGTTTATTTTTTTTTTTTTTATTAAGTACATTTACGTACGTACATAAGTACATATTATGAATATACTTTAAACGTATCCTATCAATCATTCTGAAGAATGTACTTGTTGTTTTTTAACCTATAGTACTATACCATATAGCTCCCGACCATCCATCTCTTGTTGCATTAAAATATAATCAGAAAAACAAATCTATTTAGATTTATATTATATGGTGTATAACAGATATTTTTTAAAACAAAATAAAAAAAAAATCAAAAGGTAAAAAAAAATGAAAAATGATTTTATACAATTTCACCTGGAATAAAGTCATTAAAGTCTAAAGTGTAATTTTATGTCGTTTATAACCTGTGAGATACATCTAAAGTTCTTTTTTTTTTTTTACATAAAATTTTATTATGTTTCGTTTCACTACGCTTCCACTTATTTATTTTATAAGTTTAAGTTTAGGTTTTGGTACTTGTTTTTTTCCTTCTTACTTTTCTTTTTTTTTGTTTGTTTTTGTTGTTTTTTACCAGTCCATTTATTATATTGGTAAGTTTAGGTTTTTTTTTTTAGTAGGTTAGAAGATATAAAATATTATAGATATTTTATAATTTCTAGGTATACATTTCTCAGCATTAAAATATATATATATATAAAATGCTTTTTGTCACCTTGAATCCTCAGGTAGTTCAAAATATATTATATATATATATTTGTATAATTGTATAATACGAATGTATCTTCAGTATGTATCTTTAGATTTTTTATTTTAGTTTTTTTTTATATTTTTTTTTGATTTTATATAAATTCACTGAATGAAATATATATACTTGTGCATTACATGTATATGTATTATAATATCTGGATTCTGGAATGTAAAACTTATATACATATAAAATTACATGTAACCTAACATATATAACTAAAATTGAGTTTTGGTTTTCCCTCTATTTAAAAAAGAAGGTCTCGAAAAAAAAAATTAATATTGGCACCAACCCCACTTACCATTATCTTACCTTTTTTTTCAATTTCAAAAGGACGACGAAAATATTAAATATAAAATGTTAATATTTAACAGGATAATGAGGTAACATAAAATTACATATATATATTATATATATATATATATATACATATATATATAGGAAATAATTATTATAAATTTGTCTTTAAAGACAAAATGTAACCAGAATTTGTATTTTATTTAATAAAATTTTACTCTTTTTTTTTAATATTCTTAAATTTATAATTTGCATGTAAATTAGTGTCCATTTTTCTCGTCCCCGTCAAATTTTTGTAAATTGAATTACAAATAAAAATAATATAATGCCATATTTTAAAGGGGTTTAATTTAACCCTGATTAAGTTTAAGTAATACATATACATATAATGGTAAAACTAAAGTTTCTATAATAAATATATTTAGTTCTAAAGAACGAATTTAATTTGGGAAAATTTCAAGGCCTTACAATAACTATATACTACTTATTATTTTTATTAAGTACCTAGAATGAGTTATAAATAAAAGAACATTCAAAAGATTTTCATAAATTCTCTAATAAAATACTATTAAAGATTTACTCAAATTTATTAGATACTAATTAAGAGTATTTGGAAAGGAAATCCTACCTCTTCTAATTGTAAAAATAATTTAAAATTTGTAAAATTTGATATACACATACACATATTGATCTTTTCCAATACGTAATTTTTGAAAAAGCTTTAAAATTCAATGTTAAACAACAGGAAATAAAAATTGGGACAAAATATGGGTTCAAAGTACTAAATGACCTACACATACTAGTATAATAAATATATATATCTTGAAATGCATATCTTTAATTTATATTTTTTGTAATTTAAAACATCACTTAAATTTTTTTGTTAAACTCGACATCATTTTCTTAGAAAAAAATTTAATAATTTTCATTACATAAAAAAGTTCTTAATCATATTTTAGGTATTAATTGGAAAAATGATAGTATATGTAAATGAAATTTTGGAAATGGAAAACTATTTCTTAATTAAATTTATATTCTAACTTATTCAATTTTTTTTTGCTTTTCGTCTTTATACTATTCAAAAAGGAACATTTAGGGAGCTCCAGGTTTTTTAAAATTTATAAATTTTAAATATTAAGATTTTAAAATCATATGATCATCCATCACTTGCTAAATTAAGATTAAATTTGGACTTGGAACGACTTCACTAAATTTTTTTTAAATTTAATTAAAGGGACACTAATCGTCGGATTAAAAAACTTTCTGGGGCTAAAATGTAAATTGTATTTTGTAAAACAACTTTGATATTAGATTTTTGTACTATTTTTGGTTTACAAAATACTCGAAAAAAAACCTAAATATTACCCTAGAAAAGTACGCCTTGGGATTACCCGATTTTCTCCAAAAGCTTAACAATTCAATATATTAACATAAAAATCTTATATATAAAAATTGAATATATAAAACATAATGCTCAACCGTTTAGACTGTACAAGTGTGCACAGATAGACGTAAGTACATACGTCGTACACAGACGGACATTATAAAAAAAAACATGTCTAATGAGTTTCTACACACCGGAGTAATTTCAGGGTTCAGGGTAACCTCCATTTTTGGTGCGAAAACTAATACCTACCGCTTATTATATATCATATAAGCGCTTGGTTAAAATATACATAATAAAAAATTATATATAAAATTTTATTTATAAGTTTTAATACGATTTTAACAGAAACTATCTGTTATACTCATCTAATGTTTCTCAAATTTCGTATATAATTTCTACAAAAGCGTCTTTTTAATTTTAATAAACTTCATAAATTTAAAATAAAAAATATTCGTTTGGAAATTCAAACGATGGTGAATTTAACGGAAAACAAAGTTTTTTGAGTGTAATTTTTAATTCTGAAGGTTCTTGTCCAAACTAAAAAATTATAAGTTATTTTATTTCACTCAATCATGGTGATTTTTATTTAAAATAATATTTTAACATGTTTTTCATAAACCCAACACACATGGTTTTACAATATCTGAAAATTGTTTTGAAATGAATCTCATTAATATTTAAAATGGTATAATATAATTAAATAATTATAATAAATAGTATATGTATAATATAATTTTAGTATCCTAACCTGTAATGGTCTCTGTAACTGATGGTTTTGAAATCTTTTTTCTTAAATAACATTCACCCCTATTCTAAATTCCCTCGTACAGCTACGTCGGAGATAATCTACGAAAAAGTAATTTTCAATTCCGACTTAACGCTACAAAAAGTGCAAAAATCTACGAAAGAAATAATCATTCGTTTCGTAGCATATTCGTATTTCATATATTAAAATTTTTAAGGGTAAAATAACGAAAGAACTAGATATAATCAAAATAATAAAGAAATTATATGAAAAATCTTACTATTTTTTATTTATAATTAATCTTAAAATACTTTTTTCTCAAAATAATATTCAAAAATTATTAGATACCTACTACAAATTTGAAAACAATAAACATCATTCTTATTTAAAAAAATGAATTCAAACGTGGAAGTTACCATTGCAAATTTAATTTTCTACGAGGGAATTTAGAATCACTAAAACTTTTTTTTCGTAGCGTAGCCAATTTTTCGTAGAAAGTCTACGAGGGAATTTAGAATAGGTGTATTATCATGGAATATTAATAAATATATAAATAAGTTACAAATGATCCTTACGCTTATATAAAATACCACAAAAAATATTATAATTAAAGATATTAGTCCAAACATTTAAACTTAATCAATCGAGTGCGCTACATTTCAAATGGTGGTGCTACCCACCTACCCAGTTTCCATGCTTAAAAACTGGGTAGTTTAATTGAAAATGTGATTACTTTACACCATAAAAACTGACTATAATTTCATAGGATAAAGTCTACTTTGAGGCGTCTGAGGCGTTACAATGGCGGAGAAAGTTTTTACTACCAAATGGCCAAATAATTTTTCGTTCATTTATGGTTTTTCTATGTGGCCATTTGTTTAAAAACCAATATGTTTGAATTATTTTTAAAAAATCAAGAGCAAAAAAACCACCGCCCAAATATAGGTGAATGTATACCCATAATAATTAATATTACTGAAAAATTGAAACAGATTGTTCAAAATAATTTTTATTTATTTGTCAATTATGTATAAAGATGTAACTTATGTATTTTTTTTTTTTTAAATTTTTTTATTTTTGATTTTATGATTTACAATTATTTTCATTTCTATGCATTTTTTTTTAAAAATCAAGTGTAATACATCATTTAAAATTAAACAAATCATAACTATATCTACGTTTTTTATATCTATATTTCAAATCTATGCAATTTTTCTTTTCGATTTTATATTTATAATTTTAATATTGTTTTATTATGTGTATTTTTTTTTTTTTTTTATTAAATTTTACATCTTTGGTTATTTACAATAAATTTATATTTATATAATTTATTTTTATTTACACATAAACTTAAATTAATTCAAAAAATATATATTTTTAAAATGTTTTAACACAAAAAAAAATATAATTTAATATATATATGAAATTATTAATTTATAATTTCAAAATTTGTTTACTCTATTCGCAGTACATTTAGCTTTATAAATATTATTTTTTTTATATTTATACAATATTGCAGGAAAATAAAAACAATTTAATTTGCCATTAAATTAAAAAAATTATTAAGAATTTCGTACATAATTCCATATAAAAAAAAGCAAATTAATAGTTTTTCTTTTTTTTGTGATATTTGTCACAACCATTGATAGCTAAAGAAATTTGCAAACGAATTCAAACGAAACTTAAAACATAAAGTCTAATAATAATAATAACTAGTACAAAATAGATAAGAATCTTTGGAATTCTATCTTACTGACATAGGAATTAAATGCAGTTTATTATAAGATATTGTATATTCCTCTTGTTTTTTATATAATATATATATATATATATAAAAATAAATTTTTTAAATAATTGACGCACCATTTTTACAATAATAATATATAGAAATTTTCATTTGAATTTTATTTTTTCTTTTAAAATGAACTTTGCAAATCTCTCTCTTTTCATTTAATTAAATTCCATCACATTCAAAAATTATTTATTAATTTTTTATTTACTTATATTTTTAAAAGTAGACGAGGAACTATTCTCGGGTTTAATTTTATTTGAATTTTCAAATTTTTGTTGTAAAGATGATACTGTTTTACCGGGTACAGGTTTATTTGTTGAACCTATTTTATTATTACTATTATTACTACTACTATTATTAGTACTATTATTACTATCTAAATTATCACCATTTTTAGCACTGCTGTTATTACGATTTAATGTTGGTGCAAATGTTTGTAATTTTGTCCCAGATGCAATTTTTGTTGTATTATCAACTGATGATGGAATAGAGTTTTGCTTACTTAAATTACGACCACTTAAATTTGACTTATTAACTGTTGAGATTCCAGGTGGTTTTGATGAAACTTTAGGTTTTTGTATAGAATTAATAGAATTTTGTTTTGTGACACCAACATCTGATGTAGTTTTATTTTCACCGACCGAAGTTTTACGAACCGGTTTTGGTGAAGGTATTGTTTTACCTTTATTTGCTGGTTTAACTAAAAAATTAAAATAAGGCAAGAAAAAAAATTAATGCAGCAAACTAAAACTATTAATATTTAAAACAAAAAAAAAGAAAAACATTTAAGTTAAACTAATATTGAAATTATATATGTATACCTGAAGTATTTTTAATAGCAGTAGAAGGCGAAGGACTTCGTTTCGTAACTGAAGTAGGCTTTGACTGAGTTGAACTATTTGGAGTATTTTGAGTATTTGCTTTTATATTAGATACAGTAGATGACACAATACCCGGTTTGGGATTTGGTTTTACTTGTTTAAAACTTGAAAATGAGTTTGCACCATAACTTCCGGACGAATTGGTTGGAGTTATCTTCGATAATTCAGCACTTCGATTTGGTGCAACTCTTGCCACTGGAGCATTATTAATGTTTAAATTTCTATTATTAATATTGCTACTATTATTTACAGTATTGGTTTTCGATTGTTCTGTATCCGTATTATCTTGTATAGTAGAATTATTCATATATGATGCAATCGTTGGTGTTTCAATTGATTTACTTTTTTTTAATGTTGATGCTGAATAAATAGAATCAACGTTTCGTTTTTCAATTTCATTTACAATTTCACCCAATAATCCCATTGAACTATTATTGTCTGTGGTATCGTTTTGAAGCAAACTAATATCCTTTTTCGCATTTTTATTGGTAATCGAAGGCACAGGTGGTGAGTATTCGTCAATAACAGAATAAATTTCATCAGCCGGTGTATTATATTCTGTTACATTATTCGATGACAAAGAAGGTTCTACAGCTTCACAATCGTCATATTCATTTTCATTAGTTATGTGTCCTAATTGATTAGGTCTCGGAACATTATATGTTGATGTTGTAGGAGCTGGAGGCCTAGGAGGAGGGCTTTTTGGTCTGTTATTTCCCACAATACTTTTTGGACGATTAACAGAACGCATTGAACCTACTGTTTGTAAATAGGAAGGTTCTATATTATATGAAGGTTTTTCTGTTTTAGGACTTCTCATACTTTGTGTCCTATTAAGTTTGTTCCCATCCTCATCTTTCTTAACAACAACTGATGACAAGGTTTCATCGACTGATATAGGTGCTGATATTTCAATAGTTTTTAATCGTTCTCTATCTATTTTCGGTCGAACTTTGTATGGAGCATCATTTTTTTCATCTTTTTTTAAAAATGATGCGATTCTTTTGATTGTTCCATCTTTAGGTTTAATTTGAAACTTATTTGAGTCCATGTTATTCAAAATAGGCGGTGCAATAGGTGCAGGTCTTGCTGGTATTAACACCCTATCATTCGATATTTCCTTAGCCGTACAAGTTGAAGTTTCCAAAACAGGGCTCGATATTAAAGGTCTCGCATTAAATCCAGGGTTTGGTGGTGGCAACGCTGGTGCATCAAATTTTTCGTTATATTTCAAAGTTGAACTTTTTTTATCCAATGTATTTGGTGGTGATTTTCTTCGATCTAATGTGCTACTTTTAGTTATAATCGGTGAATTCTTTTCTCGTGATACTAAAGGAGATTGCTTTGGAACTGGAGGTGCATGTCGTATAGGAGCGCCACCAGTTGTAGTTATTTCATCGACTGCAGTAGATATTTTTGTAACTGGATGAACAAAAGCTACTTTCGGACCCTCATGATTTGTAGCAGCATTTGGTAATGGTGCCAAAGTAAATCCTTTATATTTACCAAATTTCAAATTAGCAGTATTATTTTC
This sequence comes from Dolichopus griseipennis, assembly GCA_963082915.1. NCBI lineage: Eukaryota > Metazoa > Arthropoda > Insecta > Diptera > Dolichopodidae > Dolichopus > Dolichopus griseipennis. The sequence goes on along the minus strand of OY720442.1, from coordinate 22,941,828 downwards.
AGTTGGTGAACGTAAAAGGGCTGAGTTCATATCATCGGTGCTGCTAGGTGATGATGTTGCCATACCACCACAAGGGGAATTAGGCGAACCACTTCCATCATTTCGTGATGGATTCATTTTGATAACAGGTTTTAAACTAAGTAAAAATACAACAATATTACAATGTTTTCAAATGTAGAAATTATTAACAATTTTTCAAATAAATTTGTACACATATTTTTATGTAAATAATTAATAATTATTCATTCAAAAAATTGCTAATTTTTGTTTAAAAAGAAAAATATATTTAAAATAAATAGAAATTCTAACTTACATTAATTAGTACGAAAAAAAATTGGAAGAAAAAGTATGTATGTATAAAGAAAAGAAATACTTCTACATAGGACAGCAAATACCAAAAAAGCTAAAACAAAATACATTAAAGTAAACAAAACTAAAAAATTACTATTAGACTACTACAACCACTAAAATATGATAAAAAAAATTAAATTTTAAAACACCACTTAAATAAAAAGCATTCAACTGTATTTATATTAGGATTGGAAAATTAGTATAAAGTTTCAATCCTTAAAATTATTTTATAAAATATTACAAATTTGTAAAAAATTTAATTACAATCTAAGCAATTTCAAAGTTTGAATGTTATGCATTTTTTTTTTTATTTTACAAAATTTTTTATAAAAATATTTAAATTCCAAAAAAAAAAAAAAATCACTAGTTATGTTCTTAAATTTTTATTAATTTTTAATAACTAATATTTTACATATATGCAAATTAAAAAAAAAAAAAAATTAAATCTAAAAATGGTCACTTTTATTTTAATGATAAACTTCCGCATGCACATATATGTATAAAATATTTAAATACAATTTTAAATAAAGAAAGCTAAATATAATTTACAAAATTACTACATATTAATACAAATCACAATTTTTATAATTTAAAAATAAATTTAAGATAAAATTAAATCAAACTACTATTTGGTAATAATGAAAGCCAAATAATAAATGTGTCATGGAAGTGTAAATGTTACTGGAATAATGTTTTACAGTTTTTGCACGGACCTATCACAGTGATTATTGTTAATTACTAAATCAGTGCAATTTGATAATACGTGCGGGTTAGTAGTTGAATTTAATTTAATGTCAGTTATTTGTAGTTTTCGCTTAGAAGTTGTAATTGGGTCAGTAGTTGCTACATACACATTAGCTGATTTCCGTAATCCATCAAATGATTTGTTTTGCTTCCAATAGTACATTAAGAATAAAAATATTGAAACAAATGGTACCACTCCTAAGAAAAATATGTACATTGTTCTAGTGAATCCGATATTGCCTAAAATTTAAAAATAGTTAAATAAATAAATTTTTCTAGAATAAAAAAAATTAATTTTAATATACCACTTGGATTTGTTGCTGGACCACTATCATTGGAACCACCAAAACCAGGTGAACTACAATAAGGTCCACCAAAACCAATAAAACAATGACAATTTCCTTTACTGTTGCAAACGCCATTTCCATTGCAGTCTTCAGGACAGGCTTGACCTTTTCCTTGAACTCTGAAATGTTCAATTGATACGCATTTTTGATTGACACACATCTTACTGTCACCACATTTAGCACCATTTGGAGTTAAACCGGGATCTATTGATTCTAGCCCTAAATCAACAACAGCTGTACGACACGGAATAATATTTCCTTTATGATTCATAAAACTATGTGATAGTACTGCTACCGATTCCATACCAAACTCTAATCGTTCATTCAAATGTTTACAGTGTAACATACCACAACGTACATCTTCTTTATTGCATTGTATGTATCTATTATTTAGTCTATCGAAACCACAATTACCATGACGACTTCCATCAACATTTTTATCGTAACAATAATCTGAACTTTGCCCAGAAGGACCCCACAATATTTTGCATTGTGCTGTTCTTGAACGACATGTACCTTGATAACAAAATGCATTTCCACTATCACATTCTGTAGTATCACGTTTATATACATCTGTTGGACAATATTCACCATCACCTGTACAATATTCTGGTAAATCACATTCACTTTGTGCTGAACGACATTTAAATCCAGCTGCTTTCGGTCTACAAGTTGTTAAATCACAACATTCACCTGTAGCACACGAAGCGTTAGCGTATAACATACAAGTATTTGGATCACAGCAGGTATTTTGGCAGTATTTTGGTAAACCACAATCACATTGCTCACCCACTTCAACGAAACCATTACCACATTGCGGAGAATCAAATAATTTTACTGGTTTATTTCGGAGACAATAATTCATTCCACGGGAAAAGGCAACATTTAACTGATCTTTACTACATGAACTCCAATGACGCGGTACTACTGATGTACTAGAAGCAGACATTATACATTTTTCATCTTCACATTTACAATCAGCTGTATCATGTTCCATTCCAAAATTATGTCCCATTTCATGAGCTACAGTAGTTGCTACAACTCCAACTATTAGACTATGCTCCATTGAAACACCACCAGAATATTCATATGTACAAATTGGTCCTTTTAATGCCTTACCTTAAAAAGGAGAAAAGAACACGTATGACAATTATTATGTTGTTATATTTACATATTATATAAATTATTTTGAGAGAAAAAACCTTACCTACAACACCTCCGCTAAATTGTTCTTTAGTTAGCAATTGTGCATTATCATTCGGATGATCAATAACCAATTTTGTACGTCTATATTGCAAGAAATTCTTCAATGTAACATCACCATCTTCCGATAAAACTATTTCATTTGCTTCACTCCAAACAACAACACCCACCAATGCAATAAAAATATTTAATGGAACGTAAAGCTATGATTAATAAAAGAAAAACAAAATAAATAATGAAAATAATGAAATTTGAATTGTTTTAAAATATATTGTTTTTAACTTACCGCATTTACAATATTTGCTAAGTCTTTACAATGATTATGAACTTTTTTGATATTTTCACCAAACGACTGGTAAACTTTGTTATCAACAACTAATACCAATTCTACAAACGATGAGTATTTATTAGCGTTATAAGGACCGTGAATTTCGCTTTCACTGGAACGTTTATACTGCAAAAATTACAGAAGTTAAATAATAATTTTATAAAATTAAAAATTTAATATAAATTTAAAACTAAAAGGTATTTAATTTAGATTCTAAGCTAAATATTTATCAACAACAGTAATTATTTAATAAAATTATTAGATAATAAGAAAATAAGAATAAAGATAAATTTGAATGAAAGTATAAAACTCAAATTACTGCATTTGAGTCATTTGGTAATGTGGTCAGATAATGAAATTCCAAAATAAAATTTAGTTACTGAAATTTATATTGTTTTTGCAAATGACTGCTAGTATATTGTAGCGGTTTTCAATTATTTTAAAATTGAATGAATCTACTCTATAAAATCAATAGAATCTTGAAAATGCAAATGGATAAATCGGAATAGATCGCCATTCGCATTGAATAATCTGTAAAAAATAATCGAGCTTTGAATTCCAAAATAATTATTTACAATTATGTATTGGATCATCTTTTATAAAATAATAAAATAACTTATCTTAATAGCAATGATTAGGAAAACCAAAAAAATCAATTTAAATGTTTTTTTGAATCAAATAGTCAATCCTTCTTAAAAGCAGACGTTAATCGCATAATGTTATTTAAAATTTTGGGAAACCCAAACAGCAAATTTAAATTTTTGAATGAAACGGTTCAAAAAATTAGGTTTTTCATATTATTTATCAGTTTAATGGACTGCAGTTAAAGGTTATCATATATTTATTTTTTTTTTAAATTACAAGATTTTAATTGTTTTTAAAAAAAAAAATATTTGGTTTAAAAAAAAATTAAAATTCAGTTAAACTGATAAGAAAATTATTCGGAAAATTCAAAAGAATAGAATCGCAAAAATTTATTATGTCTTGAAATGGACTCCTATCTAGGTTACACAAAATTTAATAAGTAAAATTTTAAATTGGTATAAAAAGAATAAAAAAATTTAATTAAGAAAGTTGATTAAAATTCCGCACAAGTTCATAATTAAACTTACTCTAAGTATTCTATTATTAGTGATATTTGAATTAATCGATTGATGATGACTGATATCATTTAAATTATTTATTTCTCCTATTAAATTTGCTGAATTTTCTCGCAATAAATTTTCAACATCATTTTCATCTTTGTAGCCACATGTCGCATTCTTTTTAATATCCGAATGTCTAAAATTAAAAAAACACAGAATAGAACATTATATAATTTTAAAAAAAAATTTTAGCAAATGCTTAATAATTTTGTTTTTTCATAAATTTAAATTTAATTTAAAAGCTAAATATAACCAAATTGAATATTGAATTAATTTTTTTTTTACTATGAAATAATGTCGTCATAATTTCAATTGAAGAAAATTTAATTCAATGATCTTATTGTTTCTTAATAAAAAAAACTAAATAAAAAAAATATAAAATTACACTTATTAAAAATTTGAACTAACCGAAATATAAAATGTTTATCATGAATCTGTCCATCTGGTGTGGAATGTATAAAATAAGTATCTAAACCATCTAAAACAATTCCATTGATACCTCCATTACATGTTGAAATGGCTATTATAGAATTTTGTTTACCCCTTATATTACCCTAAAAATATAAAATTTATAAAAATATTATTAATAAGTTTTAAATATACTTTAAAAAAGTTTTGTAATAAGTATGTAATAATTATATAAATTACCTGATAATGACAGAGGTCTATTTCAGTCTTTGTAAATTTTTTAATAATATCACTACCTCTATTCGAATCTTGAAAGCGTAAAAAATGTTCTTGTGGTAATATATCTTCATTTAAATGAAGATCAGCAACTACATTTTCTCCATTATGATGATATGATAATATTATATGAGAATGATGTAAGCCATTCTGTAATAATGATATAAAAATTTTTTTATTATATAAGAGTTTGTTTTTTAATTTGCAATTAATTAGGAATTCTAATTGAATAATTTTAATAAACCTACATTATTTTAAAAAAAATATATATATATATATATATATATATATATAGTTACTTAGAGGTTAATAGTTTTGAGCTATGAATATATATATAGTTTTTATTGTACCCAATTATCTGACAAAATATATTAAGTACCTAATTTAAAATTTTTAATTAATTATCAAAGATTTGATATAAGTATAATAGCATATCTACAATGAGCGCTCTCGTTTCGCTCTCTACACGCAGTTATCTGTCAAATAAGGTAAAATTAAAATGTATTGAATTATATGAAAATATCTACAATAGACGTAGCCATGTCACAGTTTAATTTTGACCTTTTTCCGCTTTCTGTACGTATTGTTAAATAATTGAACTTTGAAAAATATTTTTTATTGACTTTGGGTCAAATAATATCAAACCATTATTCAAAATAGCTATACAATAAACTTTAAACTATTGAATATTTTTTAATTCATGAAATTTGTAAAAAAAACGATGTCAAAAATCGCTGTCATGTACATTTCATTGTGGACACTCCTTTGTTGACGACGTAATGAAAGCTAAACGAGAGCGAAACGAGAGCGTCATTGTAGATAGGCTATAAAAGTAGATTAATTTCTATTTTGGAATGGAAGTGTCATTTAAATTTCGTATTAACTCAAATTTAACAAAAGATTTTTTACTACTGTCATATACCTTTGAATTCTGAATATGAATGTTTTATATTTGAATATATATTTCTTATATTATGTATAGTTACTGAAGTACTTATGTACCATTTATTTTATTTCAGAGTTCAAAAGAGAAGAATTTTGGACTCAAAGGAAACAAGGAGGCTTTTTCCAGTATATAAGACGCCAATATTCAATAATAAAGAATAAATAACGACTGGCATACAATCGTTAAATGATAAGATTAAAATAAGTACTGGGTACTTAAAACTTTAATCAATATAGATATTTTGCAATATTAGGTTAAGTTATACTTTGTTTACTATTTGATTATTTTTTATTATCACTTATCAATATCACAAAGTTATTTTGGAATTTTATATGGAAAATAAAAATAATTTTTTAATTTTTTTTGTAATTCCTCAGTAAAGCCTAATTTCACTGAAGAATTACGACACATTGTATTTAATCATAAGATTTAAAAAAAAATATTTAATTTTATAACAACTAGTAGTATATTATTATATATGTCTTTTATAGTGTTCTAATTTAATTTTTTTTTACCTTGAAAGGCTAATTTTTATTACAGCAATGTACTGGGCACTACTACGAGGGGATACTGGGCAATAGTAAGAGAATAGGCAGAATACAAAAATACGATAAAATACTGAAATAAGATAAAATACTGGGAGAGTCGTCCATAATAATGGAGAGAGTCATCCATAATACAGGGAGAAATATTGATAGAGTAGCCATAATACGATACGGAGAAAAAAGATGTTCTCTGAATAATTTTTCCTATAATGTTGTTACTACATATCTCTCTTTCTAAAGTTCAGAATACTGTGTAAAATTAAATCATGAAAACTTACCTTAATTTATGAGTAGATTCAAAAATTTTGAAAAATTTAATTCAACATAATGGTTAACATTTTTATTTACTTTCAATTTCTGGTAACTCTTTATAAGTTAAAATAAACAAAAACTTATTTATTACAAAATTATTACAAAATACTGATTCAAAACATTTCACAAATAGTTCTTTGCTTTTGAGTAAGTCATTGATCATATCACAGGGAGTTATCAATAATTCAATTTATCTCATATAGAAAGTTAATATAACTAAACTGATAAAAACTGCATAATAAACTTATGCAGCTTTACAAATAAATTAAGTTAAGTAATAATAATTAAAAAGATAAGAATTGAGTAATTTTATCAGATAGATAAGTATTAATATTGATTCGCATATGCATTATTAATGTTTCTATAAGCGTACTTGTCAATTGAGTTAATAAAGTGGTGAGGTGAAATAACGCCCGACGCAAAAGGTCCCTCGGGTATTATTGCACTATTATTCGGAACTTATTGCACTTTTAATATAAATTAAAATCTTCAGCCTTTTTTGCATTTTCAAAAGTTCGCGTTGCCGTCAAAGTCTCCGCCAGTCCCACCAGTGGCCTTTAACTTTTTAAAATAAAACCAATCATTTGCTGTGTTATGGCTAACTATAAATAATAAAGAAAAGGGGTGAATTATGAAAGATTTTACACTTGGTTTCAAAATCAAGGTATTTCCCTTTTACAGAATATTTATATATGTGTATATATATGTAGAATTGTGAATCAAAAGAGATTTCATAGAAAGAAATTAAAGTCAATTGCCTTTATTTATCGTTTTAAAATGGCAGTAGTGTCAATTGACTTATTTCTCATTTTTTAGGAATTAAAGTCAATTGACATTTTAGGATGACATTTAATTTTTCGAGCTAGAAACCGTTGTAAAGTGACAGTAAACACTTGCATTACTGTATATATTGTAATTATATTATTATTTTATGTAAATTATTAAGTATTTATAATATTTAGCTATTTATCTACTATAAAATTATGCGTTTTAGAAAATCGCGCACACTGCACGAATACATGCATGTGCACATGCAACTATACGAAATAGTAAAAATATGACAACTATTAAGAGTTATAAAAGTTTAAGTTATCAATTATTTATTAAAATTGTAATATTTGATATAATTTATGTATAATAATTCCTTATTTTCAAGAATTATTTTTATAACACTTTATTGGAATTTTTTGATAAAATGAAATAAAAGGTCTATAGTTGTTATAAAATATCAATTATTATCTTTAGATAAGAAACTATTAATATTAATTTCAATTTTTATAGCATCAAATAAAAATTTTAAACTTTGTATTTGAGTATAAAAAGTATTATAAATCAAATATAAATAATTAAACTTCAATTTGATATACCTACTTAAATAAAAATGGATTTTTTAAATGAAATATCTCAGATCATACAAATAACAAAATTCGATCAAATTATTTAATAAAAAATAATAAGGGTATACTTTTCCTATAACAATGTAACATTTGACATTTAAACAATTTATTACATTTTTAATTTACATCAAATAAAGATTTTAATGATTATTGATAGCCGTATCTTTTCAAACATCAATTCAATTAAAATATTTTATATACTAATTTAATTAAGTTTTAAAAGATTTTTAAAATAGTGTAATAGTATTCTGAATTTTGAAAGTATTGTATGTAATATTTATTTGAGTTAGAAGTGTTGTAGAACAACACGGCATTGCAAATACACGACTATATTTTTTTGGGAAATTTGGAGGTACGAAACAAAGTATTCCAGAAAATCAAATATTTTCAAAAATTAATATTGCATGGTTTTTTTCTCCGTCGGAATCCACGGGTTAAAATGGTTTAAAAAATTCCCGCAATCTCTTGTTACAATCAGCTGAACTTATCAAAGGGTAACCCAGTATATTTATTAAAAATGTAAAAGTAATCAATCAAATTGTCCATAAGCAATAGAACCATGAAATTAAAAGGTTATTGTTGTGGAACAGATTAACAAACCATTTAAAAATGAATGATCGATCTGTTTTCCTGGCCTAGATGAACAACGAAGATCATGCACTTGATTTTTTGCTCTAATTTAAAAAATAATTAACCTATAAAAAAAGTTTTGCTGCATATGAAACCTTGAATAATTAATTTTCAAATCGCACCAAGTTAATTTTTGTCGACCACGTGATACCCGAGTTATACGGAAATTCCTAATGTTGACCAAAAAAAAAATAAAAGTTCACATATATCGAAAGCTACGGGAAATAGATCCCCTCTCCCAGACAATTTTTCTTTAGTCGCTTTGATATCAGGAACCCTCTGGAATATGTGCACTCTTAGTCGAAACACCCTGTATATACCTTCATGATATAGATTTTAAAAAGTAGCCATGTTAAATTAACTGCAAAAACACTTTAACAAATTGCGCAATACAAATTAATTACTTACATTTAACTCTTTTTCTCTATTTTTCGATAACTATTTTATTCTTTAATATATATCTTTGAAGAAAATATTTATCCTATTTAGTATATATTTTAATTAAAATTATAGTTAAAGATTATAAAAACATCAAATTTAACTTTTAATTTAAAATGATATTTTGAATGGAAAGAAGAAAGTTAATTAAAACTTTATTTTATAAGAGTTATACAATATCTTTTTAAATTTAATTTTATTAATTACCTCTTCTATAAGTGTATTTTTAATAGCTGTTTTATGTTTCCCATGAAATAATTGCGGCTTTATGATATTATGATTTGTAAATTCATCTAAAGGATCTATAAATAAATTATCTGAAAAAAATTAAAAAAAAAAAAACTATTAATATTATTATTGCATTTAATATATTATAAAAAGATTATGATGTTATATTTAGTTGGTTGTAGAAAAAGAATTGAAAAAAAGTAATCAAAAGTAATTTTCAATAAAAAAGACTTTTATACCTACTTTCACCACAAATTTTTTTAAATAATTTTAGATAAACTACCAACTTTCCTTGTACCTAACAAAAAAGTACGGAACATTGTTAAAAAAATAAGTACTTACTTGGTACTTAGTACTTTTTAATAAATATGCTGAGTTACCCTTTGATAAGTTGAGCTGAATGTAACAAGTGATTACGGACATTTTTAATAGTTATATATATCAGAACTAATTAATAACACAAATACAAACATTTAAATAAAGACAATTTAGGAATCTAAAACGAATTGTAATTGGTTTTGGATTTAACCAAAAATCTAATTAGTAATCATGAAAATGTCCCAAACAAGTAGTTAGATTACAGCTAATAATCATAACTAGAAAAATATCTGTAATCATAATTTCCCTTTATTAGCTAAGTAACTAAGATCTTAAGGCTTTGTACTTACTCCCATTTCTTTTTGGTAAATCATTAAAAATAATGTACATATAGGTATTTAATTACTTAATGTTTATTTAATTAAGTATGTAATTACAATTAATCAATAAATAATAGATACATAATATAGACCCACTATTAATTCAAATCTGATAATAAAATAATCAATGTGAGAAAATCCACTAAATTTAAAAAAAAGTATTCATATAAAATGTTAAATATCTTTATATTACATTGGTTACATTGATTGAACAATGATTACAAAAATTTTTTTTATAAATTGCAAAATTATCTTTAATAATAAGTACTTAATAATATATAATGTAATTTGTTTATGTATAATAAGACAAGTGACAATTTTGCAATTTAATATAATAAATATATAAGTATATATATATATATATATACGAAAATTGTATTTGTTTCACAATAAACAAAATGAAATTAACAATCAAGTGATCAAATCATATATAAAATCAAATTATAACAGTTTTCCTTTAGTTAAACAGAGACAAAAGTATCTAAATATTTGTTTTTTATGATGTAAGTACATTTACATGTACTTATAATAATAAAAGTCACAATCACTGAATTGTAACATTAAATATAAATAAATATTATATTGTATAATATTTGGACCTTATAAATTTTTAAAAATTAACTTATGCATTCAAATGAAACGTTTTGGGTTTTTTTTTTTTTGAAATATTAAAATATTATGTTCATATAAACAACATAAGTACTTATATGTGTACTCTATTACACTATACTCATATGTTTTACTTAATGTATTCAATGTTATTATGTTCAAATGTCATATACAACTCAAAAAAAATAAAAAAACTGTCCCTTCCGTTCTGTTTTTTTTTTTTTGATTTTGGTTTTTGTTACATATAGTTATATATACACATATATATATAATACTCATAGTTATATATATATATATATTGTTTTTTTCATTTTGACCCAGTTTTATCTAAATTTTATATTTTTATTCTATTTTGTACTGATTAAATTGATTTTTAGATATTATATACGTATACGTATATTAAAAACATATTGTACTTAGATATAATTTTATCTTTATATAGTACTTGGTACTTTTTTTTTTTTAATAAAAATTTAAAAACTAAAAATAAACAAAAGTACCCTTTTTATCTTACAAAATGTAATTAAAAAAAAATATTTATAAGTGTTAAACGATATTTATTGAGTTTTGAGTATTGAGTAAAAAAAATAAAAAAAGTGTCAAATTATCTAATACATTAAGATATTATATCAAAGTACTTAAATCGTTTAAAATTAACCAAAGTGTTTGTATGACATTAATACAATATATTAATAGTTTAATTTTTTTTAAGTACATAAAATTTGACAAAAAAAATTGAAAACTATTTATAAATGAACTATTAAATTAGGCGTCAGAAAGATAATTAAATAAGAGCGGTAAAATGTTTGATCCAATATATATTTATAAGTACTTAAAGCGGTTTAAATCTGTAATCGATTTCCACAATAATATCTAAATTATCACATGTCAGATTGATTGCAGCTGATTGATACGGCTGATGCTATACTTATATAAAGCTATTTAATAACTAAGTATTAACAATACTTAAGTACCCAATATACGAGTACTTATTAATAAATATTCATAATCTAAACAAATAAATAAATCATATAAGAAGTAATTAGTAATTAGTACTTAGGTATTTATAATCGTCTTTAGTCCCATCAAACAAAAAATATACCGCAAAATGTTTTACAATTACTTATGTAGTAAGAAAATTTAAGTAAGTACTTATATATTTAAGTAATTAGTTAGTTTGTAGTATTTATTATCTTTTTTAGTCCTATAAAAGAAAAGATGTGCCGCAAAATGTGTTACAATTACTTATGTAGTAAGAAAATATAAGTATTTATATATTTAAGTAATTAGTTAGTTTTTAGTATTTATTATCTTTTTTAGTCTTATCACACAAAAAATATACCGCAAAATGTGTTACAAATACTTATATAACAAGTAATTATATCTAGTATACTTAGATTGATTTAATCCGGCTTATCATCCGATTAGTTTAATTTCTACTATAATAAACTAAAGTTTATCGTATATAACCAAAAAATGGAAAATTTTAAAAAGGACTATCTACAAGTACTGTGTACTTAATAATAAAATTATAAATAATTCTGACTTTTCTAATGAAATTTTTTGATCTAACAATTAAATTATAATTATAAATGAATGAATATAGTTAAATACTAAAAAATTTATATTTTGTATTCAAAAAACAACCATATCTAAAAAAGTACTCAATTCCAAATAAAAAAAAATGTTCGAAAAAAAAAAATGATTTCTTTCAATTATTAATAACAAATTGTCTTCAATTACACGTTATTTCATGGAATATATATATATACTTATATGAGTACCTATATATATTCACCCATATCATATTTAGTTGTTATTAATTAAAAAATTTTTATTTGACACTTTAATAAAAATTTTTTGACCCTGAACTTATTTTGTTTTCGACTAGGCAAGCACCAATAATTTTAATAACTATATGTATTTATAATGTAAATAAATAACTTATCATATATATATATGAGTAAGTATATTTCTCCATTACGCTTTAATTAATATTTTTTATTTCTTAAGGGTATATTTGAACAACAAAAAACACTAGAAAATATTTAGTTTAAAATTAGTTATACTTTAAATTTAAGTATATATATGTTATGTACATACAATATACATATATATATATGTACCTACAATATATGTATTTATATATATGTATAAGTATAAACTTTTACTCTTTATTGTATGTTTACATAACTTGTTTAATCGATATTGACTTACTATTTTATGATTTTTGCTTTTTTTTTAAAAGATGACCCACAAATTAATATTAGACATTTTTAAAAATTAATACAAAACTTTTTAAAAACTTAAAATGTAAGTACAACAAAATTCAAGGACTCTTTTGTAAGTGTATTGAGCTTCAAAACATGTATAACATTAAAATTTCGGGTAAACTTCCGCAGATGGGTAACGAGCTATCAAGATGACATCATTACATAACGGTACTTTATATCTCAAAGTTTCCGAATACATAAATTATTAGTGGCAATGCCGCCATATAGTGGTCGAAAAATGCATTTACAAAATTTTCCTACAATTTTACAGTATTTTAATTAAACCGTTATATTTTTGTTAAGACAGTAAACTGGAACGATTTTCTACAATATTGTAGGGCATGATGCTGTCTTTAATATATCTGTCATCTTGTTTTATCTGAATCGTAATGCAGTGGAAATTAAAAAAAAAAAAAAATTCAAACTTTCAAAAAAACCACTATACTTAAGTGTGAAATTTTCAAAAACACCCTCTATTTATTATTATACCGTTAGAAAGGTCTCTTTACACTCTTTCCAACAGTATATAATAACTATGGCATATATATATATTCGGAAACTTGTATTGGATATATAAAGTACCGTTATGTGATAACGTCATCTTGATAGCTAGTACACTTCTGCGGAAGTATACCCAAAATTTCATAATTAAATAAACTTCTGATTATTGGGCTGCATTCAATTTCTTACTTGAATTAACTTTGAAAATTATTGGGCTGCATTCAAACTTATCATAACAATTATATTTAAAACTTTTGTTGAAAAACTAACTATTTTTAAAACTAAAGTTTTCTAACGGAAGCCATATATATATATAATAACTTACTCCTATACTTTTTTTACATAATTTTCAAAAGTAAAATAGGGCCAAACAAATTTCTAAAACTTTATAGAAAAGTTTTTCCTTGAAGAAATTTTGTTAACAAGTACAATGTAAAAAAATATATTATATATGCAAGTACTTATCCAAGGAGAATGGAAAAATACTCAAGGGACATTTTCTCATAATTAATTTCTTGTAAAATATACAATAAACAAGTACTCATACATTACTATTTATCAATCTCCATAAGAAATGTGTGACAATAAATTTTATTTTCATATTTCTCCCCATCTCCCCATTCAAAATTAATTAATTTAGTTACTTATTCAATGATAAGTAATTTTAAAAACTTATGAATTTTACAATTTGAATGTTTCAATTTTTAAATGTACTCATATAGTTACTAACTTGTACTACATATTTTTTAAATGTATTACAAATATTTAAGCAGGATTATACACTGACATCTTTAAATGTCATTTTGTTAATGATGAATTTCATGTTAAACAGTCACATATCCTTCAAAAAATTTTAATTTTTACATTTTTTTTTATGTATTCAGATTTTGTGAATGACAATGAAATGAAATTTTTTTTTTTTAATTTCTTCCTTTAAAATGTAATTCATTCATTCAGAGGATTTTTATTATCATTCCAGTCATTGAATCGAATTTATGAATGGTAATGACTAAGTACTTAATAACTATACCTCTGATAATAACTTTATATTTATATGTACTTATGTAATTTTGAATTAAGAAAATGTCATATTTCAATTTTGAATATCCAATCTGAATCAATTCTAATAAGAATTATGTAAGTACTTATAAAATAAAAAAAAATTCATGCGTCCCTCAGAAATTCAAATATTTGAAGCTTATTGATTATTCACTACAAAATAATCAGAAGTTTAAAGATGGGTGGAATTTTTAACTAAAAATTAAAACTATGAAACTTCAAGGTCACATTGCAATGCATACTTGTTAAGTGTTTGTAAATAAAGTCCTTATATCGATTTTACTTAAATAAGTACTCCATAACTAATTTTGAAATTTCAAAGAATCTGAAAGAAGATTAACACCATTAAAAAAAGTTGCATTAAAAATGTTTTATTATTTTTTTTTGCTTTTTTTTAACTTAAGTACTCTTAATTACAATTTCGTTGCATTTTTTTTTTTTTGCCATAATTTTATGTAAGTACACATGTGCAAAAAAATTGATTTTTATTGTTCTTACATTATAATTTTACCAAAAATTTTAAATTTCAAGTACAACATACCAAACTATGTTTGATATTAATCATTGATTACTCTTATTTTATATTATAAATGAAAATAAGTACTTATTAAGTAATGAAAATTTACATTGTTAGAAAACAAGGATAGAAAGTAATTAAGAAGTAAAAACAAGAGTAATTAAGTATATAGAAAAAGTTACAGATTTCACTAAGTACTTTAAAAAGTACTAGAATTTTTAAAATGTAACTTACTACACTTCAAAAAAAAGTTTGAACTAATATCAAAACAAAAAACTAAGTAAATAATAAACATAACACTAAAATTTAAATGACCTTGATCTAAAAATTTTGAAAATACTTATTAAGAATTTTGTTTTTGCAAGAAATTTGTCTTTATGTTGGCTTAAATTTTTTTACCTATTAAATAATTAAAAAATAACTACTGATTAGTACTCATACTCATTTAAAATAATCATTTTAAATAAAAACATGGATTAATCATATATACTTATATATTAAGTAATTTAATATAACTCTTTAGGTAAGTACTGGGCTATAATTACAAACAAAATTTGAAAAAATTGGTACTTATACTTATTACTTATAAGTACTTATGTAAGACTTATAAGTAAGTATGTATATATATATATAAAAGTAATTAGGTCATAATTCATTACAAGTTTTTAATTCGTAGCACATTAAAAATAAAAATTAAGTTAGTATATAAGTACATCTGTTCATCAAAATAAAATATTTCAATTCCAGAATATAATTACAAATTACAATTGATTACATTATACAGATTGCAACTCAGAACTTTCTTTTAAAGTAAAGTTTACGAAATATGTACAAACATATTGTGCAAAATACTACAATTGCAGGAAAAAGAATAAGCATATATCAATCTTTAAACATTGTTATACTTTAAATTATTAAATTGCAACAGAACAGTTGGTATTAAGTACTGGATTAACAAAACTTTATAAAAGTAAGAAGTGTAGCATGTAAGTATATGTAAAATAAATTTTTTCTTCATTCAACATTGCTTTATTTTTAATTAATTACTTTGGTTTTTTTTTTTTTGAAAACTTTCCTCAGATTTTACAATTAAAAAATGTGGTCAGTATTACAATACAATACTTCAGTACTTAGTTATAATATAAGTAATTAAAGATAAAATAAAAAAAAATTCTTATCTTTTAAAAAAATACATAAAATGTTATTTTATAAGTAACGTAATTCAAAAATTGTTTTTGAAAGTTCAGAAATTCTTTTACGCACATGTTGAAAACCAAAATGTTGTGCAACTTTTGTTATTTATAGCTGATAATATTAATAAAAATATGAGTACCGACTTAAAATATGAAATAAAATTATAACGAAATTTATAAAATAATTAAAAAATTTTGCCAATTTAATTAAAGCGTTATGGAAAATATATTTTTAAATATCATGGATGCATAAATAATCAAATTGATATGATACAGTTGGCAATTTTTCTAACCGAAACAAATTTATAAGACAATTATAAATTCCAAATTGTAATTGTCGTTGTACTCGTTATAAGTAGATAGATGTACTTCCTTTTGGCATTAAGGTATTGGAGCAAGGTTTTACCTAATTGGTCAAAATATAATCTAATTAAGTACCTACTATTGAATTTCTTATTAGATTTTTTAATCATTGGAACAATATTGTCGGGTATTCTAATTAGACCCAGATATCGAAATAGACATCTCTGTTTCATTGAAACATCATTGAACATAAGTAGTTCACATTTTACAAAGATTTGTATAAATATAAATATGCATTTTTTTTTTCAAAGTTCTAGTTAACTAAAATTTAGGACAAATTAATCTATTACTAATATGCATTTTGTTTATAAAGTCTAGTTAAGTACTTAGTGGTAGTTATATAAGAAGATTTTAAACTTAAGTCAAACTTATTTAACATATATTTTATAGAGTAACAAACCTTTGGAATTAATCAACTTTAAGTTGACAAACCTTTAAAATTGATAAACTTTAAACGGTTCGGCGAAAAAGTGGTTAGAGTGCCGACCATTCATGTGAAAGCCCCGTGTTCCAATCCCAGTGAAAGTTAAAAAACTTTATATGGTTTTCAACTCAGCTATCATTCGCCATTGTGTTCAAATTAATGGCTTAATGTCTTAATCAATAATTATATATCTTTAATTAAAAATACTTTAATATAACCAATATAAACAAATAATTTAATTGGATAATATAACTCACAGACATAGAATATCATATGATATAACTCAAATACAAAATTATAACAATATAAACAAAATAGAATTTTATCTATAGAAAATCTCAGACGTGTCTACATGTTCAGTTCTAATAATAAAAGTATAATATTTCCCCCGGTTCCGACATACTAATACATAGTAAGGGTGTTTAGCCTATAACAGTAAACAGTTAGCACGTAAAAAAACCTAAAGGACTGTTTGCTATGGATTTGTGAAGGAATGGGGGAATATAATCAAATTATAAAATTTTTCCCAATAATAAACCACAAAGTTTAATTCCGAACTTATCGCAATGTTAAAACTTAGGGGTTTTGAATAAGAAATTAAATTTTAAAAGTTCAGTATTTCAAAAGTGTTTAATTTAAAATATCTCAAAATTAAAAATAGTCCTTATTAAGTATACTTATAGTTGTATAAACATAATATTTAATTATTTCACGTTTAACTGAAAGTCTCACCGAACCAAATAAAAAAAAAAGATAAATTGTCGAATTCGTTTATCATACACACTTATACTTACTTTCATTTTTTTTTTTGCAGTTAAAACATAAATTTTATATTCAATTCAATAATTTCATTCACAATCAGATAATTAATCATTGATTACACAATAAGATAAAATATTGTAGGTATAAAATATAAAATTACTTCTTGCAAAAACCATTTACTTAAATACAAAAATCTTCCTTTTTTTCCCTTCTTTAACCAAATCGAACATCTTTTAAATGCGATAAGACGTTCTTTTAACCTTTACAACCTTTTGAATAGTTGAATTAAATATCCCCTGAACATTAATTTCTAAGATAATACTATAAGGAATTGAATATATACAGAACACAAATCTGACTTCAATAACCTTAAAAAAAGTTCCGTTCCTTTCAATATAAGTACAATGTATATCTAACATTTATAATTATTCTCATTAATAAAAACTCTCAAGTCTTTTATTTCATTCTCACCTCAAACAATATTTTGTAGTGTTTAACATTACTACAAACTCAACACGCTCATAAAATCATTCAAAATAAAACAAAATACAGGTAAAATAAATCTATATATATATATATATATATATATACCTATATAACTATAGTGGTTTTTTCACACAGAAAAACACTTAAAGATGTTTAATTGTTCCTTAAGGATTTTTGTACCTCTAAACAAATTCCTAAGAAATCCTTCAAAAATAAGTACATATCCTGCTGATAGAATAATAACAACAACAACAAATATTAAATATATTGTATTAAAATCAATATGGTGAAATAAATATAATTTTTTTTAAAGAAAAGAAACACCTGATAACAAAATTACAATAAAAAAAAAAAACAATGAGAAAAGAACCAATGAATGAAATAAAATAATTCATTTTTCAATTCTTTTCTACAATTATAATAATTTCTAGGAATTGACAGGTACAGGTAAGGTTTATAGATTTTTATTGTTCTCACTTTTTTTTTTTTTTTTTTATTACCGTTTTTACCTTTTGCAATTTTACATCTATTAATATATATATATATATATAAATCTTAAGTACTTATAATTTTAGGAAACGTATATAAGTATTGCAAAATTATTATAAGTAATAGAAGAAAACACAAGTGATGAAAAAAACCAAAAAAGGTTTTTAAAAAAGCACATTTCAAAAATTATATATGTGTTTCATAAGTACTGTTTCACTCTTGTTAATAAGTTTCTGATTTATAAAAACAGGAAAGTTTTAATTTTTAAAGCTTAATAGCCCTGAATTTTTACTAATCAATCTTATGATGATTCTCGAGAGGGCGTGACAAAAAACATGTTGACAACCGACTCGTACTAATTTCTGAAGATCTGACTTTTCTCAAAATGTCAAGTTTCTAGCTTTAGTCGTTCAAAAGTTATGTGAGGCCATTAATTTTGCAAAAATTTAGTTCTGGATAACGGTAAATTTTAGTACCGTATGGCAACCCAATACATTTGATATTTTAAAAATTTATAAAGCTTATAAAAGCAGCTGTTTTTTACCGTTTTCAAATTGAAAATATACCTTATAATCCGTTGTTAAAATTTTTTAGTTAGTTGTAGTTAAAAACGAACGGACGAACAGTGACGGAGAGTGAAACTATAAAGGCACATTATTTTCAAAATTTAGAAAAATGTGCTAAAAATCATTTAAGAAATGGTTGCGGATTACAGTAATTGATTTCATTTAATACAATATATATATATAAATGTATTTATAGGTTTTATTTTAATGTGAAAATTAAAATAAAAAGTACAGATGTTTTACTTTATCTTTGCAATCTTAGATTTAAACTCTCTTGTTTGGTTTCAGTAAAATATTTGAAGCCGGAAATTTTAAAAATGTGTTAATCTTAAGCTGGTAATATTGTTTTTTAAATATTGAATAAGTAATTTATGTGTGATAATTGAATAAGAGTAAAATGTAGTGCAAAAAAATGCTTATGCTCAAATGTTTAACAAGTGTAACTATATACTGAACTATACTTATTATGCTTATATTGGAGTATCGATAGGAGATAAATAAGTGTGCGTTTAAGTTGGAGCTGTGATAAATGATAAGAGCGTCGATCAGTGTCTTATGCAGTGTTTATATTGGAGCTTCGATTATTATAGCCATAAACTAAATTGAATTGAAAAATACTTTTATTGTCTAAAAAAAGATTAATTTAATTAAAAAATTCTACAAATTTCTATATTGAAATTTATAATAATATATATTTGGTTCGATTTATTCAAGCATTTCGCAATGAGTTCAAGCATTTCATTCTATAACTTGTCCAAAATTAACCTGTTATTGTGGTTTCTATCGTTTTCATCATTAAGGGATAGTCTAATAATTTTTTCACTGATCAGTAGTTCCAATCCAACTCCATAATTATTTGAACTTAATTTTATTTAATCACGTTTTATAATTAAAATTATAAAAATTTTATTATTTTATCAATAAAAAAAATATTTATATATATGTATATTAATTATTTATTATTATTGCACCAGTTTCAGATATCGTAAATAACCGTATTACACAGTCTTCTGTATTCGTACTTTTACGTAGAAAATCAAGACTTAAAATGTATAAGTTATTTTTTGGATTATTTTCGAAATATCGACAATAAGTATATAACTATATATAAAGCAAAAAACATTCTCTTTTTTCAACGTATTTCAAAAAGGAGCTTTACAATTTTTGAATTAGCCTACTGAACACAAATGACATAAGAAATGTCAAAAAATAATACGCAGAGTTGCCATTATAAACATTTTAAATTAAGTATATCATTCTCCTTGGGCCTTGGAATACCCCTTACATATTTATAAATTTCTAAGGCATAAGAGGTAACTCAAATGAATAAATATAAAATATTTTTAATATTATAATTACTTAATTCTTAAGTACTTACTTATACTATCAATTGATTAAATTTCAATTTAATTAAATATGGAAACTATAGTTGTTACTAACTATGTATAAGTTTACTTATATAAAGGCAAAGAATTAACGATCAAAAGTAGACCTCTAATTAATTAAAAAAATTTTAAAAAAATTATAATAAAAGTGTCGATTTTTCATGATTAATCTATCATTTTTTATTGAAACTCATTAAAATAATCATTAATACTAGCTATCTCAATTTCTATAATACAATTAAAGGTTGCAAAAATTAGGTGAAAGTTATGTGATTGTTCACGTAAGCAAATATAAAAAATAAAATTCAAAAATTACTCTAATTTACATATGTATAGCTAAGTATATAATATTTATATACTTCAATTGAGTTGTAATTTTTTTTAACTATAATTTTAACTACCTATATAGACTGGAAGTAATTCAATTACACTTTCTTATAACTAAGTAACTAATAAGTATAATAAGTAATAAATAACTAAGTATAACAAATTAAATATCAGTCAAAAGAAATTTCTTCCGATAAACCACGATTTATGCGTTCTAGTTTTTTTTTATTTTTAATTCAAATCTTGTTTAAACTTGATATACTAAAATTACAATACCTGGAGAATATAAATTTGTAGATAAACTACATTATCATACAGTGTACATTTTTTTCAACATTTGTTTTCATCACATCCACTAAAAACAACAACTGTGCAAATAATAAACATTGAAGAAATTCCAACCATAAGTACAAACAGATGATTAGCGCAAACCGCATGTACAAATGCAGGCCCGGATAAAATTAACAGAATTTTCATATTTTAAAAAAAAATTCGTTAACTAAATAGCATTTTATTTAAAGATAATTATTATTTTATTCAATCCAACTGATAAATATACACTTAAAATTCGAATTTATTTTATAATTAAGTAATTTAAGATTTAAAAAATAGTGGAAAACCACTGAATATATGTAATTGTCTAAATATGGAGAAATATTTTTTGAATTTTTACACTTCCATAACTAATTAACTGTTATTAATACAAAATACCTACTGAATATAAATGTACAGTTATATATACGTATACATATTCAAATTATTCACTTTACATTTTAATATTCTATATTCGCGAACACCTACAACATTTTTTTAAATCAAAAACAATTTTGCCGAAAATAAAAAACGTGAACAGTTATGACCAACCCATATATAAAAACTAATTTTTGGTATTCAAAGTTGAACTCTTCCTTAAATACTTACTAAATATTATTCTTAAACTTTTTACTCGTTTTGTCTTATTTTGAAAAGTTGTTTTTTCTATTTTTTTTTTCTATTAATTACCAAAACATATTTTTTTTTATAAAAATTGTATCCATGTACCAACTCTGGAGCTCACAACTGTTTCTAACAAAAACAAAAATATGGTGCATTAATAAATAAAATTTTAGAAAAATTAACAGATTAAATTATAACTGTCATATTTTCTCTTTTTAGCACATTTTAAAAAAAAAATATTAAAAAAATGTGTCAACTTTATAGTTTTACTCTGTCCGTTCGTCAGTGTGTTGATAGAACTTTTACGTCGTTTGAAATAAAGAAATGAAATAATTTCATGAAAAAATCTCACCCGCTACGGAACTAGAGCCTCCGTGATTCAAAAAAAAAACCCTATATTTAATCTGTCATAACAAGAGGCATATTTTCAACCTGAAAACGGTAGCAGACGGCTGATTTTATAAAATTAATAAATACATGTAACATAAATAAGTATATAGCATTGTCATACGATACTAAGACTTACCGTTATGCGAAATTCAATTTTTGTAAAATTTTGACATCTCATATCTTTTGAACGGCTAAAACTATAAGAAACTTAAAATTGGTTATGCGAGAAGTAAGATAAGAAAATGTTTTGTATGCCGCCGACAGTTCATCTCCTAAAGGGCTGAACAACTGAAATTTGTATAAAAAGCTTTTTAAGTTCTCCATAATATACAAAAATTAAAGCTCAAATATTATATTAGAAGTGTAAATTTTTTCTTAATATTAGAGGGAGTTTTTAAAATTGAACAAAGTTTCTCATAGTTTTCCACCACTTTTGCTTATATAAATAATAAAATTCTAAGAAAAGATTTAAATTTTTGGGCAGGTCCGAAATTATTTCATTGAACCTGAAAAGTTTTTGGGGGGTTGGATTCTCGAGAAGTTTGCAAAAAAAATCGAAGCGGACATTGAATTTCATAATTCCCTATTTTTGATCAATCAAAAACTTAGGCACCTGTCTATATATTTCCTTACATCACGATTTCATATATTCTAAATACGGATTTCATTATTATTCATAACTTATTACAAATTGATAAAATAAATAAATTATCAATTTATTATATATATTTTTTACCCAAAATCTTATAGCCTATTTACAATGACGCTCTCATTCGCTTAACCTTAACCTTTGATAGAAAAAAAATGAATAATTTTTCTTTATTACTAATTTTTCATTCTGACAATATATTTTTTGATTTTGACACTATAAGTTCCTTTCAATTATTTGACATTTGAATACGAAGAGAAAGCGAAAAAATTAAACAACTTTTTTAATGGCTGCGTTAGTGTTGCGTCTATTGTACACACTTTCATATATATGTAATTCAATATAATTAACTTAGTTTGACAGATAGCTACATGTGGAGAGCGAAACGAGATGGTTCTACAATCAAAGGTTTTGAAAATATGCTTTTTAAAAACCCTTGGTTTTTATCACCAATTGTCGTTGTATTTTGTTGTTGTTATTAATAAAAAATAATTAATAAAAAAAATTTCAAAACAAATATTTAAGAAAGTCTTGTTAATTTTTCAAAAAAATTATTATTAATCAAAATTAGATCTTTCAAATTTAATCTACTTAAACTTATTATAATAAACAAAGAAAACAAGTTCAATGTCGGAATTACCAAAATTTAAAAAAAAAATTTTACCATGATATTCTATGCCAATAATAGAAGAATTCGTCAGCAAACAAAAAACTTTTATGAACCAGTTAATGCGGTTTTTGTTAAAATCGATAAGTAATTTTGTTTTTTGGTTTTTGTTTTAATAAGTAAATAAAATTCCAAACAAACACTCATTCATTCGATCTGAAATTTTTTTAATTCTATAATGACAGATAGACAATTTTTTATACAGGGTGTCCCGGGAATAACGTGCCATAAAACAGCAGATGATAGGGGAGTTCAAAACGACCAAAAAATTGTATGGGAAGGGGGGGAACTTTATTTGGTTATAACTTTTATGATTTTTGAGATAAGAATAAAATTTGAGTTTCAAAATGTTCGTAGAGAAACAAATATTTTTTTTAGAAAAAAAAAAATGGTATGGTAAATGCTCAATTTTTTGAGCAATAGGGTTCAAAGCAATTTATGCCTAAAAAAATGCTCATAATTTTAACCTTTAAATCATTATAACTTCCAATTTCGAAGAGCAATATGCATTACTTTTTATGAATTAGAAAAAGAATTCAACAGGCTTTAATGTGCACGTTAAATTTTTTTTTTAGCTACTAGATTTTTGCTTTTATGGGTAAAAACAAAACATCAAAAAATTTAGTGAAAAAATATAATTTTTTTTAAAAATCGGATCTTTAAGGCCTTTTAACTCCGTATGGGTTGGAGATAGACCCCCCCTTCCCATACAATTTTTTGGTCGTTTTGAACTCCCCTATCATCTGCTGTTCTATGGCACGTTATTCCCGGGACACCCTGTATATATACATACTTAATAAAAAGCTTTTGTTTTTTTCAATTGAATAAAAAATGTCTTTCAAAAGATGAACATGGTATTTATAATACTGATATTGTTTAAAATAAAATTAATTCAAATTTCAATTTCAATGTAATGGTTTGACTTTCACTCATTTTTTTTCTCAAATAAAATAACTCAATTAAAAAAAAAAACTAATTTTATGACATTTAAATTGTCAAAATTTAATTGTATAATAAATCCGTATTTAACGTCAAATTTTTATTAACCATATTTTATAAATTAATAAATTTTATAATTTAAGTCTGTTCAAATTCAAAATTGTAAAAATTATAATTAATAAATTAATTAAAACAAATATGTATCTGTCGTTGCATAATACATCCATAATAAAAGAGTATAATTTACAAGGAAGTAACTAAATATATTAGTGATTACCATATTAATGATTTATTTGAATATCTTAATTACTAAAATTAGTTACTTAATTAAATATCTATTTTTAAAATTTATTTTATTATTTAACTTTTCTCTATTTACAGTTGCATTTTTAATTAAATTAATATGCAAAATTTGATGTTAATTTTCGAAATGTAGTTATGAAGTCAAATTATATATTAGAATTTTAAATTAGTAAAAAATTGAATTGGAGTAAATTACAAGACTCAATTTCAAATTCAAAAAATGCAAAAATAATAAAATTGTAGCTATACTAGACGATTTTTCCGATTCTTTAATTTATTAATTTGAAATCAATCTTATATCAAAAATGATAGTCATGGCAAGCAGTGGGTTAAAAGAAGTTTATTATAATGAATAATTTACTAAAAATATATATATAGCAGATCGATTGTAGTTTATATGTAAAATTTAAATGTAAGTACTCAAATAAAATTTCAATTAGTTAGTACTTAAATACAAGCTTTAAAATAGTCAAAGCTAAATTATTAAGTAACTACTTAGTAATATTTTGAGCAAATTTGTCAAACAGACTGTAGTAAAAGTAACTAGGTATGTAGTAGCATGATTATACAAAAACTTATAAATATTTTACAACACAATTTGTATTATTATAACTGTCTTCTGTTTCCACTCGTTTCATATTTAAAAGCAGTATTTCGGCGAATGATTTGACATTTGGTAAATTTTAAAATGGCGTAAAATTAAAAAAGTGTGTTATGACTTATTTGATGCGTTTTGCGTTATCTGAATTGACATTTGATGATTTGACATTTAGTAAAATTCCAAATGGCGTAAAATTAAAAAAGTTTGTTATTATGACTTATTTAATGCGTTTAGCGTTATTTAAATTGACGTTTGATGATTTGACATTTGGTAAAATTCAAAATGGCGTAAAATGAAAAAAGTGTGGTATGACTTATTTGATGTTTTGCGTTATCTGAATACAAAATTAAATTAATAATGGGTGACATAAATAATTGTAATATAAAATTGAGACATAAGCAGTTAAGTAAGTAATTAACCACTTAATTGTAGTAAAAATGTCATTAAAAAGTCATTAAAGTTGTACAAAATTGTCAAATTTTTATTAACCATATTACAGATACCAATTTGAGAGTAAAACCCATTGGTATAACCTATTTGACCCCTGGATTTTCTTCAAAGTTTCAAATTTAGTTTTTAATTTTTTTTTATATTATTTTATTAATTATTATAAGTATAAAATATTCTTTCGTACTTCATTCAGTGTTTAAAAACTGTATCTTGTAATTAAATACTTTTCTGACATATTATAACTTAAGTATAACAATAAAATATCAAAAAAAAAAATATATATTTCAAAATAATTTCCTAGAACTCAATTTTTTTTTTACAAATGGAGAAAATATTGCAAAAAAAAAATCTAAATTGTGAATGTCATAAAAAAAAACATCATGGGTTAAGAGAAAGTGATACACTTTCAGTCGCCAACAAAAAAATCCTATAATTAAAATAAAAACAAGTGCAATATATTAATGTAGAACATTATACAAAATGAATAAAAAAGATACAAAACAAAATGCAAAATATTTAACATTTAAAAAAAAAAAAAACAAGACAATTAATACCCATACGGTCAACAGTAGAACTACTTAATGGATACTTCTCACATGTTTTTAAATTTCTATTTAAATACAATATCGTATTACACTTTTTTTTGTGCCTTGGTCATTGAGTATATAAACTTTTTGTATATTATTTTTATATACTTTCTTATATATTTATATATAAATATAAATTTTTTTAATAACAAAAAATTACGTCATTTTACGACACATCGGAAGCATTAATATGAATGTTAAAGATATAAATTTAATAAAAAAAATTAAATTTATTCAACAATATCGTAAATTTATAACTGTGGTTTTCCGATTAAACCGTATAATAAACAGTAATAAATAAGTAACTATAAGTAAATTAAAAATAAAACACAAGTGTCAAAACATTTTTCATAGAATTATTATTTTAAATTTAAATATTTACAATTAAAAATTTATGATATATTTTGAAAAAATATCAAATTAAAGTGATAAATTAATAACAGTTAAGCGCCCATTATACCATGCATCAGAATTTAATACGAAATTCTTTTATGGAATCAAAAAAAAATTTTATTATAAATATTTAAGTGACTTGAATGTCATATCGATTAACTTATATTGAAACAAGGTAGTGTGATAAACCAATAGTTTATAGTGGTACATATTTGCAAAAAGACAATTAAATAGAATTTAAAATTTTTTTAAGTACTTAAGTACTTACAAGTACCCATTAACTCCATTTTTTAAATGTTTATATTTAAAAATTGTGCATATACGATATTAATTTTAAACAAAATTTCCCTATAAGTATGCAATATAATGTTTGAACTTTAAATTTAGTATTTATCATTACCTCGAAAAATTTTGATAGCGGTATAGGTGTTAAATGATCAAAATTATCAAATTTTATATTTTCAAAGGATTTTAGCTTTTTTGGGAAGGAATATGGCCGGAGGAGTTTTTTTGAAATCCTCTATCTCTCTTTAGACCTCTGCTATTTTAAACTTTAACATATTATCGTTTAGCTTCTATATAAATAAATATAAAAAGAGGTACTAAAATTTAATATTATGCAAAATGTAAAGGTAACGGTAAACAACTATCTAACTTGCGTAACTATGTTACCAGATGGACATAAAAATTTTAAAAATAGTATTACGTATAAATTTTTAAAATGGAGCTAATTTTTTTCAATTTTCCTGTTTAATTTATAAAAAAAGTTGAATATTTTTTAATAATTAATACCTATTATAAAAATTTAATTAATCATTGAAATTTTTTTTAATCTTCTTCTGTCTGACGTTTTTTAAAACTCTCTCACATTACGCTCAGTTACTCGTGTAAATTGTAACACTCACAAACACAGGATGCTAAAAAATAACTATTAAAAATTTATTCTATTTTTTTTTAATTCTCTTTTGTGCCAATTCTATACTGAATTCATTTTAATTTGCGCTGTTCCGTGACAGTCAAGAATAAAAAATCACCTCATTTAAATATTTTAAACAAAAGAAAAAATCGTTAAAATCAATGGTTAAAAAAAAGCAACAACTTTAATAAAGAATTTAAATATGTAACTATTATCCAAATTGAAATTATTTTAATTAAAAAAAAAAAAAATTTTTTTTTAGACTAAATAGTTAGTCATGATAGTATCTTAAATAAAATTAATATTATAATCATTAAAATACTAAGTTAATAAATAAATATTCCTTAATAATTAATTAAAATAATTAAATATAAAAAAAAATTTTAAAGCTTAAGTATGCTAATTAATTATTGACTATTTAAATTATACCTGATGATACTTTTAAATACGTATTTAAATAGTTGTGATAAAAAATTTGAATATTTGAACAGAGCTGCCAATAAATAGAAATGTTTAAAAAACCAAACATATTAATTGGGAACATTCTAACATTTAAAAGAGAACAAAAGGGAAGAAATGTTTAAATAGGGATAATAGCACTAAAAAGAAATAGTCCAATAAAAATTTAGGACTGAGGTCCATTACATAAATTAAGCATTAAGTGACATTATTCTATACAGTTTTTTATAAGTACTTAATAATTCTATAAAAGTACTTATACTAATATTAATATATATATTTATATTATGGTATAATTACTTATATGTAAATTGAACTCTGGAAATAAGTACTAAATCAAAATTTCGTGTAAAGTATTAAGTATTTACTTGTTAAAACATAAATCGAGCCAAATTTATTTTAAATTAAGTAACTATCTTGCAAATATCATATGAGAAAATGGGGAGCGTGTTATATGCCTGTATTTCAGTTGCCTGAGTTAGTAGATATTTTAGAGTTGTTTACAAAATCAGGGTTTCAATCATTTTTTCAGTGGGGGTTTGGGGGCGGCAGCCCTCTCTATGGATGGAAGTTCTTTATTATTGAAAATATAAATTAATATTAAAAAAATATCTAGGGGGAATTTTATAGTTGGTTACAAAATCTGGATTAAGTATACGCTTTTTCCAAAATATTTATATATACATGTACTTATACTTAAGTATATATGTGAGATTCTAAATTAGAAAGTGAAATAATCCTGCAAAATACAGATAATGAAATACAGTCAAAAGGAATACAGGCTTGTTATAGTAACCGAAGAAAATGATGCTAACATCAACTGAAGTTGAAGATCAAAATATGTTCAATCTTAATTTTAAACACTAATTAGTAAGTACTTACATCTGTAACTACATCTAAAATATTTTTGATTACACTACTTATTTAGTTATAACTAGATTTATTATGTATCTTACCCGACATTCAATATATTATTTGATTAAACCTATTAAACAGTTACACTTATTAAGTAATCGTTTGAACTAATTAGTCATACTTCAACACACCAAGTGTTAAGAGAACTTTAATTTAAAAGAATGTTGAAAATTTCCGTGAATTTTTTTTTTTTAACATATTTATTTTAACTCTTTGAACTAAATATTACCTTATATTTAAGTTAATGGAATAAGTATAAGTAATATGCTCTATATAAATCGCTGCTAAATTATTCCTAAAAAAAAATATTCCAAAAGAAATATAACACCTACAACAAAATAATCAATTCTCATAAAAAAAGTAATTATTACAAACCTTCTTTGTACTTACTAATTATATTAGTTGCCAACTCAATTTTCAACAAATGAACTTTTAAGAATAAGTAAATATTAAATTCAAGTTGAAGTATTAAGTTAAAATCAATAATGCTTTACTTGTTTTTACTTAAAAAAAAATCCATACATTACTTATGCATTCTTAAATGGAAATGTACTTGTTCTAAACGAAATATGTACTTATATTTAAATACAGCTACGTATAAAAAGTATAAGTATAAATATATATATATATATATATATATATAGTTATATAAATTTCTTATAACTGCAGTAAGTATATTGTAAAAAAAATGTCATTTGAAGTATCAATTACATATTAGGTGGAACAAGTACTTCTTTTCTTTCTCTTACTTATCAATAAAATATTTTCTTAACCTGTTAAGTAATACAATGTTAATTATAGCTAGATATGAATAACTTGTATGTGAAAAGTATTTTATTTAAATGTTTCAAGTTGTAAATACTCATATTTCAACAATATGTATGCAATTGTATATATATATATATAGAATTAGATAGAATTGTTAATATTACTTTTTTTCAAATTTTATACAATTTAAAATGCAACAAGTACTTATTATCAACATTAACAGACTAAGTAATAATTATGTTTTAAATATGAAATTCATATAGAAAGCAGTAGAATAACTAGTGTAAATTTAATCTTATTAAAAATTAGAGTAAAAGAATTTTGTAGTTTAACTTAACTAAGAAGTTCAGTAAAAAGTTTTAAAACTGATTTTCTAGGTGGTAACACATTTCAACAGGTTTGATTATTATATACTTGACATCATATGAAGGTAAAATTTTGCCTCATTAAATAATTACTTATCTACTAAATTTTGGAATTAAATCGTATAAGAACAAATTAAGTATTTTATGTTGTTTTTGTTTTGATGTGGGGAATGTGCCATCCTAACACGTAGGCCTTACAACCCGTTCTGCACCCACTTTCAATACTTTTTATCAATTTATAAGTAATATTATTAAATTTGTTTGTACTATATATTTGTTTATTTTAAATTATATTTGATCACCATGGAGATTTCTATAGAACAGTTATTTTTTAATGAACGAGTAGTACGGTAATCGAACCCGCACCCCCTCGGTTAGGAAATCAATTACTTACCCACCAACCCTCCACGGCCCCTAGTATTTCATGTCACTTTACATATTTTAATAAAATAATATTACCTATGTATTATTAAAAATGACCTGTCTTTTTTTTACCTGGCAACTTAACTTAATTTAGATTTAATTCTGAAACAATGCTTGATAGTAACAAGGTTTCAATGATGCATTGAAATATCAAAAACACGAATACAACCAATTTTTATTAACTTATTTTAATATTAATTTATCATTTAAAAATAACTTAAACCTCAAGTTGGGTTTTGTATAAATGTTCAGAACTCAAAAATTTTAATAGTTATAAGTGGAATTGATTTATTTCCAAAATTTTACAGTAACCTCAAAATATCCCTATAGAATAAATTATTTATATTTCAATTTATTTATATATCTTTTCCGACTCAATTTATTTAAAAAGTAATTACGCAATAATATAAGACAATTTTTGAAAAAGAACAAAATTTTAGTAACTAAGTACTTATATTTGATAATAAAGATCTTAGTTTGAGTAATTTATACTTCGTTAAATAACGTTAAGTTAAAGGGAATAAGTAGTTTAGTTACAGTACTAAATTTACCCATTATAATTAAAGTCTCAATTATAACTAAATTATAACTGCTAAAGTACTTACTTATTTATTTTTTTGTAAACATATAAGTAGTTAATTATAAAACAAATAAGTACTTACTTAGTTATTATAATTTTTATAAAACATATAGTCGATTTTTTAGTTTAAATGGTTGATTAAGTAAGTAGTAGACAAGATTTTTTTTATTCCTTTTCCATTCTTTTAAGGAGTATAGGACATTCATCCAAATCTATTTAAACTAGGCTCCACTATTGTTAATCGTTATATTCACTAAACTTTTGATTACTCGACTGTAGTTATTGTAGATTATGAATACGCAAATATTAATTTTGTGCGCCATTATTAATATATTTTTTCTTCTTTTATATTACGATATAATTATACAATTTTTCTATATTTTTTTATTATATAGATATGTTCTGACCGGAGCCCGAGATCTTTTACATCGTCTTTACCACTTCGCCATTTGTCAGATAGACAAATTGTTCTTATGCAAAACTATAACAATAAATATTGAAAAACCAAAGAATGTAATTGGCACAATGAATTAAATTCTGTGACTAAAGATCCATGAATGTTCTTTCACATTTATAGAGAATTTTATACCTTGGGGTCTTTGTGCAAGTGATAATCTATATTTGAGATAATTTTAAAATGTAATAAAAAATACAACTTCGAGGTGATTCACTTCCTGATTCTAAGAATTAAAGACTCTAAATGTTATTGATCATTAAATGTATTATAAAACATTTTTGTATAATAATACTCACATTAGCAAGAAATTTAAAATTGAATTCAAATAAATACTTTGTTGATAAGTTCTTCATACTAACTTAAGTATAGTACTGCCAGACAATTAAAAAAAAGAGTAATTAATAAAAGTATGTAATTAGTTACTTTATTGTAATTATTTAATTGGAAATTACTAGTAATTACTATATAATTATTTTATTACTAGTAATTAATTACTAATTATTAAATATTAGTATTTCAATAATTAATTAGATATAAAAATCAAAACGCATAATAAAATTGCAGCATAAATAAATTTGATTCTTATAAAAACTTCGGTCTTAGGTTACGCTTAATAAAATTACTTGTTAAGGTAGTTGCTAAAGGTAAGTACTTACTTGTAATTATTTCATTTTTCGAAAAAAAAAACTAATACTACATACTACATTTTAAATTTGAAAATAACACTCCGGACGTTATTTCATGGCGCCAATCAAATTGATAAAATTTCAATATTTGAAAACAAATTCATGAATGAAATATAGTTTAACAGAATAATATACATAAAAATTCCTATTAGATTGATTTTTTGTAGTTTAAAAACAACTTGTACTTTCATACTTATGTAAATAAAAAATTTGTGTATTTCCTTATGAAAACTATTTGTACATATTTAAATAAACACCATATATGCTAATATTTACATAAAAAATTCACATATTTTTACAATAAAAAGCTACTTATACTTAAACTTGATATGAATTATTTATTTAAAAATTGTTAAATAATGCAAAAATAAAAAATTTTTGATTAATTCTATTTAATAAAATTGATTCATACTTACATAAATTCTCACGTACTAATATGGATTAATTGTTTAATTGTCAATTAATCAACAATTTTTTAAATTTTATCATCGATTAATTGATGACTATATTTTTTGTATTCATTTTTGATATTTTCTTTGTAACTATAGGTAATGGAATTTTTTTTTTTTTTTAATTATTTATTCAATTTATTCATTTTTGGTTTTATTTAATTATAAATTTTGGTATGAGCTTTTTAATTTTTGAACTTGACGTTTTAAATGTATATAAAATGAATCATCAGATTCATAGTATCGATCGAAATTTTATTTATTTAAGTTTGTTACGTTATTGTTATATAATATATATACTTATACTTAATTACTAAACTTTAATAAATAACTAAATAAGATTGTAAATATTCCAATTTTTTAAAAAGAATCTGCATAACTTTATGTCAAAGTACTTGTCTGTCAAATTAATTTTATCAGAGTCATTAAAGAAATGTCAGAGTCTAAAAGAGTCATTAAAACCAAAAATGAAAGTTTGTAAAATTCATATTTAGAAACATTTATCCCTCAAAGTTATAATTTGCATTTAAATGTTAAATAGAGTTCAAAGTTGGGGACTTTTTTGTTTACTTAATGTAATTTTTATAATAATTAAGTTATAAGGGACATTTCGCCGCATATGTTAAAAAATCCGCAAAAAATCGCGGAAATTCAGTAAGGCTTTCAGATATATATGCAGGATTTGCATCCTAAGTTAAAAATTTGAAAAGGTGATGAGAAAACTTGAGAGCCACAAACCCGAATGTTATAAGTGTTTTGCTGTTCTATTTGTAATAATATGTACACAACACGATGAAATTAATTAGAGAAATTTTAGAGTTGGATTAAAAATAAGGGTATTTGCTTTTTCCAGAATATTTATATACAGCTACAAATATATATATATATATGCGTGTATGCGAGATTCTGAATTAGAAGGGATTGTTGAATTGGTTACCAAATTAGGGTTATTCACCATTTACAGAATATTTAAATATACGTATACTTGAATATGTGAAATTTTGAATTAAGAGGTTTTATTATTTTATTTTTTTCAACTTTATTTTTCGACATTTTTTGCATTCAACATTTTTAATTCGACGTTTTTTTCTCAACTACTTATATTAAAATTGTGTGTTTAAAGAATAAGTAAAAACACATGAACAGTTTCTGGTCATTTTAATATAAGTAATCTATTTTTATTGACAGTTAAGTTAAGTACAACATTTTCAAAAGCGTGAGTCTTACAAATGCTGTGTTTTTTAAAAAATGTTTACATGATAATAATTGTTCAGATTTAACAAACAAATGGACCCACGTCCGATCTGATTTGCCCTATAATATTATATTATATTTAAGAATTAAATCTGAAGTCTACTGAATATGACACGATTTTGTTGTTCAAGATTAAACTTAGGCATTGAAATAAGATATTTAGGGAAAATCAGAGCAACATTTTGTATTATACTCGTATATTATTCGAGTCACAGGTGTTATACAATTATTTTTATTAAAATGTCAAAATCAAATGATACATTTGGTAAACATAAAAATCGATTTTGTTTTAAATATCGATTGTAATTTTATATTTAATTTTAATATAATATCAATTTAGAAAAAAACATTTTATTATTAACAGCTTATTTTTATTAACTAATAAATTTTCTAGAAATACAACTTCCCTTTCATGATGTCAAATTTCATTAAATAAGAATTTTGATTTTTATATTTTTTTGCTGATTTGGCATGTGAATACAAATGCGATTAAATATTGTATTTCTCAATATTTATTTATTAATTGTTTTTTTTTTTTTTCAATAAGGAATTGTTTATTTTAATTGTATTTAATATCATCAATAAATGTTTAAAAACATGTTAATTTTTTTATATATTAGATTATATGTTATGAAAACTTATCCATGATAATATGTTTACAAATAGCGTTAGCTTGCCTTTTATTAATAAAACTTATAATAAAAATTAGGTTCTGTAGCATATTAATAATAAATTAATTAATAAATATTCAAACGGCGTCCTTAAAATTTGGTATAATATTAGAATACAACTAAAGAATCAAGTATTCAATTTTATTAATTTTAAGGTTTACAATAAGATCAATGTCTCTTAAATATAAATTAGGTAAATTTAAAAAAAAACGAGGAAGAGTGTGGTAGAGTAGACTGTGTCAACTTTGGGATACCCGTATAACCGTAATATAAACATTAGTTATACCATCCGGTTAATTACTTTTGGCAAAATTTTAAATATACAGCTTTATTAGATTTAGAGTAATGTTCATATAAAAGGAGTTGTATGGCAGCTACTCGAACCCACTGCAGTAAACCAACCAAATTTTGCAGAAACTTTGTCCACAAAACTAAACTATTTTTGGAAAAATTTTAGACACCCAGCTTCAACAGGTATCGTGCAATGCTCATATAAAAAAAGAAGTTGTATGGCAGATACAAGAACTCGTGGAACAAAATGTCTGCATTTCAAAAGCGATGACGGCTATTGCATAAAAACAAATTTATGAAAGTTTTAAAATCCTAGCTCCTTTATTTTTTGAGTAATCGTGATGACGGATGGCTAAATCGATTTATTTTTCAATTCTGATCCGATCCATACCTTTGAGTTTATATCTTCATTCCCTCCTTCTCTGCATCACAAACGTAATGGCAAATTTAATGTATCCTTTAGACCTATAGTCATACAGGTATAAAAATTATAAAATTATAAAAAGTCTAAAATTTAAATATATGAATAATGAAATCAATAATTCCTTTAGATTGACTCACATTTTCCCAAAAAAAAATGTTAAGTTACTAATGACGCATATCAATTGAAAAATATTTAGCAAAAAAATTACCCAGTGATAAGTTTTTCTTTTATATATATATTATATATATATATTATTTTTGAACATAATGTTTCATAAAGACATGTGGAAAAATCCATAAATTATTCAAAAGAAAAATACTTGTGGTTCTTAAGAAATATTTCCGGAATTAAAACAATAACATTTTAATATTTATAAATGTTGAATATAATTAATTATACTATTTTTAATTAATATGAAATGGCGATTTTTATACCCTACACCTATAGAATAGGTAAAGGGGTATATTAACTTTGGTATGGTGTTTGTAACCACCTAAAGGAAGCGAGCTAGATATGGAAAAGTATATATATTTGTGATCAGCGTGACCGCCTGAGTCGATATAGCCATGTCCGTCCGTCCGTCCGTCCGTCCGTCCGTAGGCACGATAACTCAAAAAATAATGGAGCTATCTTGATGAAATTTTAACTGTAGGTTACTAGGACTGAAAGTACGGCGGGGATTGCATATGGGCGAAATCGGCCCATGGGTTCGGATTCTGGACCTTTTAATCGGTTTCAGGGCTAACGAACATATGTAACAAATCACGATAACTCAACAACTAATGACGGTATCTTCATCAAATTTGTGCTGTAGGTTACTAGTAATGAAACTTCTTTTCGTATTGCGTAAGTTCGGGATTGGACCATGCGTTCGGAACCTAGAACTTTTTGATCGAATTTAGGCCAAACGAGCATAATTCCGAAACTAATGAAGATAGAACCTCCAAATTTGGTATCAGGGTGTCCCTTCCTATTTCCTAAGTGTCTTTGAAATTTAGACCCCATTGGAGTTGGGGGTCGGGGACCAGCCACACATTTCCGAAAACCTTAAAGCATATCTTTAAAATTAATAAAGATAGCAACTTGAAAAAATGTAGAAGCTTCAAATTTGGTGTTCTTTACTATCTCTTGCTTGCCCCCATAATTTGGGATCAATTGGAGTGGTGGTTCAGTACCCCTCTTAGACCTCCCAAGTTTTAAAAGCTTATACTCGAAATTACTAAAAATAGTAACTTAAAATTAAGATAGAACGTTTAAATTTTGTACAAGGGTTAACTAGTACTTAAAGTACAGCGCGGACTGTATAAAACCGAAATCAGCCCAAGGGTTCGGATTCTGGACCTTTGAATCGGTTACAGGGCTAACGAACATATGTAAAAAATCACGATAACTCAACAACTAATGACGCTATCTTCATGAAATTTGTGCTGTAGGTTATTGGTAATGAAACTACGGCGGCAATTGCGCAAGGTGAGGATTGGACAATGGGTTCGGAACTTAGAACTTTTTGGTCGAATTTAGGCCAAACTGGCATAATTCCGTAACCAATGAAGATAGAACCTCCAAATTTGGTATCAGAGTGTCGTTTTCGATTTCCTTAGTCTCCTTGAAGTTTGAGCCCAATTGGAGTAGTGGGTGGGGACCAGCCACTCAGTTCCGAGGACCTTAAAGCATATTTTCGAAATTAATAAAGATAATAACTTGAAACAAAAGTAGAAGCTTCAAATTTAGCATGGTGGTGGTTCAGTACCTCTCTTAGACCCACCAATGTGTAAAAGCTTACCATCGAAATTAATAAAACTAGTAATTTAAAATTAAGATAACACATTCCAATAGTGTACAAGAGTTAACTTGTATTGAAAGTATGACGGGAACTGCATATGCACGAAATCGTACCATGGTTTCGAGTTCTGAAACCCTTGAAAAGCTCAAGGGCTAACAAACATATATCTTAAAACACCATAACTCAAAAAATAATGCCGCTATTTTGATGAAATTTAAACTCTAGGTTACTAGTAATGAAAGTACCATGGGAATTGGTTCTGGTCGAGGTTAAATTCCGAAGCCAAAGACAATATTTCATATTTCCTATGTGTCTCCGAAATTTTGACTTAATTGTAGTGGTTCAGCTATGTTCAAAGGTACTTGCTGCATTTATGTAAAATTTATTTATATATTTAAATGAATTATATGAAAAGGTCTAAATTTGTATGTGTATATTAGAAATACATTTATTGCATATTTTGCATTTATAAGCTTTTCTAATAGGTACATAAACAAGCCATTTAAAATAATTGCAATTATGAAAAATTTTAATTATTAAATATATTAGCTTTTTATCACAAAATTTAAAAATTCAAATTTTTTCATTTAGTAATTGAATTGGAATAAATATATTTTCATTTATTTCAAGTTTTTTTGTTTTAATATTTTTAAATAGATATATTAGTAAGAATTTGTAATATTTTTTAATAGATAGTGTAATTAGAAAATGTTTTTAGTATTATAAAATTAATTTGGTTAGCTATGTCTTACGATCAAATTAATAACAGCTCTTATGGTGTTAAAACGACTTATGGATATGTCCTTAAATTTGAACCAAATAGGTGTAGGGTATTTCTAAGTCGGTTGCACCGACTGACTGTTTCTTTACTTGTTTTTTAAATATTTCAGTACGTAAGTTATAAGCAATTAAGTTTATAATCAAAATTACTTTAAAAATAGTTTACTTACTTATATTTTAAAACTTGACTACTTAATATTCGAATTTTAATTTATTGACATAAGTGTATAAATTGAAGGGCACTGCGGAAAAACTCGATATGCCACATTTCCAAAAAAATTTACATATTGTAATATTTAAGTTCAGCTAGCTTTTCTCAACTTTTCGATATCAATACCTTTTTTAAATTCTAAGTGATGGCGGTAAAAACGTTAAATTTAGTTTTTCACTTTTATAAAAATTTGGGGATTTTCCCGGAAAAAAAAGATAAGCCACAAAAAAAAAACGATATTTTTATATCATCAGTCGGTAATTGATTTTTTTAAAGAAATGTTGTGCCAAGCAGAGTCATCGGAATCGGAAACGGATTTCAGTCTTGGATCATGGAATGATCCTTCATACAAACCGCAAAGTGATATTGATGATTTTGTAAGGGTATATTTTAAAAAATGATTAATTTAATTTAACATGTGGCATATCGACTTATTCCTTAATTTTTTTAATTTTTTTTTTGGTCGAAAAAATAACATGGAATATACGGCTTAGCTTTAAATATATTGTGTCATACGTTATTTTGAATTTTTCAGCACTATAATGAACACTTTCTATTTTTGTTGTAATATATTAATACTTAATAGCACGATACGAATATCAATGATATTGATATTGATATTAATATTGATATACCAACATCAGAAGAAAAAACACCCTCACGTTGGAAGCAAAGAAAAATCCCAAGAAAAGAAAAACTGAAAATTAAAAGAAATTTAGGAAAGTCATACACGAGGAAAAATAAGAAAGTCGAAGCAAGAAGATTAGGTAATCCGTGTAACTGTAAACAAAAATGCAGAGAAAAACTAAGAGACAATGCAATAAACATATTTTCGGAATTTTGGAGTATGGGCGATTATAACACACAGAATGCTTACCTTTTTTCTTTACTACAAGTGAAGACTCCAAAGAGAAGATATCCTAAAAAACAAAAACGTTCTGATATTTCGCGAAGACATATTACAGTTGAGTATTATGTCAAACTTAATGGAGAAAATTTAAAGATATGTAAAAACGAATTTTTAGCTGTTCATGGGCTACAAAACAGTAAAGGCCGAATTGAACACATTACAAACCAAATAATTGATGGAGTATCGATTCCAAAATCTGATAAACGTGGTAAACATTCTAATAGGCCTAACAAATATTCCGAAGCAGCTATTAAATCTGTACATGATCATATTTGTTCAATACCTAAATATACAAGTCACTACAGCAGAACAGAAAATCCCGGAAGAGTATATCTAAATTCTGATTTATCTGTATCACGACTTTATACTGATTATTACATTCCATGGTGCGAAGAACAACATCTTTCACCAGTGTCATCTGACAAATACCAAAGGATTTTCGGATATGAATATAACATAGGATTCAAGTTGCCGCGCTCAGATACTTGCAAAATGTGCGACAATTTTCATATGTCTATCTCAAATTGTGACAATGATGAAGATGCCAGAAAAATGAGAATGGAATTAGAGCTTCATCAAAAACGCAGTAAAGCTGTACAAGATTTTATGAAAGAAAAAATTCAAGATGCAAAAAATGGTATTAGACAAGTAATAACATTTGATCTGCAGCAAGCGCTTCCTACGCCTATGTTAACAACAAGCATTGCGTTTTATTTAAGAAAAATGTGGACTTACAACTTTGGAATACATGAATGTGGAACAGGAAAAGGGTATATGAACGTCTGGTCAGAAAGAACGGCAGCAAGAGGAGCAGAAGAAATAGCTAGTGTTCTTTTTGGTTTCTTTAAAACTCACACGCCCACATCAAAAGAATTGATTATGTTTTCCGATAACTGCGGCGGACAAAATAAAAATTGGCTTATAATGAGTTTGTGGTCACAGATGGTTAAACAAAAATTATATGAAAGAATAGAACATTGGTTTTTAGTTCCAGGGCACACTTTTTTGCCATCTGATCGCGATTTTGCGGTTATTGAAAAGTGTAAAAGAAAAATTTCACATGTTTATACAACCGATGATTGGCTTCAGATAATAAAAAAAGCTAAAAGACAAAATCCTTTTGATGTCAAAATTGTTAAAGAAGAAGATTTTTATACCTTCGA
The DNA here is from genome assembly GCA_963082915.1 of Dolichopus griseipennis. Classification (NCBI taxonomy): domain Eukaryota; kingdom Metazoa; phylum Arthropoda; class Insecta; order Diptera; family Dolichopodidae; genus Dolichopus; species Dolichopus griseipennis. The sequence goes on along the minus strand of OY720442.1, from coordinate 22,901,458 downwards.
ATCAGTTTCAGAGAATATTTCAAAAAAACTTATCACAGATGAAAAATCTAAAGTTGATTTTGCAAACGTTAGGTGCTTTATGTTTGATGCAAATCAACCAGAAAAAATTTTTATTAAACATTTTATGAATGAAGAGTTCAAATCTGTAACGGTAGCTAAACGAGGAAGATCATTAAAAAATGACAATTTGCTTTTAGATAACCTACCAAGAAAATATAATGGTCAACGAGCTATAGATAAAAAGAAATTAGCTGACATAAAAAAGATGATGCCCTATATACCATTGGCTGATCAACCATTTTACACAAGTCTAAAAGGTTTTTCCGAATTTGACGAGATGGAGGATTCTTCTGATTTGGAACCAGAAAATTTAGATTAAACACTATTTCATACTGATTTATCTAGAATTAAAGATAAAAGGGATTTTAATTTAATTTTATTATTTATTTTTAACTTTTTGTTATTTTTGTTTTGATGAAAAATGTTATTAGTTAAATGGTATTATTTTATGATTTTAGTTTAAAATAAAATGAAATGTTTTTGTTATTTTTGTTTTGATGAAAAATGTTATTAGTTAAATGGTATTATTTTATGATTTTAGTTTAAAATAAAATGAAATGTTACAATGAAATTTACAAAATACTTACTCTTACTTATTTTTTGTTTCTCAGATTAAAAATTTTAAACTATAATTTTGAATCTTTCTTTTGAGTCAATAACTAGATAAGCCACATTTTTAGGATTTCTTGAGTGGGGAATAACAAGATAAGCCACATTTTTTTTAAATTAATGAGTATTCTTAAAGCCAATTTAATTATTGTCTTCCATAAAATATTTTTCCGGTTTTAACCCACAAATGGTGAAAAAATCATTAAGTTCTGGCTGAAACTGTGATTTATGGAGTTTTTTAAAAATTATAAACCACTTTTTCTCGAAACTAAAAAATTGTGGCATATCGAGTTTTTCCGCAGTGCCCTTCAATTTATAATTAAAACTTTTTTAAATCAAAAAAAATATTAATAAAAGAATCTATTCATTTAAAGTACTTAATCATAACAGTACTTTAATAAGTACTGAGTCATAATAAATTAAGTAATCGTTAAGTAAGTGATCAACACTTATCTTCAAATATTTATACTCACTGAATTAGTTATTATAACATCTACTTAGATTTTATATGTTGATTGAGTTTCTATAAATTAGCATAGATCATATTCGAATCCCATTTTAGGATTGTACACGTTTATGCAGACAAATGCACCAAAGCGTCGAATTGCGTCGTTCATGCGTTCTAGAGAAATGGGACGCATCTAAAAACTATGCAATTCAAATTAATTTTTTTTATTTAAGTTAAATTTTTTTTATTACAAGTTGACAAATTTCCAGATGCGTCCAAAAAAATACGCCGCAATTCAAAATTACAGCGTTCAATTTTTTAGCAACTCTACAGTGTATTAACATAATTCGAATAACTTAATATATTTTATGTAAATTCTAACGCTCTCTTCTTGTAAAATGCTTTAATTTGAATGAAGTCGAACGGACATTCTATTCTACATAAGTAATTAATACATGTAATCGATATAATCTAGATATACTTAATTTAAAGTTTAAAAGTTTGTATTTTTAAATGAAAAAGTAATATAAATGTTTAATTACAATTTAATTACAATGTCTTTTGCTATTTTTTTTTTGTATAAAATGGAATGTTTGTAATATTTTATAAAATTGGATTATTTATATTACGATAGGAAGTTATATTACTTACATAATATTTGCAATTAAGACTTATGTGCAATTACAAATTTTTTTTACAATTTTTTAATTTAAAAAAAAAAATTCAAAAACAATAAAAGTACAATCTTTGATCTTCGGTTAAAAAATAAAATATAATCAATTTCAATTTACGTTCATGTGTAAATTAATTTTATTTTATCTTATTTTTTCTGTTCTATTTGCCTTTCTAATTGTAATTACTATTCTATAACAATTACTAATTAATTCAATATAGTTAAACCATAATGAAATAAGGAATTTCGATGATTGATAAACTATGAATGAATTAATGTATAGATTTTGCTCTAAGTAATAAATAAGTATAAGCATTGCTAGTATTTTAGTGCGTTAAGTATTTAATGAGAATTCTAGTAGATGTGTAATATATTTTTTAATATATTGACAAGTTTTTTTCAACATCTTGTGTCTTTTATTATAGTTATATAACTAAGTACTTATAGTCTTATACTTATAATTGTTATAGTTTTTCAATGTTTTGAATGCTGTACTTTAATTTAAATATGAAAAAGACTACTTTAAAGTTTAATACACATCCTATGTAAGGTTGGTAGCATTTGGTTTATTATTGTTAGTGATTTACTTTTTAGTATTAATCTCATAGCCTTAATTTGAAGAAACTGCATTATTAAGAAACATAAAAACAATATTTAAAATTCAGTATGATCTTGACTATGGTGCTAAATGGGAATTAAGATCTTGAACACTAATTTCGATCAAGTATATTCTATCATATGTATTACAAAGATTTTTGAAATTTAAAGAAAAATGTAATTTTATGTTATTTTAAATTATGTAGACAATATTCTTTATACAATTAAATCGAAATTTAATTTAGAATTAGATTAAAAATTTTATTTTAAATTTAATTGGAAAAGTTAAACAAATTTAAAAAAAAAAAGCAATTCAAAATATTTAATTTGAATTTCTAGAAGAAATACAATTTTTAAGATTATATTCAATCATTATTTTCTTAATATTATTTTCCAAACCTGCTTATTAAGAGAATCTGTACTTTTATTAAGTATATTATTATTATACTTTTATTTTTTTATTAGTAATAAAGAGTAACTATCAGTACTTTTATTCAGTAGGTTTGAAATTTTAATTAGTAGTTTATGCATAAAGTTATTTGTTATTTATAAGATACTAGTCCTCATAAAAGTACTTCTACTTAAGACATTACTCATTATTTAAAATTATAGTAACGAAAGAAAAGATTAATAAGTATATTAAGTTATAATTAACAGATGTATTAAATAGAAGAATTAAGTTATTAACCAATATGCTAGTTTCAATGATGTTTTTATTTATTGAAGACAGTACCTACAATGGGTTTAACAGCTTTGTATTAAATTTAAAATTTTAAACATGCTCAAAATCGCTTTCAATTCATATGAGATTTTTTTTTTTATTAATAAAACTTATAATTTTTTAACTCTTAACAGTGTTAATCGTATATTTTTAAACAATATAAGTACATATTTATAAATTTTTTTTTAGAAAAGAAGTTAAAAGTTGCATTTGTACTTAATTATATGGAGAATATTTTTGAATTTTGAGTGTTAAGTATAGATTTTCTTATATTACAACTTATACTAATTTTCTACTTAATCAGCTTATATCTCAGATCTCACAAAACCACGAATTAAATAAAGACTAATAAGTATTCAGGTAACTAAGTATAACAATAAATTATATTTATAGTTATTATAACGTACCTACTTAATTTGTAATTTTTCTAAAATTTCTTCCATCTAATAAATAAGTATAATACTTACTATTACAGTTTATTTATTTGATTTTTTTTTAAATATATATACTTACGTAGGAAGTACAACTTTTGTCTAATTACTATTTTTATTAGTTACTAATATGAGTTATACTTATTTACATTTAAAAAATGTCATACAACTTTTTTGAATATAGTTAGTTAGTAACGTTGTAAGATATAAGTAGGTTGATATAAAAAGTTGAATTTTGCATGTATTCTAATTACGTTATAGGTTATTCACCCTAAAGTTGACCACATCATTCTAAATGTTAGTTTTTTTTTTTGAATGGGGGAAAACAAGGTTTTATTTTATTTTTTTTATTTTAAATCAAAAATATTTTTTGTTACTTACTTATTATTTATACGCCCTAAATATTTTTTTGATAAGATTCAATTTGAATAAATAAGTACTTAGTTATGTAAGTAAGTATACTTAATATTAACATTAATATTTATAAGTTTCGTGCAAAATTTAACCAAAAAATTTTTTAAATATTCAAGTCAGCAGTTTTCTTACTAAATACGTTTAGGTCATTTTTTTTTTATAAATAAAATTAAGTACTTATTAATTATTTTAAAATTAAATATTTAAGTTCTAAATTTTGGAAATAGAAATTTTATTGAGTTTTTAAAAGTAAGTTTACTTACTTATATGCATATATATATATAAATAAAAGTTTGGCTTAGTAACAAAGTATTTTATAAATTACATCATTGTTAAAAAAAAAAAGGAATCAAGTACTTATTTATATGTAATCGATTTAATTTTGAGGTTATGTACATAAACTTATGTATAGAAAGTAAGTGTGTAAGTACTTATTCAATAATATGGTTTTCTTACTTAAATACTTTTTTAAATATACTTAAATATTTAGAATCTGCTAAAAATTAAAAAAAAAAAGTAACTAAGTACATATAATAACTTAATAAAATTTTCTTAATAATCAACAAAATTTTTGTTTATGTTGCGTTAATAATTAAAAACTAACTAAAAACCTAAGCATGAATATTTTGGTTTAAGCACTAACTACTTATTAGGCAGACAAGACATACTGTTCCACACATGTTTGAGCAATAGGGAAGGTACTAGACACATAGGCCCGTATGAATAAAGAACGAAGGAGATACACTTGATGATGCTAATACTAGAACTTTACTAAGTAAGTATAGTCCAAATAAAGCTTAAATGTATACTAAATACTCAGTTGTTAAGTAACTTATGTTATTGCAATAAATTAAGTATTTAACTAAATATGAGTACTTAATAATACTCGCAACATTTAGTTAAGCTTTATTTTAAAACTTGGTTTAATACTTAAGTTACTTTTTCAGTTAAATTATTTGTTTAAGTGTATTATAATATACTTATATATCAATGTATTTTTTATTAAAAATATGGAATTATTAATTATTATTTGTTTTCTTAAAACTTAAGTGTATATAAGACATACATTATTTTATATGTCATTAATTTAATTCAATTACGAATGCCAGCTGAATCAAATTAAAAACCAAATAAAAGTGTTTCACTTTTACTGCCATTCGAAGCCTAACCTTATAACTAAGATTTCGGTACTCTGACTATTTTGCCACCCATGGTACTTAAACATTTTAATAAATACCTATATTTTGTTGTATATAGTTAGGTATAACAATATAAATATACTGGGGTCCTTCAACTTTAACAATTTTTTGAAATTTTTTAAATATTCTATTCCAAGTACAATAAAAAATAAATTAAATAAAATTTTCCAAATAACTAAGTATTTCGCACGAATATTTGTTTGCATAAAATAATAAATACTCAATAGAGTAAATAAAAAAAAAAAAGTTTTTAATATAAACAATAAGTAGATACTTATTAGTTTATTTTAAACAAATTTTTGGGAATAAGTAAATATTTGCAGTATGTTTATTAAAAATTTATATAAGTAATATAAACATGTTAGTATATTTCAGTAGCATAAATTAGATTATATAAATTAAACTTAATTAAAAATATTGTACATAAATTGAGTAAAGATTATTATACATTTCATAAGTTGAAATACTCTTAAATTGGACTTTTTTTTTAAATCTGCAACCTCTTACTCTTACTACATACTTAATTAGGTATAAGTACTTATCATTAACCTTGATTATTTTATAAAACATAAAGCTACTTTATTAATGAAAGTTTTCGATCCTATCTATACTGCTTCAAATACTTTGCTTTTAATATAAAGTTAAGTAATCAATATCTTTTACTTGAATATATTTATATAAAACACATTTCTAAACCTTAAAAAACTGATAAGTAAATTACCAATCATCTTGACTTTATTTAATGTTCCGATTAGCACTCAACGATTAGGGTCAATTAAAGCTAAATAAACCAAAATTGTGTCGCTATTAATCAAAGATTCTAATACTTATTTATAGGAAATCTAAAAGTATTAAAAATAAAATTTATTACAATATTTTCAATGATAAGTTCTTTATCCAACAATGTTTTCATATATAACCGCCATTTAAAAAACTTATAAGATAGGTATTAATACTAATAAATTTACTTTTTTTTTAATCCAAGATCCTCTTGTTCTTAAATTACAAATCAGATAAAAAAAAATGTCCTTAAATAAAATTAATAATTACATCAAATGAAATTTAAGTACCTAAGTATGTACACATAACTCTGCATCAAATACTTAGTTAAGTACTTACTAATAAAATAAAAGTTTTATCACAAAACACTCAAAAAAATCTTAAATTTTGCTATATTTATAAGTACTTATAACCTTATTCTTATTAAGTACATATACTTATTATTCTATAATTTTTTTTTTTTTTATACTTACCATGGAAAAATTTCAAAATACATATACATAAGTACTTATATTTATATTAATATTAAAATAAAGAAGGACCTTGATGGTTCACTAATCAAAAAAAAAAACTTATCATAAAAGAATATTGCGACAATCGATTAATATAATATTTCCTTACTTATATATATATATATATATACTTATTTAAGTATAAACAATTTTATTTAAAAAATTATTAATGTAGACATACATACTTACACACATATATACTTTATACAAGAACTTGATGAATAGAAAAAATCAGAAAATCTTATGCCTATAATCTAACAAAATAACATGATTACTTATACTCAAATTAGTTACTTATCATTTTTATAAAATCTTTTTTTTTTGAATCTACAAAATCACTTCCGATTCATATTTTTTTTTAAAACAGACAAGACATAACAGATTAAACCAAGTCTAAGTCTAAGTATATATTGTGTACATATATATATATATACTTAATTTTATATAAAAAAAAAAACTTTTTAATTAATTCGTTATCTACAACACTTAATCATAAAATGAGAAGAAGAAAATAAAAAAAAAACAAATTGAAATTTTTCCCACATATTTTATTTTAAACTTGTGCATTTTTATAATTATATTTAATACTTTTAGACAATACAATAGATATATATATATAGATATATATATACAATGTACTTTGCACCCCCCCAACATTACACCCAAAACTAACACATTACCTAACACATTTTCCAATTATTTTGAAAAGTGTAATTTTCTATTAATATTAAAATAATAGTAATTCATATACATATATATATATACGTATGTGATATGTGAATTACAATTTTACAATTTTATACAACAACAACTTAACTCATATAAAAAAATAAGTAAAAAATAGGAAAAACTTATCGTATATTAGTAAACAAGCTAGTAAATGGCTAGAATAAATATAGAATCAGAATGAGAGAAAGAAAGGAAAGGAAAGAAAAGGAAAGAAAGAAAGAAAAAAAAAATAGTCGCTTTTATAATGAATTTAAGCATTTAATAGTGACGAACGAGCAAGTCTGTTCTGTTGTTGTTATGTTCATTCAGACAATGAACTTTTCTCCATTAAATTGTAATTTTTTTTTTATTTTTTTTTTTTTTTTTTCTTGTTTTTTTTTTTTATATAAAAACCACAAGTTGAACAAGAAAATGTTTATGATGAAGCGATTTTTATATGGATAGTATCAATGTAATAGAATTATATTTATATGCAAGAAAGTATATGTACCAATTTAGTTCAGATCATTTTGAGAAATTTTTTATATATATATAAGTATTTATACATATGCATGCATATGTATCCCAATCTATAATGTTAATGTTCGTATTTTTTTTTTCTGTAATAAATTATGATGCTGTCTTTAATGTGTGTACAACATAAGAATAAATAATATATAAAAATAAGGAATGATGAAAGACATTAGTTTTTAAGAAAGCAAATTTCATCAAAATTAAACAATGTTTTATTAAAAACTAAATAAATGAATAAATAAAAAAAAAAAAAAAAAAAAAAAAAAAAAAAAGCGTTTTCAAAGCGATTTTCCTACACAAATTAGTTACGTATTTACATTTAAAAATAAAGAATTGAGCGGCAACCGAAATTTTGTCATCGTTTAAGTCGAATCAAATGTACTAGTATCGCGAAGCGTTCAAAACTCCAGCGATTTTCGCACTCAAATTATTATTTCCATTTAAAAGCAAAAAATTTAGCCGCGACCGGCAGTTTTATGACCGAATAAACTAATTAATATATTTCAAAAATAAATAATAAATGAGCGGCGACTGGCAATTTTATCATCGAATAAGCCGATTAATTATAATAACTAGTGAGTATTGCCAAGCGTTCAATGTTCAAACGATTTTCGCACTTTAATTATTATTTATATTCATAAAAAATAATTGAGCCGCGGCCGGCAAATTTTTAAAGCTAAAAAGCAAATAAAAATAAAGAATCGAGCCGCGAACGGCACCCAAGGCACTCACCAAATATCTAAGCTAATTATTATATTTTAAAAACAAAGAACTGCGTCGTTACCTGCAGTTTTATCGCCGAATAAGCTGATTGATATACTAAGTATATATTTAAAACGAAAAAATATATTTAAAGAATTGAGCCGTCACCGATTAATATATTTTAAAAACGAAAAATTGAGCCAAAATTGCCGGTCGCGATATTTATAAGGGGACAGAAATTTTTGTAATTAGTAATTGAGTTTCGGTTTGTTTAAATCTTATGGAAGCAACTGCTGTCGTTTAGCATTTTCAGATTGAAGATATACAACCTAAGTATCTTACATAACTTGTGTTTATAACAATGTAAATATAGGGCTATTTCAAATTATGGAGAGTTTAAAATTTAATTTTTATTAAATTCCAAATAGTGCAGAAATATTTTAATCATTGGAACCGACAGACGGACAAAGTGAAACTATTAATTCATATTTTGTCAAAATTTTATGAACAAAGTGCTAAAAATTAAATAAAGAAAAATTGTGATAAACATTTGTGTTGCGTCTATACATAAAAGTTGCATTATACCTCAAAACTTAACAAAATGCGCTATTTGCATGTTTTCTTTAAAAGCACTTTTTTTTTTAGTATAAAATTTATTATTTAATTTTCTTTTGTTTTAATTTGGTATATATAAAAGCAAAATTAAATATAAAATTTTGAGAACTTTTTAAAAATAAATAAAATGTTTACATATGACTTTTAGAAAATTTTCAATTTTTTAAACTAAATTTGTATAATATAAATAACATAAAGGTACGTATACGAATATGCAAGACAAGACAAAAAAGTAATTATTTATTAATGTTGAATTTATTCAGAAGTAAGTACTAAGATACATAGTTATTGTGATTTTAATAATGAATTAGATAGAATTTAATTTACCTTTGTGGACTATAGAAAAGTACATTAAAAAAACATAATCAAAACTACCATATTGAAGTTATTTGGTTAATTTCTTTAACAAATTTGATAGTAAATAACTACAACTACACACTTAAGTAATTATTCCAAATTTATAACTAACATCGAAGATGTAACAATTTCTTCCATATTTGACTATGGTATTTAACCAGTACTAAGTATAAATACTGGTGTATCTAATAAGTTCAAAAAAAAAACCACCGGATGGATGCTTATTTATATAATGTTAGTGGTAAAGTTATTAAGGAATAAAAAGAAAAGATACAATGTACTTAAGAGCAAAATACTTTATTCGATTTTCGTCAAAAGATTTAGAACTGATAAAAAAGAATATTAGATAATTAATAAAAACCAAAAAGGAAAAACATTGAGCACTTTATAACATGTATAACCTCAATTGAAACCCAAATTTTTTGATCCATCTCTTATAACTCACAAAAGAAAAAATATCAGTGTCAATACTCATGGAATCAAATAAATCCAATATAAGTAATTAAATGTTGATAATAATTACTTAGTTACTATTAGTTATTAAAAATGTATTTTTCAGAACTTCATTACTTAAGAAGTTCATTATATATCCATTTCAGCCTCAAGGTTTAAATTTATTATAAGTAACTAAGTACATATCCTAAATTGTTATATGCACTAATTCAATTCATTCGAGATAATTGTACGTTCATAGCAAAATATTTAAAAAATTCAAATAAGTACTTAAAGAAGTACTTGTAGATGTACTTATAGGACATGAAAGATGACTTTTTATTAAGGTACTTCAGAGAAGCTTTTATTATATAGTTCAGATATTATCAACATGTTAAAGGAATAAGTATCACTTTTTTATTCAAGTCACAAAGTTACATAATCAAAATCATGCATCTGAAACTATGGAAACAAAATTTTAAAATGAGTAATAAAAATTCCAAATGAAATGTAGTTACTACTTAGCGATGCTAATTACTTATTAAGACTTTATAAAATAATTAAATTACATCATATCGGAAATCATATTTAATAACTAGCTATTATATATATATAGAGTTGTACCAATATTAATAATGATGTAATAATTGAAAATTTTTATCTATTTTATTTCTTATTTTACAATACCAGATGCAACCAAGTTGAACAGTCGAGCACATAAAAATCAAAGAAAATTTAAAATTTTTGGATATTTCGGTCAATATTTTTTTTTTACCATTCAAATAAAATTTATAATTAAATATTTTCGAAATAATTTTCATTAAAAAAGATGTCTTTGCTTATTTCAATTCCTTCAATAGAAAAACTTTGAGTTTTATATTTATTATTAAATGATATTATAGAAATTTTCAAAATTATTTACAGTCTATTTACATAATTAATGTTAATTTTTTTGAAAATATTATTAAACAAAATTTATTTTGTTTACATTTATATATTACACTAAATTATTAAACATAACCTATAAATAAATTGTTTACTTTTCAAGAAAACGTCAAGAACGTTTATTGTAATATGATATTGTATAGTACTCGTACGTATTATATTGTACTATAAGCAATTCAGACAGCCAAATCATATGGGATTCAATATAGAACGTATCGAACTTAGTTGCAGACAAGAATAAAAACCAAAACATAAATGTTAAATTCAAGTTTTATGTATACAGGGTGTTTCCTAATTAAGTGCACTTCTATATACCACTGCATAGGTACTTATGAGTAAATAAATTTTGTGTTAAAATTTTGAAATTTTTTCATGTAACATCATAGCGTACGTAAATGTGGTTTTTTCAAAAATTTGTTAAAATTTCAACATTTTTTAAATGTAGAAGCTCACAGTTTTGAATCTGTAAAAGATAGAAAATTGAGTAGGTGCTTGTTTAAAAGAGGATTTCTTAAGGTTTTTTTTACAGATATTTAATAAGTAGTCTAGAAACAGAGTTAAGAGTAAAAATATGAAAACTAAAAAAAAATTTTGAAATTCCATTTAAACCTCCATATCTTGGAAATTAGGAGAGGCCAAGTCTAGCTCCTATTGTATGAACCTTAAAAGGTTGATGGACTGATGCTTGTGTAAACGACATGTAATTAATATATATAAGTAACCAATGTAGACATGTATAAATGTAATTATAAATTTTGACATTAGTGCATAAGCTTTCGATAAATGAACATTAATAATTAAACTAAAGTAATTTGATTATAATAAATACAGCAGCCACCATACAAAAAATGAGCCTACTCAAATATACCTATGCATTGGTATATAGCAGTGCACTTAATTAGGAAACACTCTGTATAGAAAAATTCATATTAATAAAATCTGTAAAAATGAATGTTTTTAACAATTTTATTTTAAATGTGTATTGAAAAAATTTATTTTTATACGCATATTTAAAGCTCTGATATGTTCATCTAAACGCATTCAATAACACATTCTTCTGGTTGTTTCATTCAAAACACACATTTTAGTAATGAAAACGATTTTTAAAAAACAATAAAGACAAAAGACTATTTGTAAATGGGAATGAAGTTTTTATATTGATTTTACAGAATATTACATTCTATACGTATATATGCATACATAGTTATACTTATAATAATTTATTTAATGTCTGTACACATACTTACTTATCATATTATAATAATTTAAAAAAAAAGTACTTTACTAATATATATACATATATATATATATATATATAGAAAAGAAAAATGAAAAAAAGATTGCTCTGTCTTATTTCCGGAAAAAAATATACAGACTTATCTAAAAAAGTTAACCGGTACTATGCATAAAAGAATATTTAAAACAAAATAAAAAAAAATAAAATGAAAATAAAAAACAAATTTAATATATTATACAAAATGCAGCCAGCAGTCATTTAAAATTTAATTAAATTCAATTTGAAAAATGAAAAAAGCAAAAAAAAAATTAAAATAGAAAAATACTTATTAAAAAAACCAGAAAATCATCATTTGGAGACACTATTCTTACACATTTTAATATTAAGAAAATGGCTGCATGAAAAAAGTCCCAATTAATCAACTACTTATATATACTTACATTGTATAAAATTTTGAGGATTTTTTTGCATAATATATAGTTAATATAAGTTTTTATTATGTAAAAATTGCTCAAAATGTAAGCTTTTAAGGATTTTTTCGAACTTTTTGCACATGGAAATAGTTCCCAAAAAAGCTAAAATTATGTAACAAAAAAAAGTTCCCTAAAGTTGAGAATATAAATTCCCAAAAAAAGTAACTCTTATTAATTACTACTAATATAGTAATCCAAATATTCCTAAATATTATATAGTTAAGTTACTTAGTTATGTATATGAGGTTATCCGACTTTGTAACTAAACTCTAAAATCCTTCCAACTCAAAAAAATCCCATAATAATAAAAGAAATAATTATAACTAACTACTTAATACTTGTACAAATATTATGGAAAATGGGACAAACTTAATTTTTAACTTAACTATAATCAATAAAAATATTAGTTAAGTACTTATTATGACAATGACTATACAGTTTTCCCTATATTCAAAAGTATTAAATTTTGGAATTTCTCTCAATTAGTACTTAACAACAGTAGAAGCTCTATATAACGAACATCCTGAGAAACGTAAGAATTCGTGTTCGTAATATAGAGAGTACTTAGAGTTCGTAAAACTTTTAAAATGTTGGCAATCAAATTTTCAGAGATGGAGTTAGATGGAGTTAGATTAGATTAGATAGATGGCTGACTTATATTTTAACGGGTGTGGGTTGCATATTTTTCTTTGTTCGTTAAATAGACGTCAAATTTCAAAATTTCAAAAAAACGGTAAACTTAATTTTTTTCTTAAAATACATGAAGATTTTGACAGAGATTCGTAATATACAAATTTTTTCGTTAAAAAATGCTGGTCCGAAATAATTTGTTCGTTATTAGAGCTATATTTGTTAAATAGCAGGCTCGCTCTAAATATAGAGGTTCCTTTAAAAATCTCCAAAATTTATTCTAAAATATTAGGAACCTTTTTCATGTGTAAAAAAACCTCTAAACTCATTACTTTTGTTCCCCAATTTCCATAAAAATTATGTTTTAAAAAATTGAGTCCTTTTTTCTTTTGAACTTTTTTCATGGAACCTTAAGAAAATAATGAAAAAAACATTAGAAAAAAGTGAAAGAGCATAATAATAATATTTTTTATTATTATTTTGTATGTAAAGGGGAGTATTTGACATACTTATTTGCTTACATATTTATAAATCAAAATAAAAGAATAACAATATCTCTCTTATAACAGCATATTGTTCTTTTAAAAAACTTTAAGATTTGTTATTTATTTTTTAACTTAAAATTTATTAAAGATTAAGACAACCGCATAAAAACAGAAATAAAACGAGGAAGATTATAGTTGCCCTTGTCAACTTTTAGATACCCGTGCATACCCACTATGGTGTATAAAATAAACCGTAATTTACTTCCCTTATACATTTAACTCATTACCCCATAATTTTGACGTAAAAAAAAAAAAAAAAAATTAACAAAAAAAAAAAAAATCACAAAACAAAATTTTCATTCATTGTCCCATAACTTTAGCTTAAAAAAAAAAAAAAAAAAAATTAACAAAAAAAAAAAAATCACAAAAAAAAAAAAAAAATTATCATTCATTGTCCCATAACTTAAGCTTCAAAAAAAAAAAAAAAAAATAAAAAAAAAAAAAAAACAAAAAAAAAAAATTGGCCCACCCTAAAAGTCCGATGGTCCGAGTGATGTCCAACTTTGCCAAGTAACTTGCCCTATTAATTTACCTGCCCAATTTTAATTTTAACCTTGTAGCTTTATTAGATTCAAAGTTATTGAATCGAAAACTTTGTGTGGCAGCCCCCCGAAAATGGGGCCCTAACATTTTGAAACTTCATATAAGTGATCGATTCATTATATAACTAACCGTGTGTAATTTTCAGCCTCGTAGTATAATTAGTTTGGAAGAAATTCATATTGGTGCAAAGAAGTTGTATGGTAGCCCCCCGTAAATGGGGCCCTAACATTTTGAAACTTCATATAAGTGCTCGATTCATTATATAACTAACCGTGTGTAATTTTCATCCGCGTAGTATAATTAGTTTTGAAGAAATTCATATTGGTGCAAGGAAGTTGTATGGCAGCCCCCCGAAAATGGGGCCCTAACATTTTGAAACTTCATATAAGTGCCGGAGTCATTATAAAACTAACCGTGTGTAATTTTCATCCCCGTAGTATAAATAGTTTTGAAGAAATTCATATTGGTGCAAAAAAGTTGTATGGCAGCTCCCCGAAGCCTTGGTCCGATTTTAACCAAAAACAATAGGGAACCTAGAAATTGTCTAAAAATGAGTTTGTGTGAATTTCAAGACTCTAGCCCTTTTAGTTTTTGAGTTATCGTGCTGACACACGGACGGACGGACGGACGGACGGACAGACACACATAGCTACATCGACTAATTTTTCGATTCTGAGCCGATACGTACCCTTGACACTATATCTAGCTCGTCTAGATCGATGCGTTACAAACGGAGGAGCAAATCTAATATACCCGATGTTCATATATATATGCACGGGTATAAAAATTAAACATTTCAATAGAATCACAAAAATTGTATAAGTTTTTTTTTTTTTTTTTTTTTTTTTTTTACGAGGGAATGGAACGCTCGAAAGCCACCCATTGAAATTTTGCGGTATTTCGTTGGGTAGTGTGCGATTTTAACGCACCAAAACCACACCCTTTTTGAACCAAACTTTAGGAAGGAACCTGTGATACAAATGTACAGTTTGGTTACAGGGATGGGATATGAAAGGATTTTAGGATTGTCGGAGGATATTTGGGAATTTTGGATTATGGTGGATGGGGAAAATTTGGAGGGATATTTAGGAGAAAGATGTTAATATTCTTCTTAAATTTATTTAGGTCGTACACATACGAATTACCAACTTTAGGAAACACATTGGACGGAATGTGATTCCATAATCTCGACATGCGCATAACAAACGAATTTCCATAGGCCGTGTTTCGCCATCTTAACAATTCGACGCAGTAGGGATGAGCATCTGTTGCACTCCTTGTTTCACGTTGGAAAACTTTGAGTGGAGGCATTAATTGTTTTATTTCCTTAGAACAGGTGTTCGTCCCCACTAGGTATCTATAAAACAGGGTAAGTGACCAGACTGTACGCCGATGGCTAAGTGGAGTGAGCGTTGAGGTAACACTGGGATCATTTATAAGACGAATAGCTCTGTTTTGCACTTTATCAAGATATCCCAGCGCTGATTGGGGTGCACCAGCCCAGATATGTGCATTATACTCCATTTTTGGTCTAATATATGTTTTATAGATATTGAGGAGATCTAATGGAGAGAAGTAAATTTTACAGCGATACAAAAAACCCAAACACTTAGCTGCATCTTTAGCTATACCAAAAATGTGATTTGACCAAGTCAATTTCTGGTTTAACTCGATGCCCAAAATATTTAAATCTGTTGAGTGCTGCAAAACTTCTCCCTGAAAAATCAAGTTGGGAATGGAAGTTGCTATTTTTCGCGAGATGAGACAGCATTGGGTTTTCTTCGTGTTGAATTGAACACGATTATTTTCACCCCATTTGTGAATTTTTGCTAAATCGTTATTTAGCTCACTGACAGTGAAATTTTTTGCTGTTGTATTAACCTGATGATTAATGTTACAGCGGCTATGAAATTCATAGGAAGCTACAAGGGTGCTGTCATCTGCGAAACTGTGAATTGGATTGGAAGTTAAAGATAGAAGATCATTAATGAATATTAAAAAGAGGGTGGGAGAAAGAACAGAACCTTGAGGGACACCAGCGTTCAGTTCAAATTTGTCAGATGATAAACCATCGACCAGAACTCGAATCGTACGATTCGAAAGGAAATCTCCAATCCATTTGAGAAAGACTCTACCTAACCCTATAGCTCTGCATTTTGCTAACAAAGCAGCATGCCATACACGGTCGAAAGCTTTAGAAATATCCAGTGCTACCACATCAGATTCACCAGAGTGGTGAAGACTGATATTGAGCTTTTCACAAAGATAAGTCATGAGATCACCAGTTGAACGACGGGCTCTGAACCCGTATTGTCGATCATGAAGCAAACCTTTATGATCCAGATATTTCAAAAGCTTTTGGTTTATAATTTTTTCCATTACTTTGGAAAGGACCGAAGTTATAGCTATAGGGCGGTAGTTAGAGGGATCGCTTTTGTTACCTTTTTTTGGAATTGGAAAAACGTGCGCAATCTTCCATTGGGCAGGATGAATACCCGAAGTAAAGGATAAATAGAAGAGGTTGCGTAGAGGTTTTGAAATGGTAGAGTAGGTTTTTTTAAGAACCATCGTTGTGATTCCATCGGGACCGGCTGATTTGTTCGTATCTAGATTCTTCAAGATTTTCATCACTGCTCGCGTCCTAAAGTAAATTCTACCAAAGGAGCAGCCAACTTCTGGAATATTTGGTGGTCTTTGAGTTGACTGTGGCAGTGTTGAGTTAAAGGAAAATTGTTTGCCAAACAAGTTCGCCTTTTCTTTTGAATCTGACACAATTGAGTTGTTTTCACCAATAAGCGGAGGGAAGGAGGACCCACTAGTGTTCTCCTTTAGATTTTTTGCAAACGTCCAAAACGATTTGCTATTCTTAGGCATATGTAGGAGTTTTCGTTTCAACCCTCGGTTGAATAAGAATTTTTGCTTATTGATAACTCTCTTGCATCTGTTTCGAACCACGATATAGTTGGCCCTGTCGGACTCCAACCCGCTGTTCCGGTATTGCTTAAAAGCCTCCTCTTTTTTACGAATGGCTTCTTTGCAAGTGCGATTAAACCATGATTTGGATTCTCGTTTAATACTTTTCATGGAGTGAGGAATATACAACCTCATTCCAAGTAAAATTGTTTCACTAATCGCATTTGCAGCGAAGTTGACATTTTTAGCGCGGAAGCACAATGACCAGTCGAATGCTTTGAAAAAATTGTTTAATCCCTCCCAGTTAGCACGACTATATTGCCATACTAATTTTTTGGGAGGAATTCTTCGGCTGGCTAATGTGCTTACCGGGAAGCTTGTGGTTACCAGGCAGTGGTCGGAGCCCCCCAGGGGACAACCAACTGAAACTACATATTTTTCAGGGTGAGTGGTTAAAAACAGATCCAAGAGGTGACCCTCTTGATCAGCTCGGTCGGGGACCCTAGTGGGATTTTGGACAAGTTGAGAAAGATGGAACAGTGTGGAAAATAATTCAACTTGTTTCCCAATTGAGTTTTGACTCAAAGAAGAGTTGCTTGAAAAATGAAGCCAGTCTTTGTTGTGTACATTGAAATCCCCTGCCAGAACAATTTCGGTTTGTGGACATGATTCCAAAATTTCATTGATCTGGTTTGAAAGATTGTCAATTTCCACAGCAGTTTCTTGTTCATTTGAATTGGGTGATCTGTATAAAAAACAGAAATGTATTACATGCTTCTCAACGATAATTTTAACCCAAATATAATGGAAGGTTGGGCTAGAAGGTTTATATTTATCTAGGGTGTTGAAAGCAATGTCATTTTTAATATAAATCGCGATTCCTCTTTTGGGTACGAAGTGTGAAACAAGTGAGTAGCCAATAATATTAAAATTATCGTTTTGTCCACTGACTTGTGTTTCACCAAGGGCTAAAATTGCTGGTTTTGTGGAGTTAAGATGACATTCTACGGCATGAAAATTAGCTTGTAGGCCACGAATATTACAAAAATGAACTCGAAAATTGGCAATTTTTAATAACAATTAGTAAAAATTGAGAAAAGAGAACAAAAAAAAAAAAAAAAAAAAAAAAACAAAAATCAATATAAATAAAACGTATAAAATTTAAAATTTAATTATATTATTATTTAGGTTAAAAATTGTATGTGTACGATTCATACAACCCGAACAAGTTATCACCGTTTATAAAAACAAAAGTATTGCTAACAATATTTACAAAATACCATCAACAATACCCCTATTTTATTCTGCTATGAGTGAGCAATCGGTTTATAACACCATTCAACAGTTTTTAACTAGACCTTATTGAACTTAGTTACAACCAAAAACTCACACACAGCAAAATCTACGTGCAAGTAAAAATACGCACGTATATGTAAATAATTAAATTTAAATTAAATAATTAAGTTAGTTGAAAAGAAATGAACTGAAATTTCAGTACTTCCCTTTCTTTTATGATTAAAAATATAAAAAAAAAAAATGAGTAAATTTACGTATACCATCAAAAATTAAAACAATACAATTTAAAAATAAAAACAATACGGTGACATACTATTGATGGTATTAATTAATGAGCGAATTTAGAATATTATCATCTGAGGGAGAGGGAATGAAATGGATATATTTTAATTGATTTGTTTACAACTAGTAGATGATAGATGAAGAGTAATCTTCAATAAAAAAAAAAAAAAACAGTATTAAATTTAATGTAAACAAAACCAAATCACGTGCCGGTATAAAATTGAATGTAAAATTAAAATTGAAAATTAAAAACAAAATTTGAAAATTAGAATAATATTAGAAAAAATTTTATTTTAACACAAAAATAATAAAATAGATTTATATCAAATTAAATTAAAATTAAAATTAGTGCTGTGAAATAGTGAGTTAAGTAAAAAATTTTTAAATTGTATAAAACAAAAATAAAAATAAAAAATAGAAATTATATATATAAGTAAAGAAAAAATATACTTAACTTGCCGCCATTGGAGATGCAGCCATATTAGCAAATTCACAACACTTATTTATTTTCTTCTAAAGTTATATTTAATTTTAAAACAAAATAAAAAAAACTTAATTTATTTTTTATTCTTTTTTTTTTTCAAACACAAAAAAATATAAATAAAAAAGAAGTGAAATTAAAAAAACAAATATTTTGTGCTAAATTTTTTTTCTTTTTATTAAAACCGTGATAACCTGTTGAAGGTTGAAGAGAGTCTTTTTGAGAGAGTCTTATATATATATACATATATATACTCGTATATAAAATAACATCTTATAGAATAGAAAATTGAAAAATGGATCTTATATGTTTTCTTCATATTACGTTAGTATATTTCAAAAAGTACGTAGACATCTTCTTTACATAAATATATATATATGTATACATATTGTTATGCAGAGTAACTAAATAAATCTAATTTAATTTTGTAAAGTTATAATTTTATTTTAATTGGAAAAAATCAGATCAACAAGCAATTATTTAATTTAAAAGTTTTTCTAGATTATGTGTATTAAGTTTTGAAAGAATATTTTTTTAGATATTCTGACTTAAATATAATTGAATATATTTAAATTTTGTAACTAAAAGATTAGAAAAATAAAATAATATTTAAAATTTTTAATACGTAACTATAAGAAGATGTAGAGCAGTTCAATTATTTAGGAAGCATGGGGACATTAAATCGGGGAACGGAAGTTGACATGTTGATAGCAGAATAAAATCAAATAAAGCTAAAGCTGGTTTTGGAACACTCTCAAACATATGGTAGTCAAATAATATCGCCCTGAGCAGAAAGTTAAAAATATTTGAAACAAACGTCAAATCAGTACTTCTTTACTGCTGCGAAATATGGAAGGAAACCGCTCAATATTACCAAAAAGTTGCAGACGTATATAAACCATTGTCTACGCCACATCTTAAGAGTTCGTTCGCCGCAAATCATTATCAACACACACCTGTGGCAAAGAACGAACCAAAAGATGATTGAAGGCGAGGATCGGACATACCTTGAGGAAACCAGAAGAAAACAAGGCAAGGCAATGTTTTGAGTGGAATCTACTAGGCAGACGACGAGTGGGTAGACCAAAGAAAACATGGAGAAATACTGTTTTGAAAGAAGCAGAAACGCGACGCAAAACTTGGTTACAGCTAAAAGGAATTGCTAAGGATCGTGAATGATGGAGAGGATTTGTTGACGTCCTATGCCTCACCAGGTGTTCTAGAATCTTAAGATTTTTTTAATTTGTAAAATAATTATATTATAAATTTGTTCATTAAGTATATCATATTATGTATGTAGTTAACTAAAATGATTTAGAATTTCTAGTACATAATCAACAAGGTGTTCCCTTTAAGGTGGCATCATTTATAACCCTTTACAAGTATGTGCAATGCATCACGATTAATTCAAAGAAATGAACTTATTAAAATCGTATTTAATTATATGTAATTAATTACATTCAATAATAATATAACCCATTTTACTTTCGTTTTTTTCCTAAATAACTTCCTAATTATTTACTTATTAGTTATTAATCAACTTAAATACTTATAAGATGATTTATATACTATAAACTAAATTCAAAGTAGTTACTTAAGTTATTTAATTTAAGTAAATTTAATTTCTTTTGAATTTAATGAAGTTTAAAAAAAAAAATGAATTTAACAAAAGAAATTGTTTTTTAATTTCAAAATTATTATTCTTAGGTAGGGCCCTATAATTATGATTTGAGAGTTTTAATGCAATCATTTTTTATTGTTTTATTGTTTTTTTATATGTCTTTATTCAAATTAGTTATTTTTGAAAATACAAAAAAAAAACATATTTAATGATCCATTCAAATAAGTTTATTAACCTTAAATGAATTTTTCCCTTTTAACATATTACTCATATACCTTTGAATATCTTAGGATTTCTAAAGAGTAAAGACAAAAGTTCAACAATATTAATGATAAGTTATTTATTAAATTAAAATGTTTTAAAATTTCTTGGATAATTGAATATTTTCGGGTATAGGTATTATTAGTATATTTTGTGGGACAAATATATATATAACAATAGTTACATAGGTGCTTAAATATATATACATAAGTATAAGAGTATATAAGTAATGTACAAATATGTAGGTTAGTCTATATAGGAATTTCAAAGTAAGTACAATTTTACAAAAAAGTACTTAACTTAATATAATATCTTAGGATGTACCATCTAAATATAGGTGGTAAAACATTTTTCTAATAGTTACCTATAATTAAATTAAAATTTTTTACTTTTACTTACTTGAGCTATTTTTAATAAATTTATAAAGTTTTAGAGTTAAGTCTATATAAGAAAAGAGTATATGAGTACTGATGCTAACCTAAGTATGTTTAATAAAATAAAATTTAATTGTTAATAATTAGTTAAAATTGACATGATTATTTAATATTACTTACTCTTATCAGTTATCATATAAAAAATAGTTTATGACCAAAAAAAAAGGCGTACTTAACATATAAATTAGATACAATTAAGTATGTTTATCTATAGAAGTAATATATGCTCAGTAAATACTGGTAACCCTCCTACAACGCGGTACTTCTTTAACGCGGGTTCCCTAAAATTTTTCCCATAAGGCGGTACTCTTACTTCCTACAACCCGATTTTTTTGATGACAAAAGAAATACTGTTATCGATTGGAGATAGCTCTGACGATCAGTTCTCTGATGTAGAAAATAGAAGAATCAAAGTAAAATGTTTCGAGAAAGTTTTGAATATGACGAAGTAATTGGAATAATACATTTTAGAAAACGATCCTCTAAAAAATAGATTATTATACAGACTTCAATAGAAGAGTTTTAAAAACAAGTAATCATCAAAAGGGTTTCCGAATCTGATATTGGATAGTTCCGATTTTGAATTAGCACAACTACGAGCAAAATGTTCGAGACAGACAGTTAATTTTTCAGGAACTTATCTACCGCGTTGTAGGTGGGTTACCTGTATATGAAAAACTTTAATTGTCATGGTTTAATGATTTTCATATAATTTAATTATCAAGGTTTTTAAAAGATCAATACAGGGATTGACAAGATTAGGAGGGCTATCTTGTATGGGAATATAAGCAGTAGAATATGGTACTTATAATTATAAATTCTTGTAGTACAGCTAACTAAGTATATAAGTAAATAATAAAATCTCTAAAACAATAAAATAGTTAATTAATAATGTACGTTTATAATATGGACGATTCAAGTTTACAAAGTAAGTATGCTTACAGGGATACCGTTTTCTTTGATTCAATTCAGTCTTAAGAATTTTTTTTTTATTAAAAGTAACTAAGTATAACCATCTATTCGCAAACCATTTTATAATTGTAAAAAATAGTAAATAAGTTTAGATACCTTAAAATCTAAAATTAAAAATTGATCGCAGTTTCTAATTAAAAAATTAACTAATTACTTAAAAAAAAATTCACGAAAATCTTTAAATAAAAAAATAATATAAGAAATAGAATACTTTGCAAAATTAGTAATCTACTTATATTTCTTTATAACATTGTCTTTTTTTACTACAGAGCTTCTATATATATAACAATAAGTATATATATATAATAAAAAACTTATACATCATCAATTAAATTGATTACTAAGCACGTTCATCATAAAAATTAATTTGAATACTTACAAGAAAAAAAAAAAAGGTTAAACTTATTTATTTAATTAAGTTTTAGTAATTTGAATTTTATTATAAATAAAATATTTATAAAACGAATCATCAGAAAAACACAATTTTATTTGTTGATTGAAATGAGGCTCTAAAAATGAATAACATGTAGCTACAAATATGTAAGTACTTAACAATGTTCAATGAATACAATTACTTACTGCTACATCAGATAACTCTACTTTTCATTTTTCTAAACAAATTTATTTTCACATCTTTAAATTTTTTTTTTTTAAACAAAATCAATAAGTAGGTGAAAATTAAAGTCACCTAAAAAATAAAAAAAGAAAATATAAGATTAGAATAAAAATAAAATTTTAGATTGTAGGTATGATAATTTATACGTAGGTATAAATTCAATTTTAACAAAAGGTATGCAGTTATTACTTTATTTACACGTATTACTTTAAGTATTTATTAATTTATTTACTCATAGAGTTGGTTTATATTTTTTTAAAAGTTTACAAATTGACTGAAATATATTTAAATCTGATGTTAGAGTTTATATATTTAATTATTTCCTTCCTTGCGGGAATACGACGGAATGTAATTGATGTACTAACTGGGCACTGTCCTATCGACAGACATACCAGAAGGTTAGGACTTTCCTAAAATAGAAGGAAAGTTTCCTAAGAAAACGGTCGTTCATCTGTTTCGTCAATGCCCAGCCCTCGCTTGCTGTTAAAAGAAGAACAACCATGATAACTTATTTCTTATATAATCTTCTTGATCTAATCTGGCGGTTGTTAATATAACCGACATACTATGCTTTTTAAAAAGCTCCAACTGGTTTAATTTAGGGGAATAAGATGCTAACTGTTATAACTAACAGTAAATCGAATATGTTTAATACTAACCAGGCCTTAGTGTGTTCGCAGAAGCCCCATCAACTTACCTACCTACCAACTTAAATAATTGTAAGAAATAGTAAGTATTTTTTAATTCAGTACAAAAACACATATAGCTTTGAAATAAATAGTTAAATATGAGACTGGTACCTACTTCATTCTCTTAGTTTTAATTTTTCTCTCAACACTTTTGCCTTCGATAATTTTTAAAACGACAAAATGAAAGCTGCTGTAGTATTTCAAATTCTTAGAATATTTAAACTGTGTATAAAAAACCTACTACAGTTTATAATAAACAAATATAATCAGCATTTGGCTAACTAACCGAGGGGGTGCGGGTTCAATTCCTGTACGGATCATGAATTTTTTTAATTAAAATAAAAAATTTTCTCTACAAATCCCCATGGTGATCAAATATAATTAAAATACTTATACAAAATTTATAATATCAACAAAATAGTTAATATTGTGGTTATAAATAAATAGAAATTATTTAATTTAAGAAGCCAAAATGCCAAATAGGCAAAGGACTATAATAATATCAGGCAATATTTACTATTTTCCTGATACTAATTATAAATAAATTAATTATCTAACCTTTTAAAAGTTAATTATAAATTAGTAGTAAAACTTTGTTAAATTTATATTTTACACAATTAACTGGTATAACTACAGTCATTTTATTAAAATGAACGTATAATTTTTTTCTTTACTCTTTCTTATTTTTTTTTTTTTTTTGCTAATATAGTAAAAAAGCTGCCAGTCTGATTTGATTACTCATCTTTTTCATATTAAAAATGAAAATAAAAAAAAACAATACTAAGAAAATATCTACTACAAAAATATTAACTTAGTAAAATATCTTTTTGATTTTAGCAACAGACAGATAAATCTTAAGTTTATATGTTTTACTTAATTATTTTTACAAATTCTGATGACTCAGTTCTGTTAATCACCTATAATAACTGTTTACAATATAATTTTTTTTTTCTTTTTTTTAAATTAAAGTTGTTTTTAAAAAAACTAATAGGTAGGTAATGTGACCAACTGAGCTTTTTCTGAGATGATTAACAATGTATTTTATAATAAGCTACCTACTTTCTTTATGTTTTCATTCATTGTATGATTGCATACAAAAAAAAAACAAAATGTTTAAAATATGTTTAAAAAATGATGTACTCATTTCTAAGATTAATTAAAAAAAAACAAAAACATAAATAATTTTTGCAAAAGAAAGGAATTAGAAAAATAAGGACGCACCTAGTTTTTGCATTTCCTTTTAATTACAGCTAAAAAAAAAAATAAAAAAAAAACTTGAACGAATGACTAATCTGAATATTCAGATCACTAAGGAATTAAAGCAAAAAAAAAACGAGAACTAAAGAGTAATATAAAACAAAATAATATACATTGTAGTTATATATACTATATATTTTTATATATAAAATAAATTTTATCTTTCTTTAGGTATATAATGTATATATAATAGGTATATATTATATTTACTTAATATGTATTTCTTTATTCTTTACGTTAAGTAGTAAAACAACTAGATATATTAATATATATATATATATATATAATGTTTAAATATGTACTTGGATATATAAACTTAACATTTTATATAATACTAATATACTAGATATTGGTATAAATATCATTCATTATATATTATATTCCTATATTATAAAGTGGAAATGGTATAGATATTCTGTATTTTAACAATATAGTTACCACAATATAATATTATATATATAATATATATATATATATATTTTATCTATAAGAAACTGTTATAAGTATTAAATATAAGAACAAGTGAAACAACAACAACAACAAAAACTATTTTACACTATAAGTATAGAATCGATTAAAAAAGGGTTAAAAATTTTGAATGCGTTGACATTCAATTTAGTTATGCAATAAATTTATTAAAAATAAAATAATTAATTGATTAACTTAATGAAAAAAAAAAAAATTTACCTTTAATTATTGTTCTATGATGAGCGTTAACATAATCCAAATGGCCAATTCCAATTTCCAAAACAATAGCAATCAAAAATTGAAGCATTTTCATTTTTTTTCATAACTTAACATATAGTTATAAAATATAATGCAGCACAAAGAACTCAGACAAGGAGATAGATATATATATGTATATATATTATTTATAATAAATATCGTTCATTTATATAAAATATAATGTATATCTATATATATATATATATATATATATATATGTACTTATTTATATATATAAGTTTTTTTATACGAAAACAACAAAAATAATAACAATATTTCGAGTATAAAAACACATAATATATGTATATATATACTTATTTTATATACATAATATAATATTATATATCTATTTATATATATATTTATATATTTTTTTTTTTTATAAACTTCTTTATTAATAACTATATTTACTTATTTAATATGTATAATATATTAATTGTTTATAATTTAAAACAATTTCAAATACATAAATACACTTTTATTAATTTTAATTTTTTTATTTTTTTTTAATTACAATTCCATTTTTTATTTTAATTGAAATTTGAATCGCTAGTAATAGGAGAACTTAACTTCCTGCCTTTTCTTGAATTAATTTTTTTTTTCTTTTTCCTTTATTTAAAATCACAAAAATCAAAAATCAAAAATAAAAAAAAAATTCTTTATACTTATTTGACCATAAATTATTTTATTCTTAAATATATTTTATTCAAATAATTTTTGTTTTTTTTTTTGAAACTTAATTAAATATTCAAATCTCATACAAAATTAAAAAATTAAGGCCATTACAATTATAAAAATTATGATATGAAAAAAAAAAAACAACAACATAAAACAAATTCTTTTTTAAATTCCTATATATATATACAAATATATATATATGTAATGTATATAAATTAACTATTTTTCATTTTTCTTATAATTTAAATTATTTATTTATTTATTTTTTTTTTTTTTAACTTTTAATTTTCTTTATATTTTTATTTTGCACCAATATGAAAAAAATTTCCACTTTATTTGTATTTTATTATAAAAAGCATTTAAGTCTTCTTTTATTCTAAAATAACAAAATAATAAAAATAAAAACAAAGACTTTGCGCTACACACCAACTAACCACGCACTCATTTAGAAAAGAACTGTCAAAAATTGAATGAAAGAAGAAATGAAAATCAAAAAATCAAGTAAGAAAAGAAGAAATTTTTTTTTGTATAAAAATGAGTGAGTGAAATAAAGAATATGTTTGTGTGATGAATGCATGAATGACAGATACAAATACAATGCAATGGAGTGAATATGAGTCAGTTTTAATGAGTTGAGTTTGAGTCAACTCATTTACTCAAATGTGTCGTGTGTTATTTGTCAAATCAAATAACACAAAATGAAAATTTAATTTAAGTTAAAATTTTTTGAAAAAATATAAAAAAAACTGAATTGAATCGAAAAAAAATACTTAGTATGAGTTGTCATTGTTATATATATTCATATATATATATATATAAAATTAATTGCTGAATTATGATAATGTTACGCTATACTATAAATTAAATAAATTTTAAGATTAGTGTCAGTAGAATTTTACTCAAATTCAAAACACATATTAAATAATAAAATATAATAAATTAAATAGGTCTTACTAAAATATGTATATTAAATTAAGTACTAATCATCGATTTTAAGCAGATTTTTGAACTTTTAGTATATTTTAAGGAAGGTATTATTCTTACAAAACAAATGTATTAGAATTTAGTTTGGTCAAATTATGGTCGATGAACTTTTACAACGTCGTTGTTAAAATTCAGCGAAAATTTTTTTCTTTATAGCCTATCTACAATGAACGCTCTCGTTTCGCACTCTATACGTAGCTATCTGTCAAATTAATTTAAATGTATTAAATTATATAAAAGTGTTTGCAATAGACGCAGCCATGTCGCAGCCATTTCGCATTCATTAAAAAAGTTGTTTAACTTTTAACATTTCGCTTTCTCTAGATAGCTCTAGATAAGTACTAACTTAAGTATAATTAAAAATATTTTCATCTTACTTATCTCAAAAACTTTCAATTTCTCTTAAAAAATTAGTTAAATCTAGCTAAGTATTTAAAAGTTATTTTTATTTTGTATAACTAGTTATTAGGTATTTATGCCTTTAACTACAGTTTATAATTTAAATATATTTTAGTTATTTATATTTGAATTAACTATATATTTTCAAAAGCTTAAGTACAAGTATAAGTAGTTAAGTACTTACTTATTTGAACTATTTTTAATAAATTTAAAAGGTTGTAGAGTTAAGTCAATTATTTTATAAAATTTAATTGTTAATAATTAGTTAAAGTAAACATGATTATTTTATGTAATTCTTATCAGTTATCATATAAAAAATAGTTTATGACCAAAAAAAAGGCGTACGTAACATATAAATTAGATACAATCATGTTTATCTATAGAAGTATTATATGCCCAGTAAGTACAGGTAACCCTCCTAAAACGCGGTACTTCTTTAATGCGGGTTTGCTACAATTTTTCCCATAACGCGATACTCTTACTTAACTTTTTCGCTTTCTCTACGTATTCAAATGTCAAATAATTGAACCTTAAACAATATTTTATATATCAGAATAAAAAATTAATAATATATCAGAATAAAAAATTAGGAAATTATTAATTTTTTTTCTATCTTGGGTTAAATAATATCAAACTATTATTCAAAATAGCTAAACAATAAACATTAAACTATTTAATATTTTTGAATTCATGAAATTTGTAAACAAAACATTTCATTTCAGACACTTCTTTTTTTTTCAATTTATTTGTTTTAAATATTCTTCAATATATCGTTTTATTTAAAATTAATTTAAATCGATTTTTTGCTCTTTTGTTTACTATGCTGTCAGAGCAAAATTAATGGTTTTCATATAACTACAGAAATTTCCGCTAGGAGCGTAATTCCAATTGTTTTAACAATTATAACAAAAAATGTTATAATTTTAATTTATTTTTAGTTCAATAGATGACCGCAAGAGTGAAAATATTTTGCACAATATTGTACAGAGACATCTAGCTTTGAAAGGTTTATTTAGATTTTTCGTACAGTTTATTAAATAAAAAATATGAAAACGGTCGGTTGCATTTCAAAGTAAAGAAGTCATTTTATTGATTTTTTTTATATCCGTATGACTATAGGTCAAAGGTTATAATAAATTTGCCATTACGGTTGTGACGCAGAGAAGGACGGGGGGTAGATATAGATTCAAGTGTATGGATCGAATCAGAATCAAAAAATAAATCAATTTAGTTATGTAAGTCTGCCCGTCAACACGATAACTCAAAAAAATAAAGGATCTAGGGTTTTGAAATTTTCACAAATTCTTTTTTATGCAATAGCCATCATTGCTATTAATCCAGCCATTGTGTTCCACGGGTTCGGATACCTGCCATACAACTCCTTCTTTTATATAAGCATTAGTCTACACCAAATGAAGCTGGGTGTCTGAAATTTTGCCAAAAATAGTTTAGTTTTATTGTCAAAGTGTCTGCAAAATTTGGTTTGACTATTGCAGTGGATTCGAGTAGTTGCCGTACAACTTCATGCTTCACATGAGTATTACTTTATATATAATAAAGCTGAATGTTTGAAATTTTGCCAAAAGTAATAAAAAGTATTAATTTTCCTCGTTTTTAGCTCATTTTCAAAAAATTTTGTAAAAATGTACCTATGTAGTTTCACTCTGTACGTCTATCCGTATGTTTACAAAAACTTTTACATCGTTTGAAATAGAGAAAAGAAATTTTAACCATTGCAAAAAAATAATTTCACAGGAGAACTTTTTCTGTAGCCTTGCCCGTTATGGAGCTACAGCCCCCAAAAGTTGGAAAAAGCCATATTTTTAAATGGTTATAACCAGAGATCTGATAGGTATTTTTAATCTGAAAACGGCACAAAATAGCTGGTTTTATAAAATTTATAAATTTTTTAAAGGCAAATGTTAAGCGTTGCCATACGGTACTACAATTTACCATTTACAAAACTCAATTTTTGCAAAATTTTGGCCCCACGTATCTTCTAAACGGTTCAAGCCAGGCTCTTGAAATTTTGGGAGAAGTTAGAAATTAGGAGGAGTCGATTAATAAATTTTTTTTGTCACACCCCCTGTTAGAAGCTATAAGGGCTCGAAAATTAAAAATTTGCTAATTTTAAACACCTGTAACTTGAATACCTGTTAAAATTTTTTTTTTACAAATATACAAAATTTGAAGCTTTAGCATTATATTTCAACATATGTTAAAGTTTTTTCTTAAATTTGAAAGGGTTTCTTTAAATTGAAGAAATTGTCTCTTAGTTTTAACCATTTTTGCTTAGATAATAATTCTAGGTAAAACTCCAAATTTTGGTGAAGTTCACAATTCATTTCCTAAAACCTAAAAAAAAGTAAAGGTGAGGACAGGAGTGGGTTGGGCAGATCCATAATAAGTTTGCTAAGCACAAATTTGGGAAACTTTTCCATTGAAGGGCTAGTGGTTTTCAAAATTAAAACTTTTATGTTTTTATAAAGCAGTCTTATTCACCAGTGCATGTTTTTTCAAAATTAAACGTTAACTTTGAAGCTCCAACATTATATTTCGCACTTGTTAAAAGGTTTTCTTGAGTGCATTGGCATTATATTCTAAGTATTGATTTAACCATTAGCCATAATTAATAAATTGATGAAATAACTAAATTATTATATTATCATTTATTTTTATATATATTTTTATAAATGTAAATGATAAAATACTCAGTAAGAAACCCTATATAATTTTGAAAATGAGCTTTTTAAAAATCCTTGGTTTTTTTCATTACTTGCTTTTGTATTTCTTTTTAAACAATATTTATTTTTTAAAAGTTATTTACACACAAGAATCTTTTACTTAAAGTATTTTTTTTATATAAGGTCTCTTCACGAACAAAAAATTAAACTTAATTAACCTATTTTTGACATTTCATTTCCGTTCGTTTATATGACTAGTTTGCTTTTTGAACTAATCAAAAAATTAGAAAAATGAAATTGCCATATAAAAAGTTTACTACACTTTTCGAACAAACGGAATAAACGAACGGAATGTTTATATCAATTATTTCAAAAATAATAAGCCTCAGGACTATTTTTTAAATAATTCAATCAACAAAACAAGTTTGTTTTTAAACAAAAGGTAATATTTACATTTTTCATGTTAATAAATAAAAGTTAAATTTTTTTTAAGTCGTTTCTAAAATAATAATTTTGTAATTAAAATTTTTTGTTAAATTAAAATTAATTTACTTTTCTTTAACTTATTAAATTTCAAACTTATTTACATACATATATATTTGTTATTAGTAATAAAATAAAGTCTCAAATGTCAACACTTTTCTAATATAACCAAAATATAACAATATAATTCATTTGTTTATATTAAAATAATTTTCTAATTAATATAAACAAATGAAATTTCAAAATCAGCTGTTTCCCAAACTAATATTACTCAATTAATTTTTTTGGCAAAAAAAATCTTCATGAGACAAACGATTTTTAATTGAATTAAGTTTAATTTTTTGTTTGTGAAGAGACCTATAAATTTAATTAGGTACACTAAATTTATTATAAAACAGAACTTTATTATTAATTTAAGCTATATACTTAACATATTTATTGCATTTGATATATTTGGTGAGAATTTACATACATATAAAAATATTACTTATTTAATCTAACTTGTATTTCTTGTAAACTTAAACCTTTAGTTTCTAAAACAACAAATACAACAAATATGATTCCAACTGCTGTAAAACCACCAAATAAATAAAATGCAACATATGGCCCTAATGCATTTAAATTTGGATAAAAACGTGTTGTTATAAAACCTAACACCCAACAAATTGATGCAACTATTGGTGCTGCAACTGATTTGAATTCACTAGTAAACATTTCACCAGAAATGGCCCATGGTAATGGACCTAAACCAAAACAATACAATAACATGTAGATTATTAAAGCTGTTACAGGAAGCCATGAAATATTTGTAATGTCATCCCCTCTGTCTTTTAAATAAAAATATGTTCCCATTAATGTTAAGGTGACTGATAATACTGCACATGAACTAATAAGAAGGGGTTTTCTTCCTAAACGATCTACAATAAACGGTGTGAGACCGCATGCAATAACCTGCACAACACCAAGTAAAATTGCAGAAGTAGCTGGATCAAGACCAGTTTTTGCATCTTCAAAAATACTTTGAGCATTGAAAAGTACAACATTAATACCACATAATTGTTGGAAGAAAATCAATCCAACACAAATGGTCAGTGATTTCATATTGGCTTTATTTCTAAATATATCTAGGATAGATTTTTTTTTTGTTGTTGGATTTTCTACAAGTCCAGCTTGAATATATTCTATTTCATCAATTACTCCTTGACTCGTTCTACCTCGTAAATCCTTTAGAGCATCTTTTGCATTTGCATGTTCCCCTTTAGTTATATAATGATGTGGACTTTCTGGCATAAAGAAAAATGAAACCGCAAATATAATTGGAATTGCAAGACAACACCATTGTAAAGTCCAATATGAAACAAATGGTCCAATCGCATACACATATAATACACCAACTAAAATTTAAGAAATAAATATCAAATATAAGGTGAAGTTTTTTTTTTTTTTTTAAATAAAAGTAAATATTAATAATTACCAACTAAGTACAATTGCATAAATGATCCTAAAGCTCCTCTATATTTATCCGATGATATTTCCCCTATATACATTGGTTGAGCTGTCATTACAAATCCAATACCAAAACCCTGTGATAAATAAAAATATGTTTAATATAGTAAATTATTTAAGTTTTGATGACAGTTTTACCTGTAAAACTCTTGCTAAATACATCATCCATACTTCCGTCGCACAAAGAAGAATTACATAGGAAGCAATGAAAAATATTGAACATGACATTAGAGTCCATTTTCTACCGATTTTATCGGCTAGGGGTCCAGCGATAAAAGGTGCTAAAAAAAAACAACGGATTATTATTTGTGCATTAATATACAACCATATGCAACTTTGTTTTAAAATTATTTTTTTTATATAGGGTAAGAGGTTCAAATTACCAGACTTTTTACTTTCTTTTCAGATTTCAACTTTTCTTTATGATTTTACAGCCCCCAATATATAATTAATATAATTATAATATTTACGATAATTAAAACCTAAAATTCATTAAGTGCCTTAGGATATAATTTACTTTAACTAGACATTGTTCGACCTTTTTTTAACTGACATGATACCTGAGGTCAAGTGATTAAACGCTAAATGGGTCCAAGCTAGAAACGAGGGCGCATCTTAACTAAAAAGTCTTAAAAAAGCGCCTTAGAAAAATATTCTTTAAAGATGTATATATATGTATACATCATATGCAACGATTCGGGTACAGAGTGCTTATAAAAAAAAAAATTCCAAATAAAAAAGTGTGATGAAATATTGTAATTAATCATATCATTTATATTAATTAAAATTACGCTTTAATAATTAATTTTGGTTTATATTTAAATTATCATTCTATTATTTTTCTGTATCTTTTCCATTGTCATATTTTGATAATGATAAGTGTTTTTTTTTTTTAATTTTTAATAAATCAACTTTATAATCCAATTATTCAACAACTTAAGAAAAAAATTGAATTGTGTATAGGTATTTCTAAAATCTTGACAACTAAAAAATTGATTAGATCTATTTTGTATTGATAAAAATATTCTAGTAGAACTTTAATTTTAATCGAATTTATATAAAATAATAAAATTTTTTTAATTTTTTTTTGGAAATTAAATTTTATTAAAACTTACAGATATACAATATTATAATATTTATAAATTACAATATTAATTGATATTGTGATAACGATATTATAGAAATTGTACACTTATAATATAAAAGTGATTTTTATTAAATCACTATAAAAGTTATCTACCCCATAAAAATTAAGGGACATAATTTAAAACGACCTTGGCCTTGAAAAAATAATCAATTTTATAAATATCAAATTTTATAAATATTTATAATAATTTGTCTGTTTGTTGCATTAATTAATAAATAATTAATAAAAAAATCAATTAAATTTATTGTAATAGATGCAAAATTCTATTTTTATTGGGTCTGTGACACTTTATTTCAAAAAAAAAAACCCAAATGATTTAAAATCTTGAAAAAAAAAATCCCGAAAATATCAAAGTCCTCAATGCTATAAAATCTTGAAAAAATGTCAAAATCCAAAAGTTCAAAAATTCAAAATCCCAAATTACGAAACTTTATTCAGGTTGGGTACGAGATTCCTAAAAAAACTTCCACTTAAATATACATACATATTTAGTAAAAGGAAAAATTTATAAATACTCTGGAAAAAGCAGTATTTCTGATTTTGTATCCAACTCTAAAATCCTTCCTAATTTTTTTTTATAAATTATTAGTTAGCAACAAAGCATTTAAAATAATGGGGGATGCCATCAAGATTATATATAACTTTTTTATTATATATTTAATCCCGAATGTTCATTATTTTTGGTTTTCAGGATTTGGAACATTCGAAATTTTTTCTTTTCGGGAATTTTCTTTTCGCGATTTTTACATTCGGGATTTTTTTGTCAGTAAAGTGTCTTGCACCCATGTTTATTACATAATTAATAATAATTATTGATAATAATTGGTTTCTGTGATATGTAGCTATATAATTAATAAATCAAATTTAAGGTTAAATAACACTTAAGATTAGAAAATTAGAATTCATTGACTAGATAAAAATGAATTGGTTTTTTTAAAGTAAATCGATTGAATTTAATTTCGCAAAGTATCCTACTTCACTTTATATAGATACGTATATATATTTCTTATGTCAAGTTGTATATTAATCATTAATTAGTTGAGTATTAGTACCTTTATGATTATAATTTTTAGAAGTGTTATTATATAATAAAAAGTATAATAGATTGTTGAAAAATTTCGTCAATTTTTTAATATTTTATTTTTAATTTATAGAAAAACCATATACGTAATTATATTATTGTATCAAAGAAATAGGTAACTCTAAATGTGTTCAAATAGAAAATGTCAAAAAGAATGTTGTTAACGTAATTCCACACTTTTAAATTATTTCAATAGAGTGATTCATCCATTAGGCGTTGCAGATGATTAACAATTGTAGAAAATTAGAATGTTTTATAAAATAAACTCCAAAATGCGACACGACCATAGGATCATAATTATATTATTTACTTTATTAATTTCCAAATTAAAATAAGGGATTTTCCCCATCTAAATTAACCGTTTCAAAGTGTAGGATTTGCTTACAACCAGCATTTTGCATCAACTTAATTGGCGAATAACGTTAAAATTGATTGTCACT
This sequence comes from Dolichopus griseipennis, assembly GCA_963082915.1. NCBI lineage: Eukaryota > Metazoa > Arthropoda > Insecta > Diptera > Dolichopodidae > Dolichopus > Dolichopus griseipennis. The sequence continues at coordinate 22,866,343 of OY720442.1, read as the reverse complement.
TTGACATTTGAAAATATTTTTAATAATATTAGAAATAATAATACAACAACAATAGAATAAAAATTTTAAATCATTAATGGATCATAAATGGACAATTAAATTAATAAACTACCACACACGTTTTTTGCACTATTCCACTTTGTATCAATTTTTTTTTGACATTTTATAATGATATAATGTAGAAGTGTTTTGAACATATTTAATTTCAACATATTTAATCGAATTGAAAATATGATTTATGAATGAATTTAATTTATGGTGGAAAAACTTTTCTTATATTAACTATCATTTATCAAACCAAAATATTTTGTTTTGTAAAACAGAAGCCATTTTTCCCACTCAGCTGGTTTTCACTTTACATTGATGAAAATTCAGAAAATGGATGAGAAATGACTATCAATTAATTTCAAATCCAGTTTCCATCCAATTCTCATCAATTAATGGACCATTACTAGATGTGTAATAGGCGTGTATCGAGTGCAAGTATTGTAATATTACATCGCGTGCAAGCACTATAAAGTTTCTGCATGTCGTAGACGAAGTACTTGTATTTAAGAATAATTAAATTTATAAGGAAACTACCTTCCCGTTTTTTTTTTTTTATATATATATATATACATTTTTACAAAATAATACCAATTAAAGCGCCAATTGTTAACAATGAACCAATCCAAGCTGCTTCATTTGACGAAGGACTTATAATTTCTTTTAAAGGTGATTGATCTTCATATTGTAATTTTGGAAAAACCGGTGAAGTCCAACCGATACATGTTCCGACGGCAAAACTTGATATATTTGCTTTAATCACCCAAAAAAAAAAATAAATAAATAAAATAAATTAATATGTACACATATATACGATATATGTATTTAATTTTATTACCAATTTTTCCACATATTATTTGTCTATAATATTTTATTGGTTCCATTATACGAACTGGTATAGGCCTCCGCCAAAATGAATTTAAAAATGGTAATGAATATAGAAATGAAAAAAGTGCTTCATTTTTAGTTTTGTTTGTCCTTGCATTAGTATTAGCCATTGTGAAAATTCTTTTTTTTTTCTTGTTTTTTTAATCTTTTAGCAACTTTAATCTAATATTTATTTAATCAGTTTTTTGTTTTAATTTTTTTTTTTATTTACCTATAGGTCAACTATAGGTATATTTTCACAAAAAATTTTGTTTTATTCTTAATTAATCATATCACAACACAAATAAAACAAAAACTTGAAATTTTGTACGTTTCAAAAATTTCTTATGAAGTTTATCACAAAATCAATTTGATTAGATTAAAAACATAAAAAATTGAATAAAAATTTGATTATTTATTTAATATTTCGATATTTCGATCATTCATTTGGCTCCTGATAAAAGTGTCAATTTTTAATCAAATTTTAATAGTCCTATGTAAACTATACACCTAGTCACAAGAATATTAAGATTTGCTAATTCGTTTGTAAAGCATTGATTTGGGCATAATAGATGTACCTAGACGTGAATGGAAAGTATCATAAACCGTAATTCAATATATTTTAAGCTAAGTGTTTCTTTGATTCAAAACTGAAAGAGCTATAGTCATGTGAACACACATAAAATTAAAAAGTTTGTAGATTTCTTCTTATTATTTCAGGTTGAATTCGAATCTCGCCTTTGAAATCAATTCAAATATTTATTTATTTATGTACAGTCCCCTATCACATACAATGTGATAAGTGAGTAAATTTGCCTTTTCTTTTCAGGTCACAGGTGTGACAGTTAAATTTATTTTATATTATGATCCACAAAGATCTGAATAAAATTCACACGCTGAATAAAATGAGTACGCTCAGAGCACTAAGATTTATTAAAAAAGAAAAAACACGTTTTAAAAAACTGTCATTTTGATTTTGGTTATGTTTTAAATTGTCAACAAATTAAAATAAATTATTAAAATTAAATTAAAAATGGATAATCTAAAATTAACAAAATATCTTGATTTTTATTTTACAAGATAATCTGAGGAAAACGTCAAAATGTTTTTGTACAGGCGTACTCGAAATATTTTAACTGATCACGTAGAGCACGCTCTGAGCGTGCTTTGACTTAAAAAAAAACACGGATCACTAGCTCTGAGCACTCACAGCTAAAAAAACCACGATATTTTTTTTGACAGTTTATGCTCTGGTTAGATTTAAAAAAAAACGCTTGAAGCTTAAAATTTTAAAAATTTTTTTTTAAAAAAAAATATTATTTTAACAGTCACTTAATTCAAAAATTTAGGTGTTAAAATTTTCTAATAGGCCCATTTTTCAAGATTTAAATTGATGTACGAAATTTTGAATTACAATGCATTTGCTTTATAAAGCCTTTGAAAGCAGCTGTCTTTTACTGTAGCTCCGTAACGGGTGGTTTTAACATTAAATTACTGTTATTGCAATACTTATATGTTGCTAAAACTTAGTTTGTCGTAATTAAAAACGGTAAGAACGGACAGACGGAATGACAAAGTGAAGCCATATAGGGACATTTTTTTCAAGACTTATAAAAATGTGCTAAAAAAAATATACTGGCCATTTCGAACATGTTTCGTTTGTATTTTGCATTATTATTATATAATATAAAATTTTAATCATTCGAATTAATTCGAAGGTGCACCTGAGAATTGACAAGGGCAATAAAAATATTCCTCGTTTTAGATAATTTCAATTTGTTTATTTATGATAAATGTTTTTATTAGTCCCAAACTTTTTCTGAACAAATTTTATTCAATTTTACTTTTAATTTTATTCGTCAATAGTGAATAGAAGATTGTATTTACTTTCGGATTGAAGAAATTTTTAAAAATTCTCTTGGAAGTCAGTTAAGTGTCAAAATAATTTTAGGATTTTGACTTTTATAATTTATTGAAGTATTAAAAATTATAAAATCATTATTAAAAATAGGAATAAACAATAAAAAAATTTTATTTTAATAAAATTAAATACTAAAAATTAATATTAAATATAAAAGAGGTATTAAAGTGTTGTTAAATTTTATTATTGACAATTTGATATATGAATAATTTGGAGAGTAGAAAATCAGAATATCATTTGAGAGATTTCAGAACCTAAAATACAATCTCAGAATACCAAACTCGAAATGACTAATATTTATAATATGTAAAGCTGTTTATTATGTTTTATAATTTGAATTTAGAACTTTATTAGTGCAAAATTAATTTAAAATGCGTATGTGGTATAATATTCTGAATTTGGTGCTTAAAATTTTAAAATTAATATTTTTTTATATATTAATTTTTTAAAATCCTCCGACTGTTACGAAACTGTGTTGAAATGTATTTTTAAAAATTTATTTATTTACTTATTTGTAGTACCAGACAATATTTACTGCTAGATATTATAATAGACCTTTGCCTATTTGGAATTTGGACTTATTAAAATATTACATACACATTATATCTTTTTAGTGGATATATCCGATCGGGATTTAAGCTCGAGACTTTTCGATTGGTTGGAACGCTAATTTTCAGAAATTTTGTGTAAATTTATTATTAATTTTATTTAAAAGTAGGATTATGCTCTTTTTCAGAACAGGTACTTATTTATATATTTATAAATACGTCATATTCTGGATTGAATGAATTTTAGTGTTTTTCCAGAATATTTGTGAATATTTACAAGTAAGATTCTGAAATGGAAAGTACTTAGAGTTGGATTTTATACGTATACATGCAACTCTGAAGTCAACAATATCTAAACAATAATTAAGTTTACAATTACTTAGTTTTTTTTTTTAGTAATAGTTTGTTTTAATATATTTTTATTACTCAATTGTTTTTTCTTAAAGTTAAAAAGATTCTTATTAAAATATATTAATAAGCGATTAAGAAAAGTTAAAAAATTACCAAGCGATCGCTCAAGAAAAATTTTTCACAAAGTTTACAGAAATCTGTCAGTAATTAGTCAGGAAATCTTAACAGTTTTCAGTCATTTTTTATTTTAACACTTAGCTTTTTAATTTTAATAAGTACTTTTTAGAGTACAGCGCTTAAGGTGAAGCAACAGATTAATTTTTTGGATATTGTTAGAACATTTCGATGTTGATTTATAACCCTTACTGAACAAATTATTCTATAGTTTTTGCGGATGTAAGCGTAATATTTAGAAACACTTATAATAACCTTAATTAGAATTATAAGAAAAACTGAGTTCATTATTAAAGCACCCAACAGAATCGATATAGCTAACAAAAAAACGATGAAATACCTAGGAGTTCATCTACGTAGAAATCTTAACTACATACACCAAAAAAAGCACAACTGAAAAAGGCCTCAAAGCAATTTATGCATGTAAAAAACTATTTTATAATAAGCCACCCAATAAAAAAGTTAAAATAAATGCATTGCCATCAAACAAGTATTATCATATGGTATAGTAGTGTGATATAATATAAGCGCCAGTCTCATGGAAAAAATCAGAAAATTTGAAAGAAAGTGCATAAGAGTATGAAGAACCAAATCACACAAACCAGAATCTGACTACAAATGTTTTTATTCAAATAAATGTTTGTACAAAGAAGCAAATATAAAAAGAATTGATAATTTTTTGATTAAATTAATTCAAAATCATTATGTTGGAGCAACAACTACTCCAAAAAATTGTTTAATATCTCATATACTTTACCACAATGAGGAGAACATTAAAAAAAACTCTACTCTCGAGTTTTATAACCCCAGAGCATTTTATATCAAATATAGATCAAATAGTTATATTCAAAAACCGAATGATGTACCTATACTATATCACTTTAGTAGACGGGCTACATGTAAAGCTATTGAATATGATCCTGATAACATTAATTGAGATCTCCTTAAGTATGACATGAGTATTTCTCATAAGGATACATTAATTAGGCAAAACTGTTGGTGGTTAGGTACTGCATGAAATATCTGGAAACATATTTTTTAGTATGTATATTAGTGTAGGAATGGCTGAGCTTTTAAATTAGATTAAGATAGTATTGGCTCGTATTATAAAACTTAGAAGAAAAAACAACATTGACTTTTAAAATTAAAAATATTGCATACATTTAGGCGAAAAATTAATTGAAAAGCATACGTTTATTTTATTCCTTAAAAATATGAAATTTTGTTATTTAATGAGCGTAAATTAATATAGTATATTCTACAAGGTGTCCAACTAACTACTTACGTTTGATTATATAGCGTGCTCAAAATTTTCCTACGAGCATTAAAATAAAATTTAAATAAGAAATATTGAAATTAAGCAATTATTTAATTAAATTAATAAATATTTTATTATAAAGTTGTTTAAAAAAAAACAAAAGCATTTAATTTCTTTTAAAAATTTTTAATATTCATTTAAATTTAATATATATCATTATTTTTTTTTATAATATTTTTTATTAAATAACAAAATAATAGTTATTAAAAATTAACAAATTTTTTTTTATATTAATAATAAACTATATAAATTACATTTTTTTTTTCTTATTCTTAAGTATTTTAATTAAATAATATAAATTTGTTTATTTTTATTTTAAATAATAATTAAATTTTACTTATTATAGCACAATTTTATTTATTTATTTTAATTTATTTTCCATTGAGTTTGTCTTGAATTTGTTGTAAACTTAATCCTTTTGTTTCCATAACAATGAAAAGGACGAATAGGAATGCAGCTACACAAAAACCACCATACATAAAGAAAGCAACATGTGGTCCCAATTCTTTTAATGTTGGATATGTAAAGGTAACTAAAAATCCTAAAATCCAGCATGTTGAAGCAACCATAGATGAGGCAATTGATTTAACATTTCCAGGGAACATTTCACCTAATACAGCCCATGGTAATGGACCAAATCCAACACAATAAACAATATTATAAACAATTAAAGCTGTAACTGGTAACCATCCAATAGATGATATATCATCACCAGTATTTTTAATATAAAAGAATGCACCTAATGTTACTAATCCAACGGACATAACAATACCAGAAACTAATAGAATTGGTTTTCTTCCAAGTTTATCAGCAATTAATGGTGTTATACCACTTGAAACAACTTGAACAACACCAATTAATATTGTTGCTATTGCAGGTTCTAACCCGGTATTTGCATCACCAAATATTGTTTGAGCATTGAAAAGTACAACATTAATACCAGAAAGTTGTTGGAATGCAATCAAACCAGCACTTATAATAAGCGCTTTTCTATTCCCCTTATTTTTGAATAGATCCATTACAGAACCTTTATTTTTCATAGAATCTTCAACACTTGCTTGAATTTCTGCCATTTCAGCGGCAACCCCTTCATCAGATTGTCCACGTAAATATTTTAATGCATTTATTGCTTCGGTTTTTTTCCCTTTTTGAATATAATAGTAGGGACTTTCTGGCATGAAAAAGAATGCTCCAGCAAATACAACTGGTACAACTATACAAGCCCATTGTAATGCCATATAACTAACAAATGGTCCAATAGCATATACATATAAAATACCAGCTTTAAAATAAAAAATAAATAATTATTTAAAAATTTATATATAAAATAATTTTTGACAATATTTAACTTACTGACAATAAAAAGTTGCATAAATGAACCTAATGCACCTCTACAATCATCTGTTGAAATTTCACCAACATACATTGGTTGTGCTGTCATTACTACACCTACACCTAAGCCCTACAATTTTAATAAAGATTTTATATTATAAAATAAAGAACAAATATTCCAAAATATACCTGTACAAATCGGGCAGCAATAATCACACTAGCAGATCCATTGATCATTAACATGATATAGGCAGCTATAAAAAATATAATACTAGATAACAATGTCCATTTACGTCCAATTTTATCGGTTAAAATACCAGCACCAAATGGAGCTAATTTAAAAAAAAAATAATAATAATTGATTAGTTGGGTTTTCATTTATTGGGTTTATTTTCTTCTGTTTAATTTTACCAATTAAAGCTCCAATAGCAATAATAGAAGATATCCATGCTGCTTCAGATGAATTAGATGGTAATATTACTTTGAGTGGTGTTTGATTTATATCCTCTAATTTTGGAGAAATTGGTGACGTCCAACCTAAACAGGTTCCAACAGCTACACTTGATAAATTAGCTGAAAAAAAATTATTAAAAAAATAATAAAGTATTAATCGTTTTAATTTAATTATAATTTAAATATTGTTTTAATTTTTGTTTTTTTTTACCTATTACACCTACAAGATATTGTCTTGATTTTTTTACTGGTTCCATTCTGCCTCGATTATTTCTTTCGTCTATATCAAACTTTTCTACTTCAGAATACTTTGTATTTTCAGATGAATTATTCATTTATAATTTCGAACCTTATAAAAACTATTTGGTTTTGAGAAAATTTTATTAGGCTTACCTATAAAATAAATAGAATATAAATTAATATTTAATTATGTAATTTGTTTGTTATTATATTTTAAATTTAACAACTAATAACTATTATATTAAAATTAATTTATTTGAAAGGGCTTAATACAGACTCCTAAACACCCTTTTAAAAATAATAAAAATGAAAAGGAAACATATGTTTTGAAAAAATTAGAATTATTAGATTCAGTTGCTTAATCTCTTTAAAGCATGGTAAACAGTTCATAGGTTAAGAATTTAAAGCTACCAAATATAAATACAAATAGAATACTAATTTCAGTAATTCTAATGCTTCTAAACTAGATGTTTATTTAAATGCAATGGAATTACTGAAATGATTAATGGAGAAAGTTTTCAATCTCTAACTTTTAATACATTTTGTATAACAGTTGCCATTAAAAAGTTTAAGATTTTTTTTTAACCCGAATATGCTCAAATTCATTTATTAAATTTTTATATATGTAATTTAATTTAATCCAGTATTTATTATAAAATTTTAAAATCTTTATTTTATTAATATGATTTAACATATTAATGATGATAAAATGGGGAGTACACCAATCATGCTAAACTCAATTCGCAAGAAGACATTTTACCTAAACATATATATTTGACAAAATAGATTTGTTGCAAAAAGATATAAAGATTTTTTGCAAAATTTCTATATTTCACAAAATTCTAATGGGAAAAATTACAAAAAGACATTTAGTTTGAAATTTTAGAGTTGCATTCAAAATCTGGGAATTCCCTTTTAAGCAAAATATATATATGTATGTATAAATTTATTTGTAAGGAATCTTATTACGAAGTTTACTTTCTTTCAAAAGTCATTATGTAGATTTTCATCAAAGATTTCCTTATAAGGTTTTTTGTAGTGTCAAATGTCAATTATAAACCCGATAATATCAGTTCTAAATTAGAAATATTAAAACTATCAAAGAAATCGAAGTTTTAACAAAATATATTGCAGTGCTTCATATTTTCATTTTTATTTTTGATTTAATTATAAATTGGTTCAAGTAAACTCAAATATAACACACCTCATCTATACTGTAATTTGCTTTCATTACTAACTTATATTACATAATCATCTAATCAAATAAGTTTATTTAAACAATATTATTTATTTTTAATTAAAAAAATAGTTCTTCTTAAAAATATTAAAAGTTTTCTTTATCATTTAAGTGATTGTTGTTTTTTTTTAAATAAATATAAATAATAAATATTTAAAATCAATAATATATTTTAATTAATTATAGATATACAAGATATATGTATGATAATTATAATATCGGTTTATAACAAATTCTTTAATGTTTCTTATCGAAATTTCAAATTTTTTATTCATTTAATTTTGATTTTTTTTTAAACAAATTTTAATCTGAAATATTCATAATTTTTTCAGTAAAGTTTCATGCACCCAAATTAATCACCAATGATATTTCATTCATAAAAATTAAAAACGTCATTATGAAAATTTCAGATTAAAAATAGTTCGGGATTTTTTTTTTCAAGATTTTAAATTATTCGGGATTTTTTTCTCGGAATATTTAATTCGAGATTTTTTTTTCAGTAAAGTTTCATAGACCCGAATAATTTCAATATAGGCATATGAATTTAGAATCTTAAAATATGCAAAAATAGTTTAAATTAAGAGCTTGCAATAAGAAAATGAAATGTTAGGCGAAGAAAGGTATCGTAAATGAAGAACTTGGTTTTTTTGGAGAACATGGGAGCTAATGAGCAACTTCATCATACAAGATATATAATTAAAGTCTTCAGAAAAATTTTACAAATCTTCGCTATTTGACTAAATATTGACAATTTATTTCTTCTATTCTTTGCATTACCTCTCGTTAGACAATTTTGAAAGCGATAAAAATTTAATTAGTTTAGGTACCTGGCCCTATTTAATAAACAATTAGATAAAACATTATTAGTTAATATGGGTCTAGCACGAAATCTCGACATTTTCAATCTCGCTCTTTAAAATCTCGCATTTTAAAATCTCGCCTTTTAAAATCTCGTTTTAGAAAATCTCTTTTTGTTTTATTCTCAACTTTTATAAAAAGCTGATAGTTCTGGTTTTGTGTCCAACTCTAAAATCCTTAAAAAGCCAGATTTTAAAAAGCGAGATTTTAAAAAAGTAAGATTTTTAAAAAGGCGAGATTTTAAAAAAGCGAGATTTTAAAGAGAGAGTCTAAAAATGTCGAGATTTCGTACCGCTCCAAGGAGAAGTATATAGAATACCAGGAGAGGTATATAGATCATTAAATTAATGTTATAAATTAAATATAAGTTATTATAAGTTCACAGGCCACTTATTTAATATTGAAACTATTGTTGGACAAACTTTATGCTTTTATTATACAAAAACAAAAGAACTACGGACTTTGTTAGAAATTTTTTAAATGATTAAATTTTAAGAACAAAGTTATTAAAATCAATGACTTTTGAAATTTTTTTAAAGATTTATACTAAAAATTAATAGATACTATTATAATTAATATAATTTGTGTCATCAGAATAAGAAATCTTCTATATAATTAAATACAACACAAACTGAAGTTTATAGCTTTTTTTGTTCATTGATATGTGGATTTGATAATTTTAATTATTTATTTTATTATTTTTAATATTTATTTAAAATTTTTTAAATTCTTATTAATTATAAATTAATTTAAAATTTTTTTTAAATTTTTTAATATTAGTTAAAAGTTGTATAACTATTTTAATAATTAGTTCTTTGTCTCATTTTGGAAAATCTTTATTAACAAATCAGTTAGTTATCATTGAAACTTTATTTTAAATTTATAATTTTTTAAAATATAAAATTATATAATTTTTTTTATTTTATTATTTAATTTAGAAGATTTATGTTTTTTACACTATGAATTTTAATAATAATTTTAATTTTTTAAAATATATATTGTACATACTTATTATACAGCAAATGTTAATGGGTCTCAATTCTTTGAAATTTAAGTACTAAATAAAAATAATTAGAAATTTAATATTAATAAATTAGTATAGCTGTACTAAATTTACACTAAAATGATCTTTTATATTAAATAAATTTTTAATATATGTTTTAAAATGTTTTAATTTATTATATTCAGTAATACAGAATTGTTTTTTTATTAGATTACAATAAATGAAACTAAAATTTTATTATTAGCACTTTTTTAAAGTTTTATAAAATCTTTTTAATATAAAATCCAAATTAAATTGAATCCAAATCCAAAATTAGTTTTTTTTCAACATTCCTTAGATACAATTATTTAATTACACTACAAAGTTAAAAAATTGAAAATAAATATTTAAATAATATTCCACATAAAATTGTTAAATTTTTTTTAATTTAATTAATTCTTAAATTTTTCTATAATTTATAATTTATTATAATATTAAAAAATTAAATTTAAAAATTATAATACTTTTTTTTTAATTTATTTAAATAAAATATTAATTAAAAAAAATTAATTTTTTTAATTATTTTCACTAACCGTTTATTGAGTAGCACTTCTTATTAATTAATCAAATGCATAGAATGCAATTACCTTTATATGCATTTTTAAAATATAATGATAAGAAATATCTTGAAGAGTTTATGTACTTTAAATATATATATATATATATATTTTAAAAATATTGAATAATATCAATCTATTGACTAATTTAATAATTTCCATTAATATATATATACATAAACTATAAATTATCTTATTTTTTTTATGCCGTTTATTTGAACTTCTAAATTAATTTTGAAAATGTCAACAATTGTCAACAATTTAAGTTATAGGATTTTTTTTAAATGAATCATTTGTATAATATTTGATTTTCTATTGTGAATTTGAAATTCGATTTATGTATCGATTTCAATTCGATTTAACGCACTTTAAATATCATTACCTAATGATCACTTTTATTTTTAATTAGAATTATTAATATTTAGTTTAATTAAAAAAAACTTAAAGTATTAAAATTTAAAATCTGTGAAAAAAATCATCACAAATTTAAATTTTGTATACATAATTTTCATTTAATAAAAAGTTTTTAAGATTTTTAGGGGCGTTTTGTGTTATTAATGTAAAAAATTGTCAATCTATATATATAAAAGCGTGTTTATTTGTTTCTTTGTTTGTTTGTATGTAGCGAGTTGACTCCTAAACTGCCCAGCCGATTTTCATGAAAATTTATATAGAGGTTTTTGGGTACGGAAAGAAATCGTGGCCCAAAAATTTTGCTCTAACGGACCGCCAAGTTGGGGCTGTGGTGCAAGTATTTAAACTTCTTTGTTCTAAAATGAAAACGGTTTGACCGAATGACTTCAAATTTTGTATACGTGATGCTCTTTGAGAATTGAGTAGACAATATTAACAGTTTTGGAATTTGTTAACCCATGTCATGGGTCCAAATTTTGTCCGATTTTATGAAATTCTGCTTTGGCTAAAAAAAAAGCCCACAAAAAAATTTTATTGAGCTGCATTAACCCATTGGGGCCTAACAGCTTTTTATAGGTTTTTTCAATACTTAACTCTAAATTAGAAACGGTTTAACCGATTTTCTTCAAATTTTGTATATGTTTTCTTCAAATTACGTCCAATTTCCCGTTAACCCAATGGGGCACAGTGGCTTTTAATAGATTTTTGCGTTACTTAATTCTAAATTAGAAACGATTTGACTGGTAGACCTAAAATTTTATATGTGTGAAGCAACTTGAAAATTGAGTTGAGTCTGTTAACAGTCGGTCCTACGATTGGTCAAAAAAAGTTTTGTAGAAGTAAATTACGTCAAATTTTGGAAAGTAGTTTGTACTGCTTTGAATTACAGAAAGTTTCAAAAATTACTAGAATAATCCTAGAAAAATCGTTTTAAAAAGATTGCTTTCATACATTTTAAAATTTGCATGTGTAAACCGTGTGTAATTTTTGTGTTAACTTTTTGCAGTAACACCAACATCAATTAAACCTCCATTGAGAGGCGCAGCAGCGCGCATCGAGTATTAGCTAGTTAAGAATAATTAAAAAAAAATTTATCTTTAAATAAATATTGATTAATCAATAATTAAATATTGAATATATATTAATTTAATTTATTCGTAAGACATATTAATGTTCTATATAGTTCTATTCAATTTGTTCTGTATTATGGTATCATATATGGAAATTTTGAATTTCAATCATGCAAAATTCATGTAACAAAAAATGATATTAGAAGAGTTTTCATTTTTTTATTTCAAAGCATTTAATTAATTAATCAAATAAAATTAGACAAAAAAAAAGGTGTATATAGTAGGTTAAGAATTGAAGTTTATTGATAAAATGTCTAGGAAATTATAATGAAATTTGAAGTGACTTTACCCGCGATAACAAAATCAGAATAAACTAGAAAATTGTAAATGGAATTTAGGAATTTTCGGCAAAATATGAATTGAATTTACTTTTACCATCAGTTACTATTGTTGAAAGTGGACTAATTATGATTTTTTAAAGAATTTTTTGCATTTTTGAATTTGTTTTATTTCACTTGAGTTAACTAGAAATGTTCAGATATTAAAAGTCGAAATTTTAAGTGGCGGGATTTTATAGTTTTAAAAGTGGGTTTATTAAAACTGAATTATGTGAGATATTAGTTTGTGTAGGAGTGTTTGTTTTTTTGTGGTCAATTTTTAAATAATAGATGAAGTAACAAAATTGTGTGATTTTATAAAAATTGCTTTTTCATTTGTTATGAATTTAACTTATAATAAATAATAATAAATAGGTAAAAACCCATTCTAAATCTTGGTTTAATGACATCTGCAGGAAAGCAGTATAAACCCAAAAAGATCATTTCAAAATGTACAAGGAAAATGCGTCTGAGTACTTATTTGCGAGCTATAAAGTTGCCAGGAACAATTGCAAGAGAATTATCAATCAGCAAAAGTTTCTTTATAATCAAAGATTAAAATGTAAAATAATCAATCTACCTCACTGTAATCGTTGTTTTTGGACTTTTGCGAATCATCCGTTCCGCCGCTGATTGGTAACAATAATTCTTTCACATCAGATTCAGTTGCTAAAGCTAATTTATTTGCAAAATCCTTTGTGACAAATTCTACGCTTCCTTCTACAGTACAAACTCAAGCAGTACTTCCCTTTGTTGATCCCACTAGGGTTAAAATTCTTCATAGGGTGTATTTTAAAACACGTACTGTAGTAAATTTTGAATGTTAGAAAGTCCACTGATCCTGATGGAGTTCCTGTAATGGTTTTTAAACATATTGCCTCTCCCATTTCGAAACCTCTGAGCAATCTTTTTTCATTATCATTTTCGACTGATCCCAGTCAATGGAAAATTGCTCATGTTTTTCCGATCCTAAAAAAAGGTGACAGCCATTATTTCGGTAATTTCCAAAGTTATGGAAATTCTTGTTAATAAACGGTTGATAAGATACCTTGACTGCAGAGGTATTTTGCAAGATAAGCAATACGGCTTTAGAAGCCAAAAATCTAAAGGTTATCTTTTGACCTACCTCAGCGAAAAGCTCAACACCAGTATTCACTGTTTTCCGGTAAATCAGAGGTTGTTGCTCTAGATATCTCAAAGACCGAGTATGGCATTCTGCTCTTTTGAACCAATGCCGAACAATTGGTCTTGGTATTATTTTCTGTAAATGGATTGCAGCTAAATCAAAAAATGCAGTGGAATAAGCATATTTTTGATGTAGGTAAGAGTACTGCCAAATGTTTGGGTTTTCTTTCACATTGCAAAACATATTTCTCTCCTAAGAATCTGTCTAATATTTATAAAGCCTATATTCGACCTAAGATGGAGAATAACTCTCACATTTGGGCTGGCGCATCCCAAACTTCTTTAAGTTAGGGTGACAAAATTCGAAATCATGCCTTACGCCTAAAATATGACCCTGTCGAGCAAGTAACACTTACTCGTGCTTCCATCTAATGTGTTTCCCTCATTACATTATTATCATGTCCCAAACTACAACTTGCAAAAATTAAATCTTTTCAGATTCATTTCCAATCTACCCACAAATCCCCTTAAATATCCTATTTTCCTTCCCTTTCCAACTAAATCTACATGTCATATATATAATTTATTTATTTTTTAAGATACATGCCATTAATTGAGGTGACATAAGGTTATGCCATTAATTTGGACGCCATGTCGATTTGTAACTAAATCGATTTCGAAAACTAGATAAAAGTTTTGACCTGAGCATTTTAGAGTATGAAAAGGACAAATATATTTTTCTCCAATTTATTGCAATTGACTCATCTCTATCTATAATAAATTCTTAACAGATGTAAATGTTAACCAGAACCACATAGAACATTTTGTTGTAGATATAATAAAAGTTTCGCGACATATTTGAATCGGCAGTAATCGTTCATTTATGGTAAACAATTAAGTGATTACTATTAATATTTAACAATATATTGACAAAATTATTTAATTATGTCTATATAAATTTATACAGAAATTTTTCTACAACTTTATAAGATAACTAATATTTTATCTTTAAGCTCCATAAATAAAATTTTGATTAACAAACATTTTATGTTAAATATACAGGGTGTTAATCAAAATTTCTTTTAATATAATTTTCTCCTAATGGATGTCGTACGATATATGAATAGGTTTATTAACCAAGTCGATGCCGTTTCAATTTTCACACAGGTACCATGAAATATTAAAAAATATTTTTTTCTTTTAAAATCACTTTCATAACCAATTACAAATTAAACATAACAAACCTCTTAAAATATCAACAAAATAAATAAAATTATATATAAATTAATAGAAAGTTTTGGAAGTGGGATGTACACCCTTGGCATTAAGATGACACCAGATGACCCAGATAAAACAACAGTGAACATGTCATTCTGTATTCATAAACTTTTACCAAATTTTGGGAAAGCCCGATTTAAGTATGAAAAAACGCAAGATATTTAGTTGTAGGTTTAAAAAATTCAAAGTTCAACAAATAAATTCAATCAATTTGCGACCAAAGTACGAATTTAAAATTTAAATAAATTGATCAAAAATAATGACAGCATTTTGGCACACCCTATAATATTAATTCTGTTTTCGGTTTTTCAACAATAATTGTAAATTAGTTATTGTAATTATAATTGTTGTCAAATAAAATAACAATTTTATTAATATGATAGCGACATTTCTATTACGGCATATACAATCATAAAATTAAAATTAATTTGTAAAATCATTATATTTATTCTCATAATTAGAATTTAGCAATCAAAATAATTATTGAACGTATTATTATCCATGATTTATTAAGATATTAAATCAAATTGCTATAAAAATTACATTTCAATCATAATTAAAATGTTTTTATTTGGTTTTGTTAGGATAGGTAGGGAATTCAATTAACAGACGCTAGAGAGCAATAGCAGAGCGTAGATTCCTTTACAAGTGCCTTGTACTCATCAAATATCGTCTTTCTGTTTTAATAAAACAACTTTGCCTTGAATCTTAATTTAGGCTTTGTATGTGTCCGTCTGCCCAAAATTATCCATTGATGTTATTTGATCAATGATCATCTGTCAAAGCAGGAATAAACTTACAGTAATGAAGAATTATTTCTACAGGTGTCGAAAGTGTATAGATAGTCTTAAGTAACATATTTATAAATTGTAGTTCTATACCAGGGGCAAGGGTTTTATTTAGTAAGAATCGCAAGTAGAGCTCAAAATAATTTTATTTTTGCAATCCTTAAATCAAAAATAGAAGTGGATAGGCCACACTCTGAGAAAACCACAAACTAACATAACAAGAATGACCTTAGAATATGGAACCCCCAAGGTAGAAGAAGGTGCAACCGACCAAAAACAACACCTGGCGTCGAACAGCCACGGCTGAACTAGCAAGGAACGGGGAAACTTTGGAGCAGATCAAGTTGTTGGTGAATGATCGAGTGCAATGGAAGAGGCAAGTGGATGACCTATGCTTCCACGAGGAGTAACAGGAGAAAAAAAAAATTCAATTACCTCATTCGTTTTATCAAATGTACTGTAGTAATCAAAGAATAGATACTTGAAAAATTCGCTTTAAAATTTATTAAAGTGGAAAGTTTTTTTTAAAAAATATTTAAAAAAAATAAATGTTTTTATTATACTATAAAGATTATTATTAATATCAGTTGTCAAAAACTTCAGAAAAAGGAAGGAAATAAAGTAATCATTACTAATATTGATATGTTAATTTAAACTTTAAAAGTTTGAAAATAATAATAACAAATATAATTAATTGCCTAATATTATTAAAAAGTTATATTATTTGTTTATTTTTAAATTTTTTTTTTATCAAAGTTGTTGTTTGAAAAATAGTGTTTAATAAAATATTTGATTTGTAATTTGGTAAGTAAATTATACTGATATTTATTATAGTACTCGTATTATTAATTAATTTCTATTGATATTCATTATTTGTTTACCCCTTATTTAACTCTTGAAGAAGCATAAGATATCAAGACAGACTAATATTATTCAAATTTTGATAAGTTTTTTATTTTAAGATAATTAATTAATTTCACTTGAAGCTGAAGAAGAAGAATAAGTTGTGTGTCACGGAATATCTGGGTTAAGAATTTTATTTTTTATTTATTTAGTTTTTATGGAAAAATTTAATTTTCTAAATTTCTAAACATTACGTAATAGTTTCATTATATGATCTAACTATACGGTACTTGAATTTATAATTTTTATACCCGTGCATATATATATGAACATCGGGTATATTAGATTTGCTCCTCCGTTTGTAACGCATCGATCTAGACGAGCTGGATATAGTGTCAAGGGTACGTATCGGCTCAGAATCGAAAAATTAGTCGATCTAGCTATGTGTGTCTGTCCGTCCGTCCGTCCGTCCGTCCGTCCGTCCGTCCGTCCGTCCGTCCGTCCGTCCGTGTGTCATCACGATAACTCAAAAACTAAAAGGGCTAGAGTCTTGAAATTCACACAAAGTCATTTTTAGACAATTTCTAGGTTCCCTATTGTTTTTGGTTAAAATCGGACCAAGGCTTCGGGGAGCTGCCATACAACTTTTTTGCACCAATATGAATTTCTTCAAAACTATTTATACTACGGGGATGAAAATTACACACGGTTAGTTTTATATTGACTCCGGCACTTATATGAAGTTTCAAAATGTTAGGGCCCCATTTTCGGGGGGCTGCCATACAACTTCCTTGCACCAATATGAATTTCTTCAAAACTAATTATACTACGAGGCTGAAAACTACACACGGTTAGTTATATAATGAATCGAGCACTTATATGAAGTTTCAAAATGTTAGGGCCCCATTTTCGGAGGGCTGCCATACAAAGTTTTCGATTCAATAACTGTGAATCTAATAAAGCTACAAGGTTAAAATTAAAATTGGGCAGGTAAATTAATAGGGCAAGTTACTTGGCAAAGTTGGACATCACTCGGACCATCGGACTTTTAGGGTGGGCCAATTTTTTTTTTTTGTTTTTTTTTTCTTTGTTGTTTTTTTTTTTTTTTATTTTTTTTTTTTTTTTTTTAAGCTTAAGTTATGGGACAATGAATGAAAACTTTTTTTTTTTTTTTGTGATTTTTTTTTTTTTTTGTTAATTTTTTTTTTTTTTTTTTAAGCTAAAGTTATGGGACAATGAATGAAAATTTTGTTTTTTGTTTTGTGACTTTTTTTTTTTTTTGTTAATTTTTTTTTTTTTTTTACGTCAAAATTATGGGGTAATGAGTTAAATGTATAAGAGAAGTAAATTACGGTTTATTTTATACACCATAGTGGGTATGCACGGGTATCTAAAAGTTGACAAGGGCAACTATAATCTTCCTCGTTTAATTGCAAAATGATGTGATTAAAATGATGAAGTCATATTAGAGTACAAAGTTAGTTAAGTAAGTTATAATGAACGCAGGTGGTTCTAGGGGTACTATAAAGAATATGTTATGTATAATTTTCTATACGTATTAAGGTTCTTGGCGTAGTGGTAAAGACGGCGCCATTGATGTGGGAAGTCTCAGGTTCAAGTTAGCTCATAAAAAAATATCGTAAAATTGTATAAATATATCGTAATAGTTAATATCGTAATATAAGATAAGTTTTAATCGAAATATATAAATAACTCTTGTGTAGGATAGTAGATGACGCACAAAATTAACATTTGTATATTTATAATCTTATACAATAGCTACAGCCGAGTAATCAACGGCTTAGTGAATAAAACGTTTAAACAAACTGAAGCCTAACCTAGACTTGTTGAATGCCCTATACTTAAAAGAAGGAATGGAAAAGGACACAGTCTACTCTACCACACTCTTCCTCGTTATCATTATAATTGAATTTGATTTACAAGTCATATAACAGGTAGCACACCCGGTATTGTATAGAAATTGCTATGTGAAAGTTAGATTTTTTATGTCATTTTATCTTAAAAACAGAGATTATGACTGTTAGCCTAAGTAATATTCGCAAAAGGACTCCCGTCTACTAAAATTTGTCAAAAAACACTAATAGGAAAATATCTTACCAGAATAAGGCTTTTAACTACAGGGATACTTCGAAAAAAATAATTTTTATTAAAGGAACTTTTCCCAAAAAGATTTTAACAAATATCAATATATCAAAATTGCCAATAATGAGAATGTCAATATTTTTATTAAAACTCTTTGATGGGTCCTAAAACTCTTCTTTAAAAAGGTCTCCGTATTGTTAAAAGTTTTGTTTTTTTAAACATCCCTTTTCTTTAAAGCCTTTTCCTTAATAATCCCTTAAATATTCCCTATCTTTTTTTAAATATCCCTTTTCTTTTAATTAAAGTCCCTTAAATATGATAAAGTTCCTTTTATTAAAAAAATTTTTACAATAAGGTTCTTTTGTCAAATAGCATTAGACTGAATGTTATTTTGCTTAGTTACTGGATTAATGTAAGCTGGAGTATTCTATTCAAATATAAGCACTTATATTCCTTTAAAAATCACAACCTATGAATTATTTACTCATCGTTTACTCATCTCAATGAGCACCTGTTCATCAATTTTGGCTACACCCTGTTTTGAAATAACAGTACAATTTATGACGTATGTACTGAATAAATAATAACTAACATTCTAATTTAAATATTAATTAAATTTTGTCATTAATCTTTGCCAAATTTTAATTGAAATCAATTTTCCCAAAATTTTTTAATTCTTTAAATGAAAATTGACTAAATTGAATTTTTTACAGCTTTTTAATAACTGTATATATTTCTTCTCACTTTGTCTTCTATTAGAATTTTATATCTAATTTTATAATTTTATATTCAAAATTCGATACTTTAAAATAATTAATTATTCAATAATTCAATTATGAATTTTATGAGCTTTTTGATCTTAATTGTTGCTGTCAAAAACACAGGTCCATATCATAAAATTCAATATAAAAATTTTTTAATTAATAAATTTTTGGTTAATTAATTTGTAAAATTCAATTAATATATTTACGAGTTTTTATACCAGATTTGAACCTTAAATTGTTTAAAATTAAATTTGACCTATAAACTTTTACAATTTTTTTTAAAGTTTTTAATTTGTGGTGGCATTGACTTCTTTTTTAAATTTGTTATAAAACGTCTGCCAATTTTCAAATATATTAAATGTATGGGTAAATATTAATTTTAATTTACTATAGAACTTTTTACAAAATTTACAACAGATTTAATAGTAAAATTTACAGATTTGATAATAAAATTTACAACAAATTTGATAGTTATACATTCTGATTCTAAATATTTCGTTTAAAACTATTAAACTTAAAAAAACACCTGTAGTTTAAATTTAATTACCTGTAAATACATATGTCAGCCGCACTTTCTTTTTGACACAGTTAATTAATAGTATTAATTGGAAATTTTTACATTTTCAATATATTTTTGTAAACGTATCGATCGATATGAAAAAATACTCAAGGGTTTTTAAAAAAAGCACATTTTCAAAATTTAAGAATATTTCCATAATAAGTTTTAGGTACAGAGTGTATTGAAACACCATACCAAATATAATATACCCTTTTCCTATTTCATAGGTGTAATAACTTTTAATAACTTTTTAAAACTTTTGTTAGAAGATGTTTTATATAAAAGGAAAATGGCAGCTGCTCGAACCCACAACGGTAGACCAACAAAATTTTGCAGAAACATTGGCCATAAAACTAAACTACTTTTCGAAAAATTTCAGACCCCAGCTTTTGTAAGTATAGAGTAATGCTCTTTTAAAAAAAGAAGTTGTATGGTAGGTACTCGAACTCGTGGTCCAATATGGTTGGATTTCAATAGCGATGACGGTTATTGCATAAAAACGAATTTGTGAAAATTTCAAAATCCTAGATCCATACCATTGAGTCTATATCTACCTAATGGTAAATTTAGTATACCCTTTTGACCTATAGTCATACGGGTATAACAAGAAACCACTTTCTTTAATTTTAAGGAAAACCATCATAATAAAGAAAACTATTAACACATGTTAAAATATAATGTACATCCAAGAAATTTGTAATGGTATTCAAGTTACTAGTGTTTCAAAATAAAACTTACTTATATCTAAGTAACTAAGTTTTCTGAAATTTTTCCTTTTGGAATATAAAAGGTAAAAAATTAAGGGTTTAAAAAACTAAAGGTAAATTAAAATTCTGTTAGGTAACTCTACATATTTATTTTAAAATCGCAACTACCGTTTAGCGTGTACAGATTAAAAATATATATTACAGAACTTGTGTTCTAAATTATAAAAATTTAAATATAGGGCATTTTCGAATGTGTGGAGGATGCATTTTCGAATGTATGGAGTTTGTAATGGATTGGTCTGCAGATACAAAGTTTAAATTTCATTGCTTTATTTCAAACGGTGTAGAAGTTTTATAAATACCCGACCAGACAGATATAGTCAAACTACATATAAGTACATTTTTTTCAAATTTTTTTTAAATAATATGCCAATAATAATAGTCAGAAATAGTAAAACATATGTTTTAAAAAGAAATTTAAATGAATTTTAACGGTGGCTTCAAATTGCAATGTTTATGGATTGAACGCTATTCGAAATCAGTAGACGGTGGAGATATCGTTTTGATAGGGCTGGGTACAAAATTTCGCGTCTCAAAATATCGCGTTTCAAAATCACGCCTGTCAAAATCTAGTGTTTCAAAATCTTGTGTTTAAAAATTTTGCGTTTTAAAATTTTGCTTTTCATATTCTGGAAAAAGCGTATAATTCTTCCTATAATTTTAGTCCTCAAATCTCTAAAAGTTAAGAATCTCGTGTATACATATACACACATATTCTGTATAATCACATATTCTGCGTACAATCCCTGTTTTGTACCTAGTACAAAATCCCTCCTAATTATGTTTTTGTGTACATATTGATAGGGCTCCAAGCTCCCTTCCCCAAGCTCCCGTTATACAAATTATTAAAACCCTAAAATCGTTTCTATTATATTTCCTCATATATATAGTATTTCAACAACAAAATTATAAAAAGCGCGAGATTTTGCAACACGAGATTTTGAAACACAAGATTTTGACGCGCGAGAATTTGAAACGCGATATTTGATTTGAAACGCGATATTTAATAGCACAAGATTTTGATACGCTCCCCGTATTAATACTCTCTGGATCTTTGAACCATAGTTGAAAAATTTGTGAGAATTGCTAAAAAATAAATTATTAGAAGTTGAAGTACTGCTGGTCTTAAAAGAATTTCCTAACTTAAAAACTTAACGTTGTCAGTTTAACAAGAGAATGAGATCACTGTTAAGATCATCAGTAGCTGATAAGTTCAAAATCATTTTCATGTTGCTAAACATTGCTGTTTATAAATACCATTCATGTTTATAAATAAGAAACATAACTTTTAATATAAGATAATTATAAACATTTTAAAATTGCATAATTCAAAAAATGTATCATAAAATTAAAAATATTAATATTAATAATTCAATTTAAAAAAAAAACATGCAATAAACATTTTAATTAAAAAATTTAATATAGTCTTGATTTCATTGTTTAAAGTTATATTTAATAACCCAATAATTAAAAATTTTAATTTCACTTTAATATTAATACAAAAATTATTATAATTAATCATAATTTTTAAGCAAATATGAAATTATTAAAAAATTTAACGAATTCAATTTTATACATTTTCATACACGTATTTTCCAAAGAATTAAAAGTATGCGTTTAAATTAATGAAAAATTATAATTTTTAATCGCATGCCATGTATAGCTGATTATTCTATATATAATATAAAGTGATATTTTAAAATGTATATATATATATACTTTTATAATGGAAAACTTTAAGTCTAAATGCCGGATATTTCCACTTAAAATTATTTTCTTATGATATTTAAAGAAAAAAAATTTTTAAATTCTTATAAAAATATAAATTTGTAATACAATAGAAAAGTTTTGTATATATACTGTGTGAAAAAACTTTATTATATTTCTATTAAATTTAATTATTTAAAAAGTGAAAAAATATATATATAAATATATATATACAAAAAAAAAGTAGTGAAATATTTTATGCAATTTAACAAAAACTTTTAAATATTATTTAAGGTCATTGCGTATTATTTAAATATAAATTTTTGAATTCTATTATGTATTTGATTAGTATAAGTGTTTTTGAACTTTTCTTTATAAACTTATAAAATAAAACAAATTCCAGACTCCATAGTGGAATTTTAATTTTAAGCATGCCAAAATCATTTCTAATCAATTCTAATACGAAGAAGCTTAGATTAATAATCATATACAGGGTATATCCAACTCAAGTACAAATACTGCAGTCAGTGAATTGGCATTTTAAACAAACAAAAAATTGTATTTCTATTTCAAACGGTTTCCAAGGTAACGGCCTTGTTTCGTAAAAGTTATGTATTCAATCCTGTACATCATCATCATCTTTATATTTCCATGGTCTAACAAAATTTTAAACTAAGCATAAGTCAATACATAGATAATTGTCTCAAAAACGGTAAGACATATAAGAAAAATTATACAGATAACTCTCCTACAATATTTACAGTTGTGTAACTCTCCTGCGGTACTTCTTTAACGAGCTTTCCCTTCAATGCGGTTCGCAAAATGTGGAACTTTTCAGAAAATTTATAAAGATTTACGATACAAGAGCATACAGACTTCGATAAAAGATTTTTTAAAACAAGTAATTATCGAAAGAGTATTCGAATCTGATAGCGGATTGCTCTGATTTTGAATTAGCACGACCACCAACAAAATGTTCTCATCTCAAATCATAAATATAGCTATGCAGAAGATTAAGATTTGTAGAAAGTTGTGGTCAATATGCTAAGTAGATTTGAAATTCCTTATTTTGTTTTTTTTTGGTTTGAATAAATGAATTGTTATCAAATTATGTTGTTATGATTCAATAAATAAATACAAAAATATATTAAGTTTATACCATATAAGAACCAATTTTGCGATCTGAAGCCAAACTCTGATTTTTGTATGGAGTTAATGTCTCCTACAACGCGGCATTTTTTAAGAACCTATCTACCGCGTTTTAGGATGGGTATCTGTACTTACTTAAATTGAAGCTAAGAAATAGGTGATTTTAGTTATTTATACCGGTTTTTTATGAAAAATATAACTGCTATTTAATAAAAACAGTTAAAAATTTCATTATATTCTGGGTTTCGTCCTTGTGACTCTTCAACAATAAGAGATAAAGAAAATTCTGGATGTAATTATGCAAGCCCATAACTGAAGCTAGTTACTGACTCTTAAACAACTCTTCTATATTGCACAGGGTTGAAGATGTTGTTTTTGAAGGTTGTTACCTAAGAAACCGCGTGAAATAGACACTTTTAACAACTTTTTGTTGGTTGTAATTACTCCAAAATCACAGAGTGCAGTATTTGTACTTGAATAAGAGACACCCTGTTTATAAGCAAATAGAACTAAATCTCGTTTAGAAATTTTATAATGCGAGGCAAATTTTATTTGCATAAGATAATGCCCATAACTAAATTCTTTAATCTGCTGCTTCAATAATTCTGAATATAATGAAAAATTAAAAAAAATTTTTCATCATCTGTATTGCAGTGGTAGTCATTTATTGTTTTGATTTTGGAACTTTCCATATGGATCATTGCAAAAGAAAATGTATTTTATTATTAATTATATGTAAATTTTAAAATGTGCAGTTTAAAAAAAATTAGAAAAAAAAAAAAATTATTAGAAACTATATAACGTACATACAATGGTCTAATATTTTAAAAGGTACCACAAATCAGGTACTTAGAAATTATTTAATCAAGTGAAACAGTTAGAACCCAAAAACTATTTTCTGTCGGGCAGCAGTTTCTAAATTGTATGTGAGATTCGTTAAGATCAATTCAAATAATAAGAATATAATATGCGTCCCCTCTGTTCTAACATGTAACAATGGTATAGACGTACTTATTACTCATAAGTTTAACAGTTAAACAGTTAGCACTTAAGATAATAAGTAATTGCGGATAACCCGCGACTAAGATAAGTTAATCTTTAATATGAATTCAAGCTTAAATTTATAGATTACTTGAAACCAATAACTAGCATTATAAATTCAATTTAATTTTTAAATTTCGATAAGTGACGAAATCTTTCCGCAAATCCGCTTTATATTTCAAACGCGATACTTTTTGTAGTTTATGGAGTAATAAGTATAGGTTTCCAAATTTGATGCGAAGTGTTCCATATATTTTTTATTTTTATTCGATTGAACCACAAAAACTGTGTCATTAATATTTTTGCATCAGAAATTGATATATAAAAAAATAAAAAAATCAAAATCGTGTTATTAAGTACTTGACCAGATTTACATTAATACAACATCTAGAAGTTGCGTTATCTTCAAGTGATTGAATTTTGTTTGTTTGTTTGTTTATACAAAAATTAGTTTCTTATTTTTTTCAGTATATACGATTTTTGGACTTTGATTTAATTTTTAAATGAAATTTGATTTTCAAAATACCAAACCAAAGTGGGAACTTTTGTATACATTCAGACCTGGATTATGTTTCGTTATTTTAAATAAAAATAAAAAAAATTATACAAACATATTAAATATGAGGATAATTATTTATTCAAGATTTATTAGTAAATTTAAGCACCAAAATTTTGTTCTAAAATGAGGCACCAAAATTTTGGAACTTTATAAAAATGTATAAGTCATGTAATATTCATTAAAATATCCACAAAATCTCAACAATGCAAATCAAAGGTCATGTGTGGAATAAAATATAAAAAAAAACAAAATTATAAATTACAGATTAATTTATAATTGAAAAATTTATTTAATCCCAAAAATATTTGAAGTAAATTGGCGCCTAGATGACAGCTTAGAGAAATGTATTTTTAGTTAATATTTATATAGGATTATTTCTAGCAAGATGTCCTAATATTCCATAAAATATGGTAAAACACAAGTTATTGCCCAACTATATGTTACAACAATTATCTTACAGATTAATATGCTAAATATTAGCTGTGTATTTCCAGGATATAGCTATAAAGCAGTAGCGGTGTTCATATAGGACATTAGCCAATTGGAGAACATGTGGCAAAACTACAGTTATTTCATTTAATCCATTATACCGTAGGTACATTTTACTTGTTAATGTCCAGCACTGGCTAAGATCAGAAGAATAACTCTTGCTAACCATGAAGTTAACGATCGAAGCGAACTATATAGTTGCTAAGCAACTAGCAGGGTTAGGATTTCTCAATACTGCAAAATGGATATGAAATGAAATTTAAATAGCTTAATATAAATATTGTAGTCAGAAACTGCCATAAAAACAATTCCAAATATCAACGTTCTATCTGAGGTCACAATCATGGGGATTGAACCAGCCACTTAATTCAACAATAACTGATTACATTCTAACTTTTTAAACACCAAAACTTATCTTGTAAATTTATTTTATCACTTATCTTAAAGTATTCAAAATCTACACCTTTTCCCCTAAAACATCTCAAAGGCTTCAAATTATACTTAAAATAAATGTGGTAACATTTTTTAATTTATTAATTTCGGTAAAGTTAAAACAAAAATATTAAACAAGGATACAAGGATACAAAAGAAATTCACTGTCATGTAACTCCAGTAACGATATTATATTTAACACATATTTTTTTTAAAAATGTTATTTTGAAATTTGATAATAGAAATTGTCACCGCACATCTGATATTAAATAGATAATAAAATTTACCGAATCTTACACTTTAATAATTTAATATATGGTTATTTGTTAATTATTTTCTTTTAAAAAAATTTGAAATATTTTTTGTTTTATTTAGACATTTTATTTTCAATCTTAAAAATTTCATAATTTATGAATTTAAAAAAAAAACAAAACAGAATATAATTAATAATTATACAATTTTTTTTTTTTGTAAACACTTTATACATATTGATATACTAACCTTAATAAACTTTCCCCATATTTAAAATTAGAATATATTGTTTATGAAAAAAAACTTAATCTATTTTTTTATAATTTTTTATATTTTATTTATAGCAAATTTTATTTTAAAAAAGAATATGTTTTTGTATTTAATTCTATTTAGTTCTAAGAATAAAAATTTTAATATAAAATTATAAAATATAATATTGGTATAACAAATACTTTGTTTTTTTTTAATTATCACAATTTATCAACTTTCACTTATTCCCTAAGAAATGTTTTAAATTAAATTATATATATTTTAATAATATTCTTATATGTTTTTTTTATTTAGTTAATAATATTTTATAAAATATATTATTAAATTAAATATTCATTATTATTTAAAATTTATTAATTTTTATCACTTAATTTTGTAAATATATATTAGATCTGAATAACACAAAAGTCGAATTTAAACTGAATTTTTTTAATTTTAGAGGAAATTATATTGTAATCCAATCTCGTAGAAAAATATAAATTAACTAACTAGTAAATAACTTATTCTTACCGCTAAAAAAAAAAAACAAAAACAACAACCAAAATAAAAAATTAAAATCAAATAAATATAAAAAAAAAAAAAAAAAAAAAAAACAAAATTAAAGCAAAAATTAATATAAAAAAAAAAAATTTCAAACTAGAAAGGAAACTTAAAAGTAAAATAAAAATGAGGAAGAATATTAGTTGCTCTTGTCAACTCTAAAATGCGGTAGTATTTCATAATCCCGGTTTAGTACATCTTTTTTTTTTTTGGAAAACTCGAAAATTTTGCCTTCTTAATAAATCTAGTATTAGAAAATCGCGTTTTTTATTGAAAAATTTAGTTTTAAAGGATTTTATATTTGGATACAAAATCAGAATTATGGCTTTTACCGAATATAAAAAAAGTGATTTTCTAAAACGAGATTTTTAAAAAAAGCGAATTTCTAAAACATAATTTTCAAAATGGAGATTTTCTAAAATGAAATTGTTAACAAAAACCTGATTTTTAAAAAAACATGATTTTTTAAAAACGAGTTTTTCTTAAACAAGATTTTTTGAAAACGTAAATGCCTTTTAACCGCTATTTCAGACCCAACCTTTAAAATACTGTAATTAATTCAAATATGTATACTAATTATTATTAAATATAACTCTTGTTTTGGCTTTTAATACAATTTTCTAAATTTTTTATTTGCTAATGCTCTACACATATTCAAAAAATTTTAGCCTTTAGCACATGTTTCCTAGTATTTAAAATATAATCGGACTTAAATTTTGATTACGGTTATTAGTAATCAAAAAGTAATCTGTAACTATTAAGTTTTAATATTATTTTGAATTTAGGATTAATCTACTTTACTTTTCGATGATTTGTGATTACTATAAAATAATTTAAAAAAAAATTACATTACTTTTAAATAATAGTAGATAAATTTTTAGGAGGTAATCATAAATAGTTCTAAAGTAATTGGGATTATTTCTAAATTTTATATAATAAAGTAATATATGAGCTTCGGATAATTAATCTTAACAAAATCACCTTGGTGACTAAATACATATTTAGGTTAAATATCAAAAAAAAATATATTAACAAAATAAAATTAATAATTAAATTAGTATATACCTGTCGACTGCCATGCCTGAAAAGGAAAAGCACTCTTCACTTCCTTACCACGTTGTACCCAGATGAGGTAAGGCCCGCCTAAGCGATTATTTACAAATAAATAAATAAATAATACAAAAGTGATATTAAATGTAATCTACAAGTTAAATCAAAATCTTACAACTTCCTTATAAAGACTAAATTTATATACAATTACAAATAGAATAGTAATTTCACCATTCCAAATAAATTAAATTTTGTTCGTACGAGTATAATCAGTAGCTAATTACGAATTACTATACTTTCTTAAACTTGAATACCTATACTTAAAGCAACAAAAACAACAAACAAACGACCATGTATGTAACTTGAATTCCATATGCAAGTATACAGTCTATATTCGTATCTCATACAAAAAATTAATGAACTGCATATGAAAAAAAAAAAAAAATTACAAACCGTTTTTTAGCTAAGTTTATTGCATGGTAAATTTGGTAAGTAAAAATCAAGTAAACGTTTCTATTAAAATTTCTATCATGTTTACACAAAATTTGTTTTTTTTTTTTTGTTTTTAAATTTTAATTTCACTATTTTATGTATTTACCAATGTTTGTTAATGTATGTTTATCTAATTGAAATTTGGTAATTGAATATAAATAACGCAAATGGCTATATATATTTTAAAATTAATTTTAATTTAATAGCGTTTTGTAACATACTTTTGTACATTAAACGCAGATTAAATTTATTAAATATTGAAATATTAGTTTTTTGCACTTTCAACACTTTAAGACCAATAACTGTTAATAGGACGGGTTATTTTAGTAATCAATTCCCAAATATTCAATATTTAATCTGCTATTAAATTATGTAAATAAACATATGATACAGTTTTTCTTAAAATTAATCAGATGTTTACTTTTATGATGCTTACGCTCCTTCATGAGGAGTAAACTACTCTTTTTTACCCTCAAGTACTCCCAGCTGCACCACCTCTTGTAAAAGAGTAGATAAGAGTAGTAGAAAATTAAAACAATTCTGGCAGGTGTCTTTAATTTAAATTTTTCATAAGAGATAAATTTTCATTTGAATAGGTTATGTTAAATCATATTTTTTATTAGATATCCAGAAGCAAATACTTCTTCCATTTTAAAAAAAACATTATTTAAATTTATTAGCATCATAAACCTTAATTTTTTCACTTTATTTTCAATATCTAAATATATTAAAAATAATAAATTTCTCAAATGACAGATAGTTTTAAAATGTCAAATATATGTATGACAATTAATTTGACAATAATATACTTCTGAAACAAAAATGAGCATTTCATTTACAAACTACTCCAAGCTACTGTTTATCTACTTTTTTTTCCTAAAAGGAACACATGCGATATTTTGCGGAAATTTCGTACCCTAAATACAGAAAAATATCGATTTTAAGAATTTGTTATCCTATTTGTTGTTCTCTTAATTAAAAATTGTCAAAATAACATTCTCCAATATTCGTGAGATGGATTAGCAATGTTTACATGATTTGTTTTTAGATTAAATTAGATACGTATATGAATACCAAACTGTGTTTATTTGAATCACCTGCTTTATATTTAAAATGGTTAAACATTAAACATTTTAGAATTATATCAGAGGTTTTAAAACTTAGCAATTGTCAACTTTCAAAATAATTTGAAAAAAAAATTGTACTAACCAATTTATATATTAAGTTAATCCAAAGTAATCCAAGTAACTATTAATAGTATACTATATAAAAACAACTGACCAAAATATAAAATTTATATGACCACTAAAATCTCTTACACATTTCATTAATATACTCTATTGTATGACTAGCTACGTATGACTATCAAATTCTTATATATAAAATTATATAAAATCTTTTCATATGCCTTTTACAGTTAATAATAAATGCACCTCCAAAATTTCAGAAATTATAAAGGAATAAATACACATATGTATAGATAGTATAAAAGACGCAATACAATTTTGTAAATTAAAGGTGCGAATTATGAAAAACTAACCTGTTTTAAAGTGGAATAAAATTAATTGGAAAATAAAATTTGACAGCAGAATTTAATAGAAATATTTAGTAATAAATAAATGATAACTAGTAATATATAAGTAGTTTTTTGAGTTTGGATTTAATATTTTTGATTTTTTTTTTTTTTGTAGTTTCCTCAAAAACTATACTATCAGGTCGATAAACCTCAGCTTAATAATCAGGTTACAGGCCTGTAATCACAAGGCGCAAAAGAAATTTCGTTGTAGCAGAAGATGAAATTATGGATACAAGGAAGGAAAGGAGAAACCTAGTAACGTATAATATTATTTTTATATAAGATTTAATTCCAAAAATTCGAAGTATAAAAACAATTTATCTGATGGGTTATTTTAATTTAATATAATTAACACTATGTTTATAATATACCGTTACTATTCTATATTTGGGTAACTAAGGGTAACTAATAAAGAGTTACTAGTATATATTAGCTATATACAAGTTAGAATTTTTAGTATATGTATATTTATTTTTAAATTTGAATTTCTATCTATGAGTTAAATGATCTTAAACAAAATTGTCAAACATGTGTATTTATTAATTTATGTATCTTTGTTAAATATATCAACTTTTATACTAATTGCATTTGAATTAGAGTTTTCCGGAAATGTGATTAAATTCTACGACTGTCCAATTTCCATTCTAAGGTTTCAATGAAATTGAAAAATTAATATCTATTAACATTAAATTTATTTATTTATTTATAGGCTGTTTTCTATCCTACCGCAGACAATGTTGCAAGGGAATAAGCATGCCTTTTTTTACAAGTGGTGCAGGATAATTAATTCTGTTTATTAATTTATAAGTAATATTAATTATTTTGTTTATATTATCTATTTTTGGTTTTCCCTTGCTACTTAGTCACTTGTTTTGATTTGTGTAGTTCTCAAACTTACATTCCTTCGCTTAACTATATACACGTGTTTACCTGTACTACAATTTCGAGGCTGCTAAATTAAAATAGGGTTGTGTTAATAATATTTTTAATTAATTTTTAGCTCTTCAATATGAATTAACTACATATTATCAAAACAAAAATGGAAATAAAAAAAACTTGAATCTACAACTTCTAAATATTCGCGAACTCCAAATGTTGCTTACCCACTATAATAATTTTAAAATTAAGAAGAGGCATGGAAAGGACTTGTAGAAAATTTAGCAATTTTGTAAAATTTCTAAACTTCAAAATTTCGTAATTTATATAATATATTGTGAATAGATATAAGACGTCAATTTTATATTTCAAATTAATTCACAATATAATTTTAATTAAATTTTGATTTAAAATTGTAATTAAATTTTGATTTAAAATTGTAATTAAAATTTGTAATTTATATGAAAAATGTTTAAATTAATGAGATTATAGAAACCTCAAATTGATAATATTGGAAAAATTAAAAAATAGTTAATATATGATTAAAAGTAATTTTGCGGTATAAGATTATAATTTTAAATTAATTTTTTTTAGTACTGGCTTTCAATTAAATATATGAAGTAAAATTTATTTGAAACTTAGGGTGTGCCTAGATAGTAAAATATGTATGAATACTCGTAAAGTTGACTTTTTCTGTAATGCATAAAAAAAAACGTAAATATTATATTATATAAAAATTTATAAATATTTTCTATTTTTAAATTTATCTTCTTTTGTAGACTAGACTTTTGTTGAAAAATTTAAATACTTGTTTTTAATTGCGACTTTAACTTCTTGAATTCCAATTGCAAAAGAATTTGTAATACAAAATTTGATATTAATTTGAATCAAATGATAAAATTTATGATTAATTTATGTTTTTAATCGAAGAAGAAATATTTATTTATTTTATTTTTTTGTAGTACCAGACAGTAAATTTGCCTGATAATATTAATCTTTTGCCTATTTGACATTTGGACTTCTTCTTAAATTATTTTAATATACACTATACTTTTTATTAGATATGATCCGACCAGGATTTGAACCCGAGACTTTTGGATTTAAAAGCCGCCACTTTACCACCGAGCTATCGGTTGGCGTTTTACTTCGTTTTTAAGTAAATCACTTAACCGCGAGTTAATCTTCAATTTAGGAAGGAGAGGACGTGGTCCTGTTTTATGATCAATAAATCGTAGTAAGGATATCAGTTTAACTACAACTTAAAAATTTGTTTACCCATTGTATGTGGTAAGGGATTGCATATAAATAAATAAATTATTACGTACTGAAACATTTTTAAGGATTAGTTTAGCTAGGAACCTATTGTGCAAATCACTTATCAGTAATCAAATAATCAGATAATTTATTTTTTTAATAGGTTTTAGCTTTTCAAAAAAATCATTAGATTTGATTAGTAATTATTATGATAATTAATTATTATGCGGCTGCAATAAGAAAAACTGAATTAAAACTAACAAAGCGTAATCTACAAGCGTAACTACAGTTAGATTAGTTCAGAACCCTATTGTACCAACACCACTTATCACTAATAAAATAATCAGATAATAAATAATCAAATAAGGCTACTGAATTAAAACTAAAGAAGCATAATATAAAATTCTAAAAGCTGCAGTACATCTTATTATCATCTACATCTCTATCTATTACACTATACAAAGAAGGGTTAAACCTATTAATAAAACATGTAATCAATTTACTAAGAGAGACAAACTAATCTTAATCAGTATGTAAATTACACCCTCAAAATGAATAATGATTAACTAGCCTTTAAAAAGGTACACATTTCAATAAATCAATCAATTGTCAAAATAACAATGTGCGCCTGAAAGCTTACTATATACACATATATAAAAAAGGCATATAAACACAAATTACGATAACATCCCACTAAATTAATCGTTCATCTGTGCTATTCTAAAGTTCATTTAAGAAATTTAATTTTTATTTTTCTTATTATAATTATTTTCTAACCTTGACTGATTGATAACAATTCCCATTTATTTTTGTAAATAAACTAATCTTATACATTTGAACTTATAAATTTCTCAAAAAAAAAGCAAAAGCATTTAAAACTCTTATACAATATGTTTTTTTAATATAACACTTGGTTTTAATTTAATTTAAAACCATATGTCCTAAATTCATACTTTTCTAGAACATAAGGAAATCAATTTTAACCTTACTTATGCTACAGGAAATGACAGGTACAAATAGAATTCAAATAATACAAATTTCAAATATATTTAAATATATTCTTTGAAAAAATATTTGATAATAATAAAATTTAAAATATTAATTACAGTGTATAATAAATTATTTAAATTTTTTTTTTAAATATTGACATTCTATTTTCAATTTCTTATCAACTGAAAATTAAGTTTAATGTCAATTTTATATTAATGATTAGTATATATTTAAAAGATTATCATACGTTAGTTGGCGTTTACTATTCAAAAAAAAATAAAATAATAAAAAAAATTTAATCAATATATTTAATTAAAATAAAAAAAAAAGTATAAAAAAGATTATTTCATTGGAAGTTTGATTAATCTCTACAATATTCTGAAAAAAAAAATGCATTTAAATAGAAATTTACCTTTAAAATAAAACTTATCAAGCATTTTTATAACTTTTTTATTTGACGATTAAATAATGTGAAACTACTTGAGCTTATTTTAAAATTTCAAAAAAAAAAAAAAAAAAAAAACAAAAACTAATATATAAACTTTTGAATTACGTATGACAACTTACGAATTTGTTTGAGGTCTTTCGATTTTCGCTTTTTTTTGAACTAATTAAGGTTTTTTTTTTTTTTTTTGCGTTTTTGTTATCAAGTCTAAAAAAAAAAATGCGATACTCTTCTTTATTTAATTCATAATTTAAGCTAAGCTTTTATTTATACGATTAGTATATATTTATTATGATTTTATATATTATTTAGTAAATATTTTACTTTTTATTTTTGAAACCGCTTTATAATAATTATAATGTGATTATTAGTTTATTATCTAGAATAGAAGAGCTTAATCAACGGTAAAGTGACGCACATTATCGTAAAATATTTAAGAATTAAATTTTTTGAAATTAAAGTTTTAAAATTACGAAATTTCAAGGATATGTGAATTAAATTGAACAGACCGTTGTTTTTTTTTTCGTGTCAATTAAAGTTAAACAACATTTTTTATATTTTTAATAATTTCATTAAAAGATTTTAAAACTTGTTTTAATTAGGTATTTATTTAATAATATCAAGTTAAAATATATAAACTTATTTTGTAAGGTTTTTATAGTAAAATATACTACAAACTTTTTGACATTTAAAAACATTTTAATGATGAAATTAGGATCACTCCGAAATCAATTAATTTAAAATTTATCAACAGTTAAAAAAAAAAAATTCCAGTAAATCAAAATCCGGTATATCTACCATTTTAATAATAAAGAGTAGGTAATAAAATTTTTCAATAAAATTCACATTTTATTTAAAACTAGAATTTAAAATTTATCTTAAATTAGATTCGAATATTAACTAATATACTTTGAATTGAATTGGTTGAATTTCTAATCATTTAATAAGCTTTTACACTTTTACTGGATTTTTTACTGCGTATATTCGGTAATTTTACTGGATTTTTTTTTTGCTACGTTATTTTTTTTAAACTGAATTTTATAGTGAACCCGATGCATTTCATTAATTTTTTTTTTTTTTAGAATAATAGAATAATATTAATTTTTTTTAATATATATGATTTTTTTTTGAAAATTTTTATTTAGTATTAGAATTATTTGAAACTATTTAACTAGAAACTGGTAATATGATTTGATCAATTAAAAAAACTGGAACAAACTAAAAATTAATTAAATTAATATTAATAGAAATATAATACAATTTGATGTTATTTGAGTTATGATAAATGATAATTTATTACTATAATATCTAATAATTTGGGAATTGTATTAATTTTGAGCTTATCATAATTTTTTATTGTTGTTAAATTTGATAAAAAATTCAAATAATAAAGGATGATTATAGTTACCCTTGTCAACTTTTAAATATTCAAGAGAACATACTTTGACATACTATGGTGTTTAAAATAGAATAAACCATTAATTCCCTAGAAGTTTGCTTGTCAATTTGAGAAGTTTTGCTTGTCATATTATAACATAACAGATGGTCCAAATCTCATTTGGAAAAGAGGTTGCTATATTACTGTACTTGTCTAATTTCAACTTTATAGTGTAATGCAATTTTGTGTAATGCAAGTTTTAGATCATGTATAGACCGATGTGTTACAAACGAAGAAACCATTTTATTATATATGATACATTTTGTTCAAACGGGAATACAAAATAAATCATTCAATAAATTACCAAATATAAAACAAAAGCATTTCATAATATTTATTCTATTGTATTAGTTTTACAGGTAAAAGTATAATATATTATATGGTATATTCAAGAACTTACTTTATAAGTTATTTTATTTATAACTTTCAGTTCCTGTAACAATTTTTTTATTAATTCATTAGCTACTAGTAGTAAATGTTGTATAATAATATTTTAATTTCATGATTATAAAATTCAGTTTTTTATCTCTAGTTTTTTTTTGTGTGACATCTGTTATCTAAAACAAGAAATATTAATTTTGGTTAGTTTATTTTTGTTTGTATTTAATATTTGTTTACATTAATATATTATACGTGATACATGATTATACTTTAAGAAACTAATGCAGATGGTACTTATATTCGTGACACTTTGATTGTGTACTTTGATTTGAAACACTTGATGATTGATATTGATTGATTTGTGTTCACTTTGATTACAAATAAAAGCCAATATTGCACGCAGTTGATTTTATTCCTTTCCCACTCCTTCAAGGAGTATAGGGAATTCAGTAAGTCTATTTAGACTAGGCTTCAGTTTCTTTAATCGTTGTATTCACTAAGCCGTTGATTACTCAACTGTAGCTACTGTAAAAGATTATAAATACACAAATGTTATTTATTAAATTATGTGCGTCATCTATTATCCTACACAAGAGTTATTTATAAATTTATATTAAATCTTATTTTATATTACGATATTAACTATTGGGATATAATTATATGTACAATTTTACGATATTTTTTTTATTAGTTATGATCTGACCGGAGTTTAAGCCCGAGACCACACATGAAAGGCGGCGTCTGTACCACTACGGCATTGGTCAGATTAAATCTAGTTATACGTTCTATAAAATATGGTGATAATTTAAATTAATATTATTACTAATACAATTTTCTACAAATCTTGTTATCAAATGAGATAAATTAGTATTTTTTTCATAGATAAATGCTTTGGGCGCGATTAGAGTAGCCTTGACTCAGCATCGAAGTTATAATTCGTTCATATTACAGAGCTCAATATGTATAACACGTTAAACTTGTTTAACAAGAAAGTATTCTATGAAAAATTTGACATTTTTGAACTAGTTTATTTAACTAGTTTACTTCCGAGGTTGTGTGTACTGTGTACTTATGTCAAAACTTAACCCAGTTGTTTAGTATGAACACAATTTTTCCAAACTAGTTTACTTTTGGTTAAACTTACATTGTAGAATGAACAACGTATTACCAATTTAATTAGTTGTCTTGGTTGTTAAACGGACATAAAATTTAGTAAATATATGGAAATAAAATGTTTTAATTGCCATTATTGTTGACCAAATATGGACCTAAAATTTGGACAGGTTTTTTATTACTATTTGAACTTTCCAAAATTAATTAATTAAAAAAACATTTTTGGCGTTTTTATAATTACTTTATTCTGGTTTGGTTATACTTTTTTGGAATAATTTGATTTGATTTTTGGATTTATTTATATAAGTTAGATATATAAATAAATAATATGTTTATATTATAGTCCTTTTATCAATATTTAAAAAATGGCTAAATATGGACTAAATTTTTTTTTAAGACCGCCAAAAAGTTTATAAATATTTATTTAATAACATAAACTTAGCAGGTGAAAGTAAATTATTTCTATAAACATATTTATAAAATAAATAGTAATATATATATATATATATATATACTAGATAATACCCGGTGTGCGTTGTTGGCCCTCTCAATGGAGGTTTAGTCGAAGTTGATGTTACTGCAAAAAGTTAACACAAAAATTACACATGGTGTAAATGTTAATTTTAACATGTATAAAAGAAATTTTTTTAAAACGATTTTTCTAGGATTATTCTAGTAATTTTTGAAACTTCTATAATTCAAAGCAGTACAAACTACGCTCCAAAATTACTTCCAAAAAATTTTTTTTTGATCAATCGTAGGACCGACATTTGTTACCAAACTCCAAGCCTGTTAACAGACTCAACTCTATTTTCAAGTTGCTTCACGTATATAAAATTTGGAGTCAACTGATCAAACCGTTTCTAATTTAGAGTAAAGTATTGAAAAAACCTATAAAAAGATGTTGGGCCGTAAGGGGTTAATGGAACTCAACAAAAATTTTTTTACGGCTTTCTTTTTAGCCAAAGCAGTATTTCGTAAAATCGGACAAAATTTGGACCCAAAATTTTTTTTTTACCAGCTGTCGGGCCGACATGGGTTAACAAATTCCAAAACTGCTAACAGTGTCTACACAATTTTCAAGGAGCATCACGTATACAAAATTTGAAGTCAATTGGTCAAACCGTTTTCATTTTAAAACAAAAAAATTTAAATACTTGCACCACAGCCCCAACTTGGCGGTTCGTTAGAGCAAAATTTTTGGGCCTATGATATTTTCTGTACCCAAAAACCCCTATATACAAATTTTCATGAGAATCGGCTGGGCAGTTTAGGAGTCTATTCGTAACATACAAACAAACAAACAAACAAACTTTAGCTTTTATATATGAAGATTGATATAGACTGTTCGGAATCTAAAAAAAAGTAATATTAAAAATTTATTTATCTTTTTTAAACAATTTAGAGCATTTCACTGTGTTTTTGGATTCCTCGTAATTTTTATTATGTCTTACATTTCGAATTTTGACTTTGACTTTGATTCCCAAAATGGTTCATTTTTCCTCCTAGGTTGTTATTAATATGATTTAAGGCTGAAGAATAGTGTATGCGGCTTCAAAATTTTTAAAGACAATACTAAAATAGCTCGGTTTTTACTTATTCTACATTTCGAATTGATTTCCTCTCCTGTGTAACAAATAAACTATGCACCCAAATAGAAAAAATTTTGGCAACTCTATATAAATACTGGGAGGATTAAAATATTTTAATTCTTATGAAGATTCTGTAGGTTTCAAAAAAGTATTTTACTAATTAGTATTTGGATTCACTTTGAACTCATTCAAATTATTTGATCCCAATTGTAAAGTAAACAGTTTACAATTAGTCATTACAGATTCAAATGTTTGTTTATATAATTGTTTATTTACGACTTGGAGATAATTTAAAAATGGTAAAATTGATATCAAGGAGATTTTGGTAATCAGTTTTCAGTTTTTTTCCATTCGCAAAAAACATAATAAAACGAGGATGATTATAGTTGCCCTTGTCAACTTTTAGATACCTGTGTATATTCACTATGATAAATAAAATAACCATTAATAAATTCTCTTATGCTCTTGCATTAAAAAAAAATTTTAAAAAAACAAAATATAAAAAAAAAATTGACATACCCTACTCCAAAATTTT
This sequence comes from Dolichopus griseipennis, assembly GCA_963082915.1. Lineage (NCBI taxonomy): Eukaryota > Metazoa > Arthropoda > Insecta > Diptera > Dolichopodidae > Dolichopus > Dolichopus griseipennis. The sequence goes on along the minus strand of OY720442.1, from coordinate 22,827,131 downwards.
TATTTAAAAAAAAAACCATTAAAATAAAACAAAATAAAAAAAAAAAATCTGACCCATCATAAAAGTAGGTCTGAGTAACATCCAACTTTCCAACTGGCCATAAAAACAAAACAAAACTTTGGTTCACTCTAAAAGTTGGTCCGAGTAATGCCCAAAATTTGCCAAGCAACTTGCCCTTTTACTTAACTTGCCCAGTTTTAATTTTAGCCTCTAAACTTCATTAGATTCACAGTTATCGAATTGACAACTTTGCATGACAGCTCACCGAAAATAAAGCCGAAACATTTAGAAATTTATCTTATAGGTACTTGTCCTATTATACAACTAATCTTGTGCCATTTTCAACCCACCTTATTAGTTTTGAAGAAATTCATATGGTTCAAAAAAGTTGTATAGCAGCTCCCCGAAGTCTTGGTACGATTTTAAACAAAAACAATAGGGAACCTAAAAAATGTCTAAAAATTATTTTCTGTTAATTTCAAAACTCTAGCCTTTTCAGTTTTTGAGTCGACATACGGACGGACGGACTGACTTTTCGATGCTGATCCGATACATACCTTTGACACTATATCTAACTCGTCTAGATCTATGCGTAACAAACGGAAGAGTAATTTTGATATACGCGTGACCTTATTTGTATGCACGGGTATAAAGAAACAATAACAGATTCTATAATATTAATATTTATTACACGCTTTTGGAATATTCTATTATGACGTTATCAATATTTATCAATTCTTTCTATTCCTTCTTTCGAAATTTTAATAAACGAAAGTATCCAATATGAATATTAAAAATTTTATAACAAAACAATAAGAAAATTAATAAATAAAATGTCATAGAGGTTATGCTTTTAAATTTTAGTCATGAATACAAAATATTAATTAAAATTAAAATTATGATAAGCTTAAAAATGATGACCGTATTTCGCGGTCTTTTTATTTTGTATATGTTTACAATCACTTAATTCAAATTTATTAATTATATTTTGTCTTTTTAAGTGTAAACAAAGTGTATTAAAGGGTATAACACATAATTACTATATAAAATATGAAGATTTAAAGGTTGATTCTCACAACAACGACACGACACTGGCAGATAAGATGCAATTCTTTTGAATATATTCATAACATACCGACAACAACGTGGTAACAACTTTTACCGACAAAACAAAAATAAAACATAATAGGAATTCGGATCCCAGTCAACGTCTTTCATGTCGTTGTCTTTAATTATGTCCATTCAAATAAGAATAAAAACCACGGATCGTGGCATTTCTTTAAAATAAAAAAAATAAAATAAAAAAAATATTTTTTTCAATATATACTTTTATTAAAGAAGTACTAGCCCCCTAAAATGTAGAAAATAAAAAATTGAAGATAGATCTTGGGAATTTGGTACTGTGTTAATATAAAAGTTAATATAAATTAAGAAACAGTTCTTTTAATGTTTCAAAACTTTTAAGCTTAAAATGTTGAAAATTTTCATTAGCCAAAAATTGATGGTAGATCTTTTGCATTTAAAAGTGTTTTAGTATAAAAGTAAATTGCTGCATTAAGACTATCTGAAAGAAGAACTGTCACCATTTCTAGCCCCTTTTTAAAAAATTTTTGTCTTTGAAGGAAGATCGAACTCAGACCTATTTACACCGTCAGCCACTTTGCTAACCACTGAACCATACAATTCTTATAAATTTATGGTCAGATTTCCAATATAAATGTATCACTAACTGACAGAACGAAAAATAAAGCCATAGACAAACGCAAGTTCAATTAAAAGTATATAATAAGATGTAAATTATTTTTTTAATAATCTTAAATGAATTTTGTACAAATATTTACTCTAATCTCTTTTGACATTAGGAATGATCTCTTGAAATGTCAGATTTTGAATAAATGAATAATAAATCACTTTTAAACCAATATAAAAGGACCACTTCTTAAAAAACTTAGTTCCAATGTAATAGAATCTAAAAACTAAATAATATTTAAAAAAATCGAATATATAGGTTCTAAAAAAATCGAATATATAGGTTCTATAATGTTTTTTGGGGCTATTTTTGGAACGGACTTAAAAGTCGCGCAAAAAAATAATGACCCTCCAGTCATATTTAAAAGAAATTACAAAATTGGTGAGAACGTTTTCTAAATCATGTCGGTAAACCATTTTGCAGTTAAATTGGATCCAAAATCTTACAAAATTGAATCTGGTATAACTTTAAATTAAAGCACCTAATGTATATGAAGACTTATATTGATTGTATATATCCATTCGCCATTGGATTAAAAATTAATGGCTTAATCAATAAATTAAAGTTATATATCTTTATTAAAAATACATTAATATAAAAACAAATACAAAATATAAACAAATAATTTAATTGAATAATATAACTCGCAGATATAGAACACCATACTACTCAAATACAAAATATTACAATATTAACAAAAAATAGAATTTTTTGTATCTATTGAAAATCTAAGACGTTTCTAAATGTTATAAGGCCTAGTACTATATCATGTTTAAATTGTATGTGGAATTCATTAAGATCATTTCTAATAAAGTTAATTTAATTGAATTCTTAAAGTTTATTATAAATCCTACAATAAATTAGACAACAATTTATTTTGTTTTTAACGATTGACAGTTTCTATTTTCATTATTCGTTCAAATATTTCATTCAATAATTGTTCAATTATTTTATATTTTTTTTAAGGGAAAAAGGAAGCTTAATTTTCTTTAATTAATAGAATATTTTCAAGATACAAAAAAATGATAAAATTTTAATTGAATTTAACCTTTCTTAGCGGTCGTTAAATAGTCATTAATTTTGTGAATTTTTAAATAATTTAATATGCAAACATTAGGTATTTTAAAGTTTGACGGTTTTAATTAAAGATAGTATATGATTAAATTTTTTTTATCTAGTTTTCTATATATTTTAAACGTAAAAATTTCACTTCCTCTGTTTAATTTTTTACTATTTAGTCATATTTATAAATAAATATTATCACATTATGTGATATGATGTGATTTCTTAAACCGTTTTACGAGGTTGCAATAAAGCGTACGGCAATTATTAACTTTTAGGTAATTAAGTCTAATTTTCAAATTTAATTTAGAAATAACGTCTAACTCGCAAAATCCCGTATCCTCTCTTATTTTTCATTCTAAATTAAAATAAAGCCTTTAAAACCTATATCTTCTATAGCTTTCTTCTAGCCTATATAGTCTTTAAGAGACCAATTCCCAACCTATATTTTTTCTGGAAAAATAATTTTAAAAATAGGATTCAAAATCAGTGTTATCCCTTTACCCAGAATATGTACATAAATATGATAGCAGTAGTCCATATTCATTTTTACACTTCATTTAAATGTTATTGCGATACTTAAATGTCTTAGACCACTTTTCCCCTTGAAATTTTTAAACATTGTTATACTTCCGTTAAATTTTTGAAATTCACTTTATCTAATATACTCTCTATATAGACTCTGATTAACGTTCTGTTAAGAAAGCAAAATAAATTTATAAAATATTTTTAAGTTGTCATTTAATATACTTTTACACACAAACCATATATGTTTATAAATTTAATTGACAAATTGTAAAATTTGTTGAAGTTGATCATCCAAACGAATTAACAAAACTGTATAATAGAAAAGTGTGCTTTTAAATTAACCTTTTTGTTTATATTTGATTTATGGCCAATTTAGAAGGTAAGCTTTCATTACAACACTGTAGTAAATTAATTAAATTTTTTTTTTTAATTTCTTAATTTAAATTTCCTTTATATCCGCTTACGAATAATGTTCTATATTGGTACACAGATTTTGTCATTAAGTTTATAACACTGAAAAGAAGACAAGATTGATATTTACTCAAGTGTATGAGTCAGGTTGGAGTCGACAAGTAAATCGATTTAGTTCTGTGTGCCTATTTTAGCATCTCTGATAACTCGAACACTAGACAAGGTGGCTTAGTGGGTTTGACTAGCTATCATACCACCTTTTTTTATAAATATAACTATATAATCAAAAATGCTTGATGTCTCAATGCTTGTCAAAAGTAGTTGGTTTTTATACTGAACTACAAAATAAGATATTTATGTTTTCATATAAAACCTACAATTTTTGTAAATTGTTTTTGGAGATAACAAAGTTTTATGGAAAAAAACTACCGTAAAACTAGAAACACAGATTTCGGTAACTGACATTTTGTATAGAAAAACAGGTTTTGGAAACTTTCATATTATACAATTGTTAAAATTTTTAACAATTATTGTTAAATACGTTAAAATTTTTTAAATCTTAAAATTTTATAACAACTTATAATTACTTTCCCCAAAAATTATATTTTTATTTATTCCATAAGGGTATCCCCAAAGTCAACTCATACCCACTCTACGCTATTTTAAGTTTTATTTGAAAATCTATTGCAAATGAAATTGACAAACTTAATTTGTTCACATGTCAAAAAATTCAAAATTAAAAACGAAGAATTAAAAAATATCTTGAGTAATTATCAAAAGATATAGAATATAAGTGTAAATATAAATTGAAGTACGTATATGTTATTTTGTGATTTTTTTAATGAAATTGTACTTGGCGCCATTGTTTTAAAAATTTTTTATTAATGAGATTTTCTAAAAAGTTTTTACTAAATTATAAATAATTATGTTTTATTTGTTTATTTAATTTTTATTACAATTAAAAACAATTTTTAGTTATTCAATTGTTTAATTCATTTTTAATTAACCTTTGCACAAAATTTTATCATTTTAAATCAATTGTGTTTAATTATTTGTTTCATTATTTCCAAATTTTATATTTTAATGTCTAAATATTATTATTTCAATATAACGCATGCATCTGTTGATTTTTTCTTTTTTTTGAAGTGTTAACTGTTCAACTGTTAAGCTGATAAGCCTGTCTATACTATAGGGACAGAGGGTCAGATTATATTCGTGTTATTAGAATTGATTTTAATGAATTCCACATGCAATTTAAACATAAAGTAGAACTAGGCCTTGTTACATGTAGCAACGTATTTGACTATACTTAAATATCTAATCTGAGCACTTAATCTCTGAGTACTCAAATCAGATTAAGTACTCTGAGTTCTTAATCTGATTTGAGTGCTTTTCTATTTATATAACTATTTATAAAATTATTTACAATTTGAATGTATGAGCTCAGTTCCATTGCTGATATACAAAAGATGCACTTGGATGCACTGCTTAGCAAAAGAAACACGCTTGCCGTCATTTGATAAACTAATTGAAATTATACAAGATTGTTATTAATATAGCAAATGCCAAAAGACAAGTATCATTTAAAAAAAAACTACCCTTAACTCTCTTATTAGAGATTTTACAATTTATTATACAGTTTTTAAAAATACAGAGTCAAATTTTGATATATGTATTGTTTTTTGGTTCAATATTGAACATAATTTCTCTGATTATGAACTAAATTTAAATTTATTATAACACTTGAACTTAAAACATATTCTAATATTATTAAAATTATAATGAACTACATTTAAAAAAATATAAACACATTATACATTCAAAACTACTACTACTATACATAACTACTTATGTTTTGGTTTCTTTTTCTTTTAATTTTTTTAATATGTTTTCTTGAACTTTACAGAATTAAAATAAAAATTAAATATAATATATAATTATTATTATAACAAATTAAAATAATATGTATATAATATGAGTTTTTTTTAAACTTAATTTAATATTACATTTAAATAATTAAAATTTTTTTATTTTATTTTTTTTATTAAATTTCTTTAATAATCAAAAAATTTCACCCGGTTTTTCACCAGCTAATTGCATTTGAATTTGAGCTGAACTTCTACCTTTTGTTTCAAAAACAACAAGTGCTACAAATACAGTACCTAATGCCATCATACTACCAAATGCCCAAAATGTAAAATCAGAACCCCATGCTGCAATCATTTTATCAAAACTTTTCGTAACAATAAATACTGATGTCCAATTAAACATAACAATTAATGAGGCTGCAGTAGCTTTTGTTGATGGTAAAAATAATTCACCAATCATAAGCCATGGTATTGGACCATAACCAATTGAAAATGTTACCATAAACATTACAACACATAATAATGGTAACCAACCAATTGATACAACATTTTTTCCACTATCTTTCATTTGAAAATATGCACCCAATATTGCTAAACAAATACACATTATTGTACTACTAAATATTAATAATATTTTTCGTCCGGCACGTTCAATAAGTAATGCTGATGCAACTGTTGTTGAAACTTGTACAATACCAACAATTATACTGCAAACGGATGCATCTAATGTACTACCAGCTGATTTGAAAATTGGTACAGTATAAAAAATGACAGCATTAACACCAGAAAATTGCTGAAAGAACATTAATGCAAAACCGATTATTAAAGCTTTTCTACTAGCTGGAGATGTAAATATATCAGTAAATGATGCTTCACCACCTGATGAATCCAAATCATTTTGAATTGCTTGAATAGCTAAAAAAATATGGAAAAATAAGTAAAATATATTGAAACTTTATGTTTGTCAATTTAATTAAAATGCTATAAGGGAAGAAGAAACAAGTGATGAAAAAAATCAAGGGTTTTTCAAAAAGCACGTTTTAAAAATTATATAGTGTTTCATACTGAGTTTAAATTGGGAACAGTCACTATTATATTACTAAGTTACTTAGTATTTAAAAAAATAAAAAATTTTTTTTAATAGCTTTTCAATGGAGAAGGTTCCCAAGTTTGTAAAATTCTTCGAGAAGGATCTAACACAACCTCCCTTCCAAAATTGTGAGATTTTAGGAATTAAATTGCGACTTCCCCTAAAATTTGGAATATTATTATCTAAGCAAAAATGGTTAAAACTAAGAAATACATTTTGTCATTTTTAAGGACCCCCTTTAAATTTAAGGAAAACCTGTAACACACGTTAAAATGTAATATTGGAGCTTTAAATTTAATGCATTACTAAAACAAGGTTTGAACCCTAAAAGCTCCTGAACAGGGTGCATGACAAAATAAATTTCTTAATCGACTCGTACTCATTTCTGAGGATCTAACTTCTCCTAAGGCTCTAAGTTTCTAGCTTGGAGCCGTTCAGAAGATATGAAAGGCCAAAAATTTTGTCAAAATGTGTTTTGTTAGCGATGAGTTTAGTGCCCTATAGCAACCCTATACACTTGCCTTTCAAAAATTTATAAAGCGTATAAATGTCTTTTACCGTTTTCAGATTGAAAATGAACCTAAAACAACTCTTTTTATAACAATTTAAATATAAGGTTTTTTTCAGCCTTTGGGGGGTTGCAGCTCCATAACGGATAGGGCTACAAAAAAAACCTTTTCCATAAAATTATTTTTTTTTGCAATATCTGCCCATAGAAATTTCTTCTCTCTATTTCAAACGGGGTAAAATTTTTTATAAACATACGAACGGACGGACAGAGTAAATCTATATGGGCACACTTTTACAAAATCTTTTGAAAATGTGCTCAAAAGATCTCAATTAACTAGTCCTGTAATCATAAGAAACCCAACAAGTTTAAATTACTTCGATCGGAACCTACAACTTAGTTATGAAGCTGACGATTTAAAGTCTTTACGAAATACGTATGAAAACACAAAAAAAATGTTTTATAAAACTCTTCAAACCTTATTTTAAAACCTTCAATATTTCCTAAATATTATTTCAATATGCAATTGAGTATTGACTATTTACAAATATGGTCTCATTCAATGTCAAACAATTTTTGATTTAAATATAAATATTTTAATTTTGTGACATTAATAACGGGAAAAAATTTATTTTTCATAAATTAATCAATTAATCATCTTAATCAGACATAATTGATTTATTTTTTATACAATCGATTAGCTTATAATTGGCTTTCAATTACAATTCAAGCAAATCAATATGCTTATCATGATAATTATTATTAAGAAATTAAACTCACGTTTAAGTAACGTGTGCTGACATAATTGTTTTTTTTTTTTATATATTAACCACTTGATTTGTTTGCTGATATAAAATTGATAACATTTATATTTTTATGTTTCATTGCAGTGATTTGTATGAATTGTCTATATATTAATTTGATAGGTAAATATTTGTATTGATATTAAAAAAACTTCAAAGACTTAAGTTTGTTTTTATTTTTTTTTAAATAGATAAATATAATAAAAAGTAATAAAATTATTTAAAGTGCATAATATATAAAATACTTTTCCTTGATTTATAAAACTACCGTAAACTGGTAATAACATTAAATAAAACGGGGAAAAGTGTAGAGTAGACTGAACTTACGCATGAAGAACGTAATATAAATATTATGTCATGCGAGGTTAATTACTTTAAATTACGTAAAAATTTCAAATTTTCAGCTTTTTAATATACGAAGTTATTCTTATAACTTGATATAAAATAAAGATGGAAGAAGTTGTATAGCAGATACAAAAGTAGTTGTATAGCAGCTACTTGATTTGAAAAATATGAGACGCCTAGTTTTATTAGGCATAGAGTTATTTTCATAGAAAAAAAAGAAGTTTTATGGCTGCTACTCGAACCTATTGAGCAAATTGGCAAATTTCAATAGCCAGACTTAAAAACCTAGCTCCTATATTTTTGAAGTTATAGGACAGAGGGACAGAAGGATGAACACACACAGCTTGACCGATTTACATTTTAAATTAAATTTAAATAAAAAGCAGTCAAATAAAACACTGGAAAATGATAATAAGTATGTAAAGGATACAAAAGAAAAAAGCAAAGGAAATAAAGGTATACAACACGCTCCCTGTATTGGCTGACTTATATGTTATGTCAATTTTAAAGGTAATTTCTGTTTTCTCTCAATTTATAATTTATAAAGATTTCCATATTATATCGTCTACATTCTGACGTCACCAATTAGGCAATTTAATATTATGCGAGCGCTGTCAGCATATTCATATCATTATATTCGTTAACGGACGAGGAGCGTTAAATACGTACAATTTTTGTTGGACTAAATAATTTGAAACTGAGATTTGATTTAAAAGATAAATACCAAGGTAAAATGATTTGCTATGTGATTTACATAGAATTTATTATACTGAGTGGTAACCTAAAATCTCTAATATTTTAAGACATCCCTTCAACAAAACTTATTTCCTCTGGGAGTCAAATAATGGGCTCTTAATTGCCCTTTTGAATTTTTAAATTGGTTGACTTCCCTCTTAAATTTTGTAAATTATAAGTATTGGGAAATGCATATAGTGGTAATGTGTTTCACAAATTAGAAATGTGACTTACGAAAGATTTATGTATTTCAGAGTGTTAGTATATACATTTAGATATTGCAGCGGGAATATTATAGACTTTTGACATAATACTATTTAGTTCTTCCAAAAACTTATCTAGCGTATGTTAAGGGAACGCGGTCTAAGGACGATAAGTCATTTGTTATATCATTATTAAAAATTATACCTATAATAAAATCTAATTAATATTTCGCAGTTAAATGATTAATAAACTATCATATATTATTGGAAATGAATAATACCTATTATCAAAGAATTATAATATATACTAATAATACACAATGCATTTTTTACCTGATCGCGAATCACAATAATGTCCCCATAACCACTTCAAAGATAAAGCAGCGTCACCACGACGACCCTACAAATTAAATAAATAAATAATAAATATCCAACATATTTCAATATAGCATTGATTCATAAAAATTAATTTTCATTGAAAAAAAAATATCATTCCTTAGTCATAATACATTCATAATTAAAAAATGCATATACCTTTTTTAGTAAATATGTTGGTGATTCTGGTAAGAAAAACATGGCCACAAATAAAATAATTGGAATAAAAAAGCATATTGTACTAAGAGTTTTCCAAGTAAAAACACTTCCAACAATATATACCATTAATATTCCAATTGTTAGAAATAGTTGAAAAAATGTCCCCAATGTACCACGTATACTTGTTTCAGCTATTTCTGATACATACATTGGCGCTATAACACAATAACTTCCGGTGGCAATACCTAAAAACAATTTAATTATTTCGTATAATTTAATTATTATATTCCAAATTTATGTACATATATATTATATTTAAAAAAAAAACAATTACCCATTAAAAATCTTCCAAAATATAAAGAACCAGGTCCACCAGCAAATATAATACTAAGCCACGCTACAATAAATGGAATATCCATAACAATAGCTGTATATTTCCGTCCTATAAGATCAGCAATATAACCGCTTGGAACAGCACCACAAAATGCTCCTATAGCTAAAAGTGAACTAACCCATGATCCTATGAAAATTAAATAATGAAATAAATGTTAATTATATACCTAAGTTAATTAAATTAAAAAATATGTTTTTAAAAATAAATATAAAAGAGGAAACTTATGGTCCTTGCAACTTACAATCTCCGTTGCAATTTTTGGGATTTCTTGTGCTAGATGTACCTAAATATTTGCAGGAACCGGAGTACTTATCTTTGCAAATAACAAGAGTTGAAGGATCTGAATGTAATAAAATGTTTTAAATACAAAATTTGATTCCTAAAAGTTGACAAGGACAACTATAATCTTCCTTGTGTTTCTGTTTTAAAAACCATTTTCCACGGATGGTTTTAAAATAAAAACTTAAATACTAAAGGAAAATTACACGCAATTTAATTTATTTTTATTGCATTCTTTTGTTTCCTTCTTCTTCCATTAGTTCAGCAGTATTTAAAAATTTTTATAGCCGTATGACTGTAGGTCAAAAGGGTATACAAAATTTGGCATTACGTTTGTGACGCAGAGAAGGAGGGGGGTAGATTTAGATTCAAAGCTATGGATGATATCAGAACCGAAAAGTAAATCGATCTAGATATGTATGTCTGTCCATACGTCCGTGCATACGAAAACTCAAAAAGTATAAAGGTGCTAGGATTCTGAAATTTTGCAAATTCGTTTTTATGTAATGGGCGTCATCGCTATTAAAATCCAACGAGTTTGCTCCATGGGTTCCAGTAGCTGCCGTACAGCTTCTTTTTTTATATGAGCAATGTCAGTAACAATAGCAGTTAACTTTGATGGCCAAAGTCTGAAAGTGTAATAAGTTGTTTATTTAAAGTTTTACTAAAAGTAATTAACCGGATGATATAATGCCCATATTACGATCATGCGGGTATCTCAGAGTTGATACAGTCTACTCTTCTTCACTTACAAAATTCTATAACGATTTTAACTTTAAAATTTTCTTAAAGAAATATAAATATCTTATTTATATAACTTAAACATTTTCTGCTGCACCTAACTAAAATTATTTTGCATAAACGATAAATATATATACATAGGTTCATGTTGCAAAATTACTTTGATATAATGAAATACAAGTATACACATGTTTACTTATAGTTGTTATAGGAATTTTTTATTAACTTACATTTTAAGTAAAAAGAAAAATTAATAATATTGGGTAAACATAATTTTTCTTTAATAATTTTTCTATACTCTTTTCCCGTGAATTTGATCCTTTTTTCACAAGAAATTAGTCTATTTTTAAATCAATTTAGTCTTTTTCCAAGTACTCCTATATCCAAATAGTCCTATATTTTTAAATCAAATTGGTACTATTTTTTAATTAGCTCCGTTTCTTGGAATTTAGTAGTCTGATCAACATATTAAAAAAAAATGTACTCACAGATTTTATAGTAGAACCTAAGGACGAAGTAAAATTAAAAAACTTCGACCCTTAAGCACGCTTTTTAAAAAATACATCCAAAAAGTTAAATGTCATGGTTTGGTACTTAGTTTTTTTTCCTTTTTCATCATCTACTACAGAATAGGAGATTAGGTTAAATAATATAATTTTGACTTCTAGGTCCCAACGCCCAGAACCCGTTTTTAAAAAAAGACCAAATTGATTTGAAAAATATTAATTTCATTTGAAAATTTACGATCAATTTAATTTGAAAAAAACCCAAATTATCTTCAAAATAGTTAAATTTCATATGAAAAAGGGTTAAATTCATGTGAAAAGAGTATATATAAAATATGAATTATACTTCTTGTTTTTCCATTACTTAAGTAAAGTTTTTATTATCACACCCACAATTCTTAAGTTGCACCTAGTTGGTTTTTTTACTAATAGGGACAGATGTTTAAATATAATACTCGTATATATTAAAAGTGTTAAAAAATTTTTTATAAAATTGCAAATATTTATTTATACAATTTTTTTTAATAGTAAAAATTAAATTGACTGGATGCAGTCACCCAGTATTTCTATAAGAGGGAAATTGAAACTTAAACAATTACAAAAACGACAGCAATAATATTTCCTCGATAGCATGGAAAAATTCAACTAAATACTTTTGGGCGATTTATTTAGGCGACTTATTTTACAAAATATCTATAATTTAGAACACGTTCTTCATATTTAGTATTAGGGTTTTTAAATGACTTATCTACCTAACAATTGCAATTATATATTTTTCTGAAAATTTTTCAATTAGACATCTGATATAAAAAAAATTAAAAAAAAAGATGAAATTATTTATTAATGAGAATTTTATTAAATGGGGAACAAAACCAAATTTTAAGGTTCTATCTTTATTTTAATTTACTATCTTTATTCTTTTTGAAGATAAGCTTTTTATTCTTGGGAGGTGTAAGAGAGAACACCCTTATACCAAATTTGAAGCTTTTCAATATCTCGTAAGAAATCCAGCTTTCTAAAATTTACGCGTCAAAATCTAGAAATTTAAAAAAAACTGGTACGGAATATAACCACGTTTTTCAAAAGCAAATTCCGTTTTTTAATTTCTAGACTTTGATTTTCGAGTTGATATTTCGAGATTTTGGAACTGACTCTACCAATATTGATATCCTCCCAAATATGTTTTTTTCTACTTACCCCTTCATCACATTTTTAAGTAAATGTCATTAAAAACACTGAAGCACATTATTTGTTTAAAAATGTCAAATTTTAGATCACGCTTATTTTAATTATGGATTAAGAATATATGTGCAAAACTATTAAAAAAATCATTAATTACCAAAATATAAAAAATCAGAATTAACAAAAAATAAAATTCCAATAAACAATAACAAAATTTGAAAACTACTTTAAAAATAATAAAATTAAATAAAATATTAATAAATTAAATTTGCATTAATGAGTCATAAATGAATCAAGATACATAATATCTCAAAAGATTTTATTGATTTCGGTAATTTAAATGCGCGATTTAAAATGACATAATAACGATTATAATTAAATATTTTAAATAACAACAAACATTTTTATAAATCTATTATTTATGACAAAATAATTTTTTAATCTATATCCAGTCTAATTCTAACTTTAAATATGAACAACAACACTAACTAGTCAACAATATTATTAAAGCATAAATTAAATATTCAAAATAAAAAAAAAATTTCACTAATATTTATGGACTTCTAAAAATATTAAATATTAATTAAAATAATAATTAAAAATTTTAATATTTTTTTTCTAAAACAACCAAAAAAATATTTATATAAAATGTTAAACAAATATTAAATAATATTTACAGATATTATAGATATTGTTTAACAACAGGGGATATATTGCCCAAATATTGTTGGGGGAATATATCTCACAGTCGGTTAGACACATTACCCTAAACGAAATTTAGGATTTAATGGCTCACCTAAAATTGAAGGGTAATATATCCCATCACCCACCAGAATTTTATGACCCACCAAATATTTAAGTTAATTTTTAATTAATGTTCAAAATTATTAGAGCATTAAGACTCACTTTAAGTGAGACAATACACCCTAAAATATTAGTATATATAGCATATTAATAATATGTAGCATATAAATAATAATTGTTTTTCATTTTAAAACCAGAAATTTGTTATCATGTCACAAAAAAAGCCCAAGACAAATGTGTACATTAAAAGGGATTTTAGAATTGGATTCAAAATCAGTTTAGTCCCTTTTTTAGGAATGGGCATATATTATGTATATTCAGATTCTGATTTTAAGAGGGACTTTCTTAATAAAATTAATAACATTTAAATAGTATTGTATGCGAGATTCTGAATTGATAAGGATTTTATAGTCGGTTACAAAATCAACGTCATGTACATCTCCTGGGAAAAGTTCATTATCTCATTTCGTAACCAACTATAAAAATCCCTCTGAACTTAGAATGTGTTATATATAATACATTGTGCATGTAAGTATTATGTCTTCTCCGTAAATGTCAAATAGGCCGCTCGCGGTTGGCATGCAGGTCCATCCGCGATTTCGTTTTACCATAGTCGTGCTGGGCTCGCGGTGTCCGCGCGCTCTTTAAGACTATTTAGTAAAATATATTTTGATTATGTGTAAAAGCCATTCTGACAAACTTTATAACATAATAAGTAATATTATCTAATTAATATGTCTTATTTTTTGTACTTGTTTTTCTCTTTTTAAAATGTTTTAAGAATTGTTTTAGGAGGGTCATGAAATCCTAAACTATGGCGCTTTGTCCCATTTTTGTAGGTCATAAGATCAAAAAATAACAAAAAATTATTTGGAAGATATGTCCCACTAATTTAAGGGTATTATGACTCACTGATAGTGAAATATTATGTCCAAATTGAATATGGACCACATGTTTTATCCCTGGTGGGACATTTTGCCCTAGGGCATAATGGCCAACAACCACATGATATGTTTCCTTATTTATTAGTCAAACAGTTGAACAGATAGATATTAAAACAAAGCATTATAATGAAATTATGAAGCTTACATTTAGAATATAAGCTCAATGCAATTAATCACTCAATCAATTACTTTTTATATTTTTTTTTTTATTTTTTTCTAAATTACTTACTTCCTATTAAAATATTTTGTCAAAATTAAGTTTATTATATATTGCATACATTTAGGGGCTATTAATTTGTTAATTTCCTCAATTTAAATGTCAAACTTTTTAATTTTAAAAGCTTCTGTGTTTTTCTATTAATTTATTAAAATATAAATAATAAATAATTTTAATTACTCAAATATATTAAGCTTTTTTTTGGATAAAAGAAGCATTTTATTTTGTTTAAAATATGTGATCAGATTAAAAATGCTCCAAATTAAGTGTTCATTTAACTTTGAAGCGCTATTTACAATCGTTATTTAGTTTATCAAATTTGATTAATGGGATGATCTTTTCTACACGGTTATGTTAGTGTTAAAATTATTTGTTAACTTTTAATTACAAAAAAACGCTATTAAAATTTGGTTATTTGGTTATTTATTGTTATCATAAATCATAAATTTTACGAATTTTTAATATTTTACCAAACAATAGAGACAGATTCAATTAGAGACATAAAGAAGAACATAAAAATTCGGTTTAGTTTTTAAGTTTATAATCAGGTTTTTCTAAACTGCATAATATTTAATAGTTGAAATATTTAAAAAAAAATTTCACATATTTTTTGATTTATTAACAGGTCATAAAATTATAGTTGTCTTCATTGTAGAATTCATGAAATAATAGTATACTACATAATTGATAATTTATTTTTATATTAATATACGGTTTTCATATTAATTTTATATATGTAATTAAATTAAACCATATAGTATATGGTCACAACCATAAAGTAATAAATTTTTTTAACAAAGAAGTTTTTATCTTTAACCCTTAAGTGCATTTTTAAATAATTTAAAAAAATAAACTAAAAATATTTATGGATACAGGAAAAAATTAATATTTAAAAATGAGTCACTCTTATAAAATGTATTAACATATGTAGTTACATTTCAAAATTCCTTCAAAGTCATTTTTAATACTAATAATTTAATGTGTCATATTGTTTGAACTCTTCTATCTTATTATGTTATTTTAAGATATTATTAATATGAATTTTCAATATTTATAGAATTATGCAACGAAAGATGGTAAAGGGTAATCGTAACCTAAACTATTTTGAGGATAAATCAAATTTTATTAATTTTCAGTGATCTTCATAATTTAAAGTTTTTTTTTTACAATTTCAGAATTATATTTGAATACATAATGTTAGTTGTAAACTCTTTAAGTTTTTTTCATATTCAGAATAATTTTGAGAAACCCTGATATTTTGCATGCAATAACTGATGCACTAATATGAAATTATAGTTTCCATACCATAACTTACGGTAGAAATATTTTATCTGTTAAATTAGTTGTATATCTGACCAATGGTGGTCTGATACAGACACCGCCTTTCATGTGGAAACTTTCGAGTTTAAACGCCGGTCAGATCATAACTATATACAGATCTCAAACACTCAGATCTATACGTATAATAAGATAAAATTTAATCTAAATATATAAATAACTCTTGTGTAGGAAAATATATGGCGCACAAAATTAACTTTTGTGTATTTTTAATCTTATACAATAGCTACAATCGAGTAATCAACGGCTTAGTGAATATTATGACTAAAGAAATTTAAGCCTAGTCTAAATAGACTTGGTGAATGCCCTATACTCTAAAAGGAGTGGAAACGAAATAAAAAAATAAATAATTGTGTGTATAGATTTTCTGAAATTTGTTATATTACTAATTAACAAACCATGCACTCAATAATAAAATTATGTACCTAAATAAAATTTCTAATTAATCGGTATTTAATTGAAATAATCAGAACATTTGAGCCTTATTGCAGCAACAACTTATCACTAACCAAATTATAAAATAATGACTTTTTTGATCAATTTTTTTCGGCACCAAAGCCATATTTGACAACAAACCAATGAAGTTTAATGAGTAAAAAATACTCACTTATCAGATAATGATTGGTGGAACAGTGCCCCATACACAGTGTTGAAAGTTCCTTAAGCATAATTTAAAAGATTTGACTAAAAGTCAATCTATCTAATTCCGATACCAATTAAGGAATCTTCAAATTAAAGAACAAATTTAAAATTATATATTGTTAATTACAAACTAATAAAAATTAATTAAATTACACGTAAAAATTTTGAATATAAAAGTTATATTATGGAAATTTTTTTTAAATATTTATTTGCTAGGAAATATAATAATTTTATAATTATATTGAAAATAAATCACAGTAAATATATGGAAAATAAATCATATTTAATGTGGCATAAGTAATCAATTGTTGGCAGTAAAATATGCAAACAAAAACAATTTAATTATTTGTTTATACAATTCATTAGTTTTCAAGTATATTATTTGATTATAATTTATATACATTATAGTTTATTGCAATACATTTTATGTAAATATTGTTATTTATTATCAAACTTGTTGTCCATGTGATTGATAAATTTATTTAAAATATCGGCAATGGAAATTTCTTTATTTTATTTACCAAGAATATTATATATCATAATTGACGTAGGTCATTATGACTCAAAATAATATTCATGCAAATTTCAATATAAAATTCCAATAATAGCGTGTTTTGTAAGCAAAAAACAGCTGATGGCAACGTGTTCAACATGAATATCCGAAACAAAATTTAAAAGTTAATGGGTAACATAAAATGGAAGGAGAGTATACCTCGGTAGCCTGCAACTATAAGACACAAGATAACATCATCTTTAGAGTATTATGACTTATCATAAATTTGATTTTCATTTGTATTATTAGTCATTCTGCGGCGACAGCCGTTAGTATTTAAAATATTGCGTTAGTAGCATACGTGTTCAAAATAAAAATTAGGAAAAGTTTTATAATTGGATTCTGGATGTGTCCTTTTTCTTGAATATTTTCATATTTCTATCCTCAAAATTTAGGATTAAGGAAGTTTTTAGAAGGATTAAGAATTGAATTCTAAGGTTAAGAAGGATTTTAGAATTGAATTTCATTAGTTTCAAATTCATGTGTTCATAAAATTTATTTGGCAAAGACGGGAGCGCCACGAAATTCCCAAAAAAAATCCCAAATGCCAAAATCCCAAATTTCCACAATACCAAAATCCCAAATTTTAAAATCCTAAATTCCAAAATCCCAATTTTTAGTTAGTTATAAAATCAAGGTAATATCTTTTTCCAGAATATTTATATGTGAGAATTTTAATCAAGTAGGATTTTAGAGTTATATATATGTTTATGCATAACAGTTAATGCAAGATTTTAAATTAGGAGGAATTTTAGAGTTGAATTTAAAAGTAGGTTATCGAATTTTCCAGAATATTTAAATAGATGTTTATGGAAGTGGAAGATTCTGAGTTAGTAGAGATTTTAGAGTTAGTTAGAAAACCAGGGTTTCAATAAGTTGGGCGGCAGCCCCCACTATTGGAAGTTCTTAATTTTTGAAAATATATATTAATATAAAAAAGTTGGTTAAAAAACGAATTATGATAACGATAGTGGATTTTGGGATTTTGAATTTGAGATTTTGCATTAGGGATTTCGTACCCAACACGGCAAAAACTGAAAGCTGATGTTGATTATTTTAAATCTTTTTACGAACGACTTTTCCCAGATTTTAGTGTAATCGCCATTTCACTAATTTTCTATAATCTGTTAATTAACTCGGCTCTAAATATTGTACAAGTCTATAAAACTTGATAACTTAACTACTGTTTTAGTCATAATCCAGTACTTAAACCCAAGATCTATACAATTAAAAAAACTTCCGTGACCGAGATAATCCCGCATGGGCCAAATAAAACAAATTAATAACTTTCTCATATAAGAATGACTTTTCCTCGATAGATTTCTATTGGTCTTTATAAGCTTCCTTAAGTGTTCTTTTTCGATCAAAACTGCCAAATCGTAACCCCACCTGAAAGTCTTTAGAAGTATCACATTTTTTAACAATTTTTAATAATTTTTCAAATTTTTCAATAACAACTTCATAAAACAAAATCAATTCCCGACAAAAATATCGAGCGTATGTAATTACTTTCTATTTAATAATATAATTGAAATGATATTAAATCAATTTATAATCAATTAAATTGTTATTTAAAGGGGAATTATGAAACCATTTAATAAACAACATTTTAACATATCCTGGAAAATTTATACTGATCAAATAAAATGCAGTCAATTAATGCACAAAATGCAATCCCATTACAATACAAACAAATGGAATACCCCAGCTATATAACACGCTCCCACAATATAATATGCGATAAACAAACATAATCGTTTTACGTATATACCTTTTACTATATTTATTTACAAAGATTTATTAAACAAAATATTGACAGAATCAATAAATTTAATAGAGCTGTAAACATTGTCGTATTCGTACATACCTTGAAATACGAACAAAAGCGCACTTATAATAAATATCAGTAATAACGTTTATATCAATTTAAATATTTACTCAAATATAATTACATAAGAATTATTGTGTAAAATAAAGTACATATAAAAATTAAAAAAAAAACAAATGCATATACTTACTTTCATTTATATCTAAAAATAAATCTGTTGAGTTTGTTAACTCTCTATATTTTTGAATAGATTCTGGTGTTTCTACTGTTTCATTTATAACACTTAAATCAATTGTAAGTTGAGGTAAAACTGGTGATGTCCAAGCTAATGCAGTACCAGCTGAAACAGCTCCAAGACAAACTTTAAAAAAACAAAAATAAATTAAATATCTGAATGATTTTATAAATAATTGAAATAACTAACCTACTACAGCTGCAAGATATTGTTTTGTCTTTGATGTTCTAATTTGTCCTTCTTGTAATGGATCATAAAGCATAGGATTTCTCGCTGATGGATCATTATCTTCTTGACTAACAGTCTATAAATTTGTAAAAAATTATTTAATTAATTAAAAAAATTTAATAATAAGGTTTAAATTGTATAAAAAAAAATAATAATGGAGAGATCTGTCGAACGTGGAAACTACTAAAGGAACAAAGGTATAACACTTGTAAGTTTTCTCATAAGAAACAAGAACATCGCAAATGTCGAACTTATGTCAATCACAAAGGTTAACCATAAAACTGATCTACAGACATCCAGCTTTGTGGAGTTGTGCCCAAATAAAAATACAAATTGTTTGTATTTTCGTATTTAAGTAACCGTGTAGACGGATGGAAGGATGGAAACACACACAAAGTTAAATTGACTCAGTTTTTAACTCTGATCCGAATCTACGATGTATACGTTTATAAATACATAAATTTGCATAAAATATTTTTAATTTCAAGTAAAAACGTGAAAGAGTGTAGTTTAGTAGACTGTGTCAACTCTGGGATACCCGTATGACCGTAATTTCGACATTATATCATCCGATACAAGACAGCTACTCGAACCCACGGCAGTAGACCAACCAAATTTTGCCCAAACTTTGCCCATAAAACTAAACTATTTTTGCAAAATTTCAGACACCCTGCTTCATTAGGTATAGAGTAATGCTGATATAAAAAAAGAACTTGTATGGCAGATACTCGATCCCACTGCAGTAGACTAACCAAATTTTGCACAAACTTTGACCATAAAACTATGACGGATGGACGGACGGACGGACAGATATACATAGTTAAATCGATTTACTTTTCGATTCTAATCCGATCCACACCATCTATCCCCCCTCTTTCTCTGCGTCACAAACGTAATGGCAAATTTAGTATACCCTTTTGACCTATAGTCATATGGGTATAATCAAATATTTGGTTGCTCTTTCTCACTCCCTTACTCCTGTCGTAGTTCTAGAATTCTAGTTCTAGAAATTTTCTGCGCTTCATAGCTTTTAAGGGCACAGATTTTTAAATTTGAGATTTAGGTACGTTTTCTTATGCTACATATTAAAATGTCTAATTGTAACTAAAATTATAATAATAACATTTAACCTATAACTAATTTAAAAAATTCACTATATTATATATATATATATATATATATAGATGTACATAAAAAAAAATCTTGACACCAATTCAAAAATATTTTACGTGACTTTATTATAATTTTTTTAGAAATTTAATTTGTCGAAATTTTAATTTATGAATGAAACTAATTTATGTATGAACCTAATAATTTAATAATAATGTGTTAAAACTCAATTTGTATTAATTAAAAATAATATAAGTGGTAATAATAATTATAATAACATAATAATAAGTTTAAAATTTTTTATTAATATTAAGGTTTTTTTTAAAGCTAATCATTCAAATATCAATGCAACGTCACATTTCTTAAAGATTCTTAAAGATAAAACATTTCTTACTACGTCACTTTATATCTACTATTTCTATGTACAGAAATATAAATATACGTATATATATATATATATATATATATATAGAAATACATAAAATAATTGAATTTATGACCAATAAATCAAACGCCAAAACAATATTATAGATAATTTTTTAATTTTTATAAATAAAATGCTATGGTCCATTACAGTTTACCAAAATATAAAATTTCGAACACAAATCTTGAATTGAAATTAATTGTTTTTCATTTCAAATATGATACAAGTTCTTTGTTAACAAATGGAAATATAAGAAATTACAGATATAATAAAAGAAATAAACACTCTTTCGAGGCCTTCATTCAGAATCTCCCATTTAGATACTGATTTCCTTGTTTAAAATCATACATAAATATATTCTGTAATTAACCAATGTACCTATTAGGACTTTTTTAAGATTTTAAAATATGAACATTCTAAATTATTTTGAAACACATGGGTTTGAGTACAACTTCATACAACTTCTTTTTTTATATGAGCATTATTACTCTTTACCTATTGATCTGTGTGTCTGAAATTTGGCCAAAAGTAGTTCAGTTTTATGGCCAATGTTTATACAAAATTTGGTTGGTCTGCTGCAGTAGTTTCGAGTAGGTGTCTTGTGACGGCTGATACAATATCGATATTACGGTCATACGGGTATCTCAGAGTTGACACAGTTTATTCTACTACACTCTTCCTCGTTTTAAAATAATGTTACACTCCAGATTTTCTCTACAAAATTTAATTTCGAGATTTTTTTTCAGGATTTTTTGGTTCAGGTTATTTTTTTAGCAAAGTGTCATATACACACAAATTTCTACGATAAAAACAAATTAATTACAAAATATTTTTACTAACATCAATAAAAATCTTATGTATGTATAAATAATATTTATATTTATCTTAAATCTCGACCCTATTCCCAAAAATAAACTTTTTATATATTTTCATAAGGCTTTACAATTAATATAAATATAAAATTAAATTATATTGTATTGTATATAAGTGAATCCTTTTTTATAAATAAAAGAGTTATTTTAGTCGTGATTGCATCATAATATTAACTTTAAATGAATATGTTTTTCACTTCCGCTTTAGAAACATTTTTACATGAAATTCGTGTTAAAGAAAATCGCGTAAAAATATCTACTAAATCCTTTAAAGAGAGATTTATTTTAAATATGCAAAATTAATAAATATTTGCAAATGCCACAGGATCAATAAGCGAAAATACGTACGAGTGGGTGATACGTCTAATAACAAATGTAGCACTACACAATATAAATTATGAATTATGTAAATGAAGGCGAGGTACAAGAGTCAAGGTACCAAAAGCCCCAAAGGCAAAAGTCCCCGTAATACTTATTTTATACAAAAAATAAACCGAAAATTCCCCGGAGTTTATAACTCACAAGGGAAGTCTCCTATAAAATGAGACATAACTTTCCGTTATATTTTCAAACACGTGATTAGGTTTTGAAATGCATTTTGAAAAAAAAAATTAAGTTGAACTCTTTGAAAAAAAAAGAGTTGAAAAACAAAGTCAAATTAATTTTTTTATTTTTATTTTGAAAATATTTTTGAAAGTCTGATATTAACAAAATACATAAGTATAAAATAAAGCTGTTAAAGAATTTGTATTTATATATTTTGTCTGTGAAAGATCCTATATTACGAAAATTGTCTCTTTTTCCAGAGTTTATTTATGAATTCGTGTATGCGAAACCTTAAATTAGAAGCAAGTTTTAAGCTGTTTCCGGCTTTGAATATGAACTTAATCCTAAATTTATCATTTTTAGGTAATGATTATATATGTACAGACTTTTATAAATTTTGGAAATACGTACCTAATTATTTTGATACAGAATTTTAAATATATCCGTGTCATAAGTCATAAATCCCTAGAGACTTTTGGCACACTCATTTTGAGTTTTATTTACGCGCGGATTTTTTGCCTTAACTAATATAACTAATAAAGGAAAAATACCTGATTATTTATTTGAAAATTAATATAAAATATTTATTCTAACTAAAACATTTTGTCTGGCTGTTAGCAAATATTAATGATTTTACTCGAACCCGTGGAAATACTCGAATCCGTGAAGAAAAATGGCTGGACTTTAATAGCGATGACGGCTATTGCATAAAAACGAATTTGTGAAAATTTCAAAATCCTAGCCCCTTGATTTTTTGAGTTATCGTTCGAACGGACAGAGAAACGAACGGACATGCATAGCTAAATCGATTAACTTTTTTTAATTCTGACCCGATCCATACCTTTGAGCCTATATCTACCTCCCCTCCTCCTCCTTCTCTGCATCACGAACGTTACAGCAAATTTAGTATACCCTTTTATGAATTATAGGCATACGGGTATAATAAAGAGTCAAAAATAATTATCTTATAATTTATTGTGCATTTCAGATGTGCATTTCATTGCAAACGAAACTGTTCAGTATTTATATGTTGCGATTTTGTTTTTATGTAACAATATTTTCACATAGTAAGCATATATGTATAGTATTAATACAATTTATTTTACTCTCTTTTATATTGACTAAAAAAGTATCAAATTTCATAAGTTTAAAATAAAGATTTATGAATTCCTGAAAGTTCTTGCAATTTTATTTTTTCACCTTTTTTACTTTTTGTCGGTCATAAAATTCTTAAAACCTAATAAGTTTTATTTTTATTGAGTATAACATATTAAAAATCACTTGCGGTTTCAAATGTTGGTATATTTGCCTTTGTTAAAACATTTAATGTGCATCAATTTTCAAAATTAAACTATGTTCAATAATAGATTTTGGTTAAGATCGAATTTTATTGAAAAATAGTTTATAAAATTTTTAAGAACTTTTGTTCGAAATTTATTATATAAGTCAAATTCTTAAAAAATCGATTCTAGGCTCGTTTATCGCAAGCATTTCATCGCGATGGAATTCATCGCAAGCAATTCATCGCAAGCAATTCATCGCAAGCAATTCATCGCAAGCAATTCATCGTAAGCAATTCATCGCAAGCAATTTATTATTATTTAATTATTTAACTCTGGTAGCCAGAAAATCGCGCGATTTTTTTTTTCTAACATAGTATATACAACTCTAAAATCCCTCCTGATTCGCGATGAATATTTCCTTGCGATGAATTGCTTGCGATGAATTGCTTACGATGAATTGCTTGCGATGAATTGCTTGCGATGAACTTTGCTGTGAATTTATTATTGCGATAAACTAGCCGGATACCAAAAAATCAACAGATACTTTCTTCAATTTAACGAAACCCCTTTGTAATTAAGAAAATATGTTAACAAACGTTTAAATGTATAATGTTGAAGGTTTTTTTAGTCTCTAATTATTACTTTCAACTTCAAAAATATTTATTACGTATTTAAATTACAAGTGCTTGAAAATTGCATATTTATTACTATAAAATGTTCACCCCTTACAGCTTACAAATTAGGTGCCAAACTAAATGGACTCATCATACTTATTTATTAAGATCTACGTTCTCTCAAAATTTAAAAACGCTAACTCAAACTGTTTGGAAATTATAAATTATGAGATCAAGTATTTTACAAAAATTGAATTAAACATAACGATAAATTCAAGTACCGTATGGCAACCCTATATACATTTGTGTTATGTATGTATTATTTAAAGTTTATAAAACCGGTATCATTTGACATTTTTATATTGAAAACATTCCGTATAGAACTTTTGTAAATAAACATTTTAATATTAGGTTTTTCTGGTTTTCATAGGGCAGTTGCTTAGTAACGGGTGAAGCTACAAAACTATTTTTATTTTTTTGGAAAACCTCAGAGTTTAAATTTGTCATCATTATTTCAAACGCAATAAGTTTTGTAAACGTACGGACGGACGGGCAAGGTGAAATTATTTTAGACGTTTTTTCAGAATTTTTCAAAATATACTGAAAATTCAACATATTCGATTAGAAAAACCGTTGCATAAAAAAAAAGATTTAAAAAAGGGAAAAATATAGCACAAAACTTCTAAAAAATAAAAAATAGGGAAGTTAATATGGTTACTTTGTTATTAGGTCACTCTATATATCCATTCATTATCTGTATATTCTTGTAATATTATATTAAGTATACGGGAAGTTTACGTATATATTATGTAAGTATATTGATTTCTATCTTATAGGTTTCACTATGTAGAGGTATTCATTTAAACCAAAATTTACTCTAAACAAACAATTTAACTGTTGCTTTTCTTTTTATTTTCTATATATACAATTTAAAGATTCTTTTACAATATTTTTGTCTTTTATGAATCATAATTAATTTAATATACATATACTTGTATATATATACATAAGAGTTAAAGAAGGTATTGTATTTCAAATATACAAATATATAAAACTTTGCCGGCTTCGTAATAACTTTATATTATCATTATCTTAACCTAATAATCACTTATATAGTATGATATAATACTTCCATTAGATCCTAATAATTTTCAAAAACTTATGGAACTTTTGGAACTATTTAAAAAGAAAAATTCAAAATATGGATACTTAATAAGATTTTAATGTATTAATTTAGTCAACTTTAAAACTCAATCATTTTGAAAAAGTGACTCTTGCAAGAGTTACTTACTAATGATAGTTTAAAAAATTTTCGTTATCATCATATTTAAATTTCTAAAAATTTTTAATTATAATGAAAATAATTAATATCCAAATTCGACGTAGCCGGTCTTAAGCCCAGTTGAGAAAAGAGGAGAGAAGAATAGTTACAATCTGAAAGGCCAACATACACCGGCGTCTGCAATAGTATATAATGCGGTTGAACTCGTAACATAGTTCTAAGAACTTCAACCCATTATTTGGCAAACCCTGAAGCCCTGTTTTGAAACCTAATGGCCCTATAAAGATGGGGGTTTAAGTTACGGTTACCAGACCTATCCAGTAAAAAATATTGTTTTAAAACATAAATTAAAGCCTCGGAACAAATGGAAATACGGCACCAACCCAAGCAATAAGAAGGCCAAGGTTCGACAACAGACTGTAGCGCCATAGAAGAAGAATTAATATCTAATACGAATATCAAAGAATATAGCTAATCTTGAAATAAAAATTTAATATACAAATTTTGAAAGGTCCTTCCATGCGATCAAAAAACCTAATTGGGTTTAAAATTGAAAAACTGGAAAACTAATTGATCTAATTAAAAAAAAAAGTTGAACTAAGTTAAGTATCAAATCATTAGTTGAACAACGCATTGTTTTAAACGTACTTCTATCAAAGCGTATTTAACATTTTTTCGGATTTAATCATTTTATTGTTGCAAATTAGCTTTATTACAATTCCAATTATTATACCAACTTCTATTTTGAAGATTGAAGATGTTTTAAAGATCAATTTCATTAAAATCAGCCAAAAAAAATTTAAATCTAAAAAAATCGCGAACAATTTAATAGGCAATAAAATATAATATTACTGGACATAAGTTTTTCCACTTATATTGTTTTATTTAATATAAAAAGTATCTAATTATACATATCTGATAACTTATTAAATAAATTTTAGTTAATTAAAATAAAAAAAAAACCTAAAATATATATATATATATATTTTTCAAACAAACATAGGAATACCTATATATACCTGTAGTTAAAATATCTATATATAATAAAAAGAAAATTCATTGACAATAACATTTGTTTGTTTTACATAACAATTTTTTGTATATTGTCCGTGTCCTTCAGATGGCGTCTTAAATATTTATTTTATATATATATATATATATATTTTTTTTCTTTAAATTTTCCGAATAGAATTCAATAAAAATTGGCTTTTCCTTATGTTATTGATTTTTTTTTTTTTTTTTTTTTTTTTACTTAATATTGAAAGTCAAGATCGATGATAAAAATAAGTTTTTTTATATTTTTTTTTTAGATAAATTTTAAAATAACAATTAACTTAAAAAAAATATTATAATATATATATATATATAAAATAAATAGAATTTGTGTATATTGTATACTCAAAGATAAAAAAAAAAAATCTAAAGATAATATATTAGATAATTAATATATAGAGTATCTATTTTTTTACCTTTATAAAATTTTAAAGTTCTTATATTTTAAGAATTACTGAACTTATATGACAAATATCTACAAGTATAAGATTAGAATTTTAATAAATCTTTTAATATATATTTCTAAAATTTTCATTACATACTTTGATTAAAACTATATAATATTGAAATCACATATGTTAATCTTGATCTTTCATTATAACCCTTAAAAAATTTCATTATAACCCCTAACCCTCTAAGTTACAAGCGTTTGAAAAATGCATATTTTTAAAATGTTCACCCCTTACAACTCTTAAAAGAGTAGTGTCATACTGAAAAGTACTCATACATATTTTTAAAAACTAACTCCTTTCAAAATTTCAAATTGCTAACTGTTAATCTTGATCGATTCCAATAATACCATTCAATGTTACAAAAATCTAATCTAATTTGAACAATCTAATTGAAAAATTTCATTAATGGGTTAAACACTATAATTTTAAAAATTTTAGCTATAGATAAGTTCCCAATTTCATAGATATTTAGCAATCTAATATTTAGGGAAAATTTAGATCATAAAAAAAAACATCCACAGGTAATTGTAACAAGGTTATCAAATTTTTCCAATAAAATTAAAGGGAAAAAACTTAGTAAGATACCTTTAATTACCTGTATCTTACAGATACCTTGATTTTGAAGTAATTTATAAAAAACAATTAATTTTTTAATGAAAATATCTCTAATAAAATTTTCTTCATGTTGTTAAAGAATTTTAACAAGTCGATAAAATTTCAAAGTACCCCAAAGTACCCCATAAAGTATTTTAAAGTACCTCACACTTAAATTTAATTTTAAAAAACTTATTAAAATTAAAATACTTATATAATTTTTACTAATTATTTAAATTTTAATCAATTGACGACACACCCCCAACAATGGAACAATTTGAAATTAAAATATCTTATTATGAGTATTATAAACGAAGTAAATAAATTTGTTGCACAATTTTTCATTTTTTTCAACTAAAAATAAAATGAAAAGAAAAAAATCGAAATTTTCCTAATGTCTTAAAAAAGAATTTAAATATTTTTAACTATTTATTTTGTTATTTTTTTGTTTGTTTTCAAAATAAAGAGCATTTGAAGCGTACGAAGCATCGTAATTTGCGTTAATGCATATATACTTAATCATATGTACCTAGTACATAATTACAATTCAGGAAATATAATTTCAAAGTGTTAAACAAAATTTAATTTTGCATTTTTAAATTTTGAACCAAAAATTTACACGAGCATTTACGACAACAAACATAACTATAGAAAAAATTTTTTAATGTTAAGGTTGAAGTATTATTCTAATTAATAGACTAATTAATCTGTCATAATTTTGCAATTTAATAATGTTAATAAATTTTATTTATAGTTAGATATAAGATAGTCATAAGGTAGATATACTTCAAATAAGGTTTTTTTCACAATTTCCCTTGTAATATTCGTAAATATTTTTAAAATAAACTACGCTAAAGATTAACTACTATTTGTATATTTCAGCCGAGCAGATTACAATTAATTTAAATCTCTTCTAAATATTCTTTTATTTATTTATTTATTTACAAGTGAATGCAATGCCTTTGAAAATTGACGTAATCTTTTCCTTTCGGATGTGGCCCAACAATATTATTTTATAAATAATATTATTTATTTTATTTCTCTCATAACTTTTACTTTATATATTTGATCACATTGGCGATTTGCAAAGAAAAATTATTTTTCAATAATTTTTTCTTAATTAAATATTTTATGAGTCGTACGGGAATCGAATCCTCATCTGCTAGATTAATAAGCGAAATGCTTACCTACTGCATCACCGAACCCCGAAATATAAGTACTATCGTACTATTGATTGCTAAGCTTAATCATCGGTAGGTAAGATGAGAACCCCAAGATACAGAATACGTATAGAATTGTAAAATCCTAACGGTTTAATTAAATTTTTTTTAATTGAAGACTAAGCTAAGACATCATTAATCGCTAAGGCTTTAAGTTTATTATGTACCTTCAAATATGGAACAAATAAGGAAAAATCACTTGCAACTGACTAAAATGTACACCTTAATTCTCTTCGTTAATAAAAATAAGTGTTTCTAACCACTCCATGATTGAAAACCCTCCTCCCCTTACTCTATTATGCAATTAATTTTATTTATTAAAAAAAAATTAAAATAAATAAAACCGTTACTAAAATGATTTATCTTTCAACTAAATTTGATTAATCTATAAAATTTAATTAATTAACAGAATTATTCATAATTATTCAGATTATAATCCTAGCTTTCAAAAATCAATTAATACTTTTCATATATTAAAAATAAACCTCCATTTATTTAAAACTCTTTTAATAAATTTTCCTACACTGCATCCTACTATACATATATATATATTTAATATGTATTTATGTATTAATTGCGACATTTTAAATTTACTAAAATAGATAAAACGTTTTTTTTTTTTGTATTTGAAAATTTTTGAAAATACGTAAAATATTCAAAATGTACATTATTTTTAAAAACAAAAATATTATTTGATTTTTTTATTTTTTCTATTTGTTTTTTTTTTTTTAAATTTGTTTTACTTACTAATAAATTTTTAAACTTATCATTTAACATTTGAATTTTAATTTGAAGAAAATTTAGATATACATATTTAAGAAAGGATGACATACCTGCCACCAACGAGCCATTGCAGAAACAACTTTATCTGTATCCATATTTAAAAAAAAGGTTTTATAACTTTTTTTTTACAAAAATGAATATTTTTCAATAATAACTGAAAAAAATCTTGTAGATAAAATTTTTTTTGTTTTTTTTTTTTTAAAATTATTTTTTAATATTAAAATTAATTAATTTTTTATTTCAAAAACTATTTTTCATATTAATTATAATTTGTTTTTTTTATATTTTTTATTTTAATTTTTAACGAAAATATATTTATTAATAAATTTAAATATTAATTTAATTTTTTTCGTTAAGTTATATATTTTTAAATAAAAAAATTTATATTATAATATATATACATATATATACAATTGAAATTAATTGAAAAATTATTTAAAAGTTTGGTTTTTAATATCACAGTTTAAATTTTGAATTTTATAAACTAAATTTTGGGTTTTTTTTTTTAATTCGTAATTCGTTCTTAATTTTTAGGAAAAATTTTTTTTGAACACTTAATTTGAATCCTTTAATCGCACGACATTTAAGTTCTTCTTAAAAAAAAAAATTTAAAAGTATAAAAAAAGGAAAATAAAAAAAAATGTATTAAATAACTTTTTAAGAAAAACTATTTAATTTATTTAATGAAAAACCGAACGATGATCTTGTTCCATTAACATAAGTACATAAACTGCAGAATCAAAATTAGAATTTGAGAAAATTTATTCTTTCTAAAAAATATAAAAAATAAAAAATAAAAAAAAAAAACTAAAAACAATGTAAAAATAATTTCTATTTCAATTGCTTTGCATTGAAATTATTTTCCTTTTAATTTTGTTGTTTTTTTTTTTATTTTTTTGTTTTTTTTTAATTTGGTTTCTTTACATCATATTTTTTTTTTATTTATTTATTTTTTATTTTATTTTACATTTATATATTAGAAATATATATGTAAGTATATATGTAATATGAATATCATAGAAAACATGTGCAACTTAGTTTAAGAATAATTTTCATTTGAATTTATAACATATATATATACAAATAGATTTTTATATTTTTAATTATTCATCCATTTCTTTGTCGCGACAATTCAAATTAAACTTAAGAAAATAACATAACTTACATTTGGTTTGATTAACTATCTATGTATATAAGTAGAAAGTGATAACAGATGAGAAACAGGTTATTATTTTTTTTTTGATTTTTTAACGTTATTATTCAGTTTATCTGTGAAAATTGATATAAAATGCGGTATAACCTATAAGGGAGTCGATAATTTCATATTGCTAGTATTCTGGTAAAAGTAAAGAAAATCTTAAAAGTCAGTTAAGTGTTAAATTTCGAAATATTTATAATTACCACATATTATTTTATAAATATTAATTAATTAGTAATTCTTATTTGTTGAGATTTCTAAAATGGATAACAAAACAAATTCAAATGAAATATTCTAATCCATGTCATAATTTTACAAAAAAAAAAAAAAAAATAATTCAATTTTGGCAAATCATCATAAAAATGAAAAAATGTCATTTAAGAACATTTCTTTAACATTTTTAAGAAAATCAATTTTATAATTTTTACAAATTTCTATTTATTTTTCTAACTGCCGTCATAAGTCATAATTGAACAAAATTTTTGGCATTTAATATGCTTGTATGTTGTGACATAGTAAGAAAAGTTCGTATAATAGAATGGAGTACATTTGACAGGTGTTTCAAGCAGATTTGACATTATCCTTTATTATATGTTTTTTTAAGGTCACAATATTCACAATAGGTTATGTTCCAAATGTTATATTGGTAAATAATTATAAATACCTGTGCAAATTATAGGTTTCAAATTGGGGATGTTAAATCTACAACACTTTACCCACTCTCTTTTTAAACATTTTCAAAAAACAAAGACGATTTATAGAATTTAGAATATAATACCAGTTATAATAAATATTTTTCAAATTTAAAATCCAAATTAAGACAATTCTTCGAAGTTTTTCTGAACTAGTTTAATTATTATAAATAAAATATTTAAAATTATGAATATATTTTCACAAAAACATCTTCAAATATTGAATTTTATTGAACAAGAAGGTTTTCAAATGTCTGTTAGTTATTATAAAATTTCAAATTAAAGTAATAAAAACTCGGATGAAGTGAAAAAAACTCTTGAGGTCAGAACTATGTAATAATTGCTTTTTAGATTAATACAACCATTACTGCGTACAGAATAATTTTAACATTACAAATTGATGTTATTTTACATAGCCATTTATACTAATTGGTAATTAAAAGATATGTCAACTAATTTATTAAAAGGACAAATTAACTCTTATATGCTTATTACTGAAGTACATACATACATGCACACATATTATTTGAAATATATACATATATTTTGCCAAAACAAAATCATCTTGCACTAGAGCTATTTCAACATATGTAATTAATTGTTCATATAAATCATATAAATATGAACAATAGTAAATATTGCCTGATAATATTAATCCTTTGCCTATTTGACATTTGGACTTCTTATTAAATTATTTTAATAAATACTTCATTTTTTTATTAGATATGATCCGATCAGGATTTGAACCCGAGACTTTTTGATTGAAAAGCCAGATACATATTTATGTGAATTGTCTTTTTCCTTTATCTTAACCTTTTTTTTTACTACTTGGTTAAAATAATTTTGTAAGGCAGTGTAAATACATTTTAGATACATCTTCCCTTTACAATTTATCTACGTACTTATTACAACTTTAAACATCAGCAAATTCGATTACAAATTCGTAGTAATTTAAGGAATAGAAAATATTTTACGTTACATTGTTTACTTAATAAATATAGTATTTAAGTTCTTAAGTTAATTTCATTATTGTGATGAAATATTTTTAAATAATTATATAAAATATTTATATATAAACATTCATTTTTTAATATATAACATATTAATAACTTTATGTTCATAACGCATTTTGACAGCCTATGTATAAATTTGTTTTTTTTTATTCCTTTTCCACTCCTTTAAGGAGTATAGGGCATTTAGAATAGGCTTAAGTTTCTTTCATTATATTCACTAAGCGGTTGATTACTCGGCTGTAGCTATTGTAAGATTATGAATATACAAATGTTAAATTTGTGCGCCATCTATTATCCTACACAAGTGTTATTGTATATTACAGCTTATTTTATCTTACGATATAATTATACAATTTTACGATATTTTTTTATTAGATATGATCTGACTTGGTTTTGAACACGACACTTTCCACATGAAAAGGGGCGTCTTTACCAATATGCCATTGGTCAGATATATATAAATTATATTGTATATATATTTTATTAATAAAGTTAATTTTATTAAGCTAACTCAATTTTAATTGTCAATCTTAATCCTTAAAAAATTTTGAAGGTAATTTAATAAGTTCATAATTAAAATTTTTTTCTAATCGAACTTAAATTTTTATTCACATATAAAATCATTACATTACTAATGAAACTTAAGATTTTAAGGCTTCCAAACAAGTTTAAGGTCTCATGGAAGTCTCATGATCAAAGATCATGTTAAAAACAAAAAAGGAAACATTGTAAAACTAATAAAATTTAATTTAAAATCAAATAAATTGAAAAGATAAACAAAATTAATAAATCAAGGTTTTGATCCCTATATACATTATAAATATGAACAATTTTTAATTTATTGTTATATTTACAATTTAATATTTTATTAAAGCAATTAAATTGAATTCTTAAAATTGAATAATAAAAATAAATAAAATTTTTTTTTTAATTGATTGGCAATTATTATTTGCGTTTTGACAAATGATTTTTTAATTAAAAATTAAGTTGAAACATAATACTTCACCTTTTAAGAAAAAAAAAACAGATTTATGCCAAGTTCAAAATTTTAGAATACAAACTAAATAAAATTTATATTCAATCAATTTGTTAATGCAGTTAATTTTGTAAGATTAAGTTTAACATTTTTTTTTATTTATTAGTACGAAAGATTAGAAAATTTAAGGTTTTTTTTTATAAACTGATACTTTTACAATTTAAATAATTACAATTTAAATATACTTTTTTCATGTGAACTTGGTTCTTTTTCACCTAAAATTTGGCTATTTTTTAAATCAATTTGGGGTTTTTAAAAATACAAAAAGTACTAAACTTTCCAAATTAAATTGATTTGTTTTAATCAGCGCCGTGACTTAAAATCCAATATTCGGATCAATGTATTGGAAGAGAAAGTACACACGAATTAGTAAAACCCAAGTGCAACAATAACAGCGCCCAAAAATTTAGATGCCATTTTTCAGGATTTAGTAGCTAAGGATTTTCAGCTTCTCCTACTAACATAGGGACTATAAGTTTTTCAAAAAAGGTAAGGCTATTTAAGTGAACAAGGTTAACTTTTAAATAAAGAAAACATAGTAGACTTTAAATCCAAAAACTTTAATTAAATAGAAATACTTAAGGACGTGGTAATTCTTCAACTTTTAGCATTAAATCTTGTCTATACCATGTATAGTTGAGCAAGGCGAAATGTACTGAACAGAATTGATCTTAAAAATGATTGGATTTATTTTTATTAGAATTGATCTTAATAAATTCCTTATAAAATTATCATACTAATAAACAAAGAGCCCTACATATTTCAAGATCAAGGATTTCAATTAAAATAAATTCAATTTCTTATGCATTGCAATATAATTTTCTATTTGAGTTAAATTATTTCAGTATCTGTGAGCTATATTTTTTAATTATATTAATTTTTAATTTTGTTTCTATTTTTATATTAAATTTTTTGATTATTGACACAGAAATATTAACTATGTTCTAATAAATTTATAATTTCAGATGTAATTGTAACCAAATTGGAAAAAGGATAAGAGTAACTTTTACTACTGAAATTTGAAATCGCCATCACAACAAGGATCTTAGCAACCGTACATTCAAGTCGATAAATGACTTGATAGGTATATTGCATTTTTGCAATTAATTTAGAAATTGTACGTGTGATGTAATTAGTAAATAAGGAATTAGTAAAAACCGAGAAGCATAATAAGAATTACTAATTTTTCTGTTTATTTTGATCTGACCGATAGCTCAGTGGTTAAAGTTGCGGTTTTTTAATCGAAAAGTCTCAAGTTCAAATCCTGGTCGGATCATATCTAATAAAAAAATATAGTGTATATTAATATAATTTAATAAGAAGTCCAAATGTTCAATAGGCATAAGATAAATATTATCAGGCATTATTTACTATTGTCTGGTACTAAAAATAAATAAATAAATGAAAAAATTTTTGATTGAATCTTATAACTCACAAATCATACCAAGTTTAATCAGAAGTTAATCTAGGCAATCTAATACTACAAGTCTACCGATGAGTCCAGTTGTATTATAGGACGAAAAACTACTTAAAACTTTTAAACTAACAAGGTAATTAAAAATTTAGATAATCCAACAACTGTTTTTATTCTTTTGTTAAAAATTGACTTTGACCTTGACCTTCAACCTTTTTCAAATGTATTTTCACTAAATTGGAACACTTAGATTATTTAGAAGTAGTTGGTCTAATAATTTGACCAATAGTGACTTTTAAAATATTAATAACTGTTTTACTAAAATATTTCTCTAATTAATTAATTTTAGCCTATAATTCAAAATATATAATTTTAATTAAATGGAAAATATTTTTGTATATTTTTACCTCATAATTTTTCTTTCAAAAATAAATAAATATACTTATATATATATATATAAATTTATTATGTGGTTTTTTTTCACTTTGATTAAAACGTAAATATTTTATATATATATATATATATATAAAAAGGCAACATATTAAATTGACGTGGAAAACTATTGTTAAAAAAAAAATTTAAATTTTTATTAATACAAATACAAATAAAATTAATTTAAAAATAAAATATAAAATTTATTTTGCTTTTATACAAAGAAAATTTTTTAAGAAAATATTTAGAAAAAATAATAATAAACAAACAAATATACAAAATACTAAAAAAAAAAAAAACAATAACAAAAAAATCATAAAACATTTTAGAGGGCTTGACTGATGACGAAAATTGAAAAATATATTTCTGATTGACATAACACTGGCGGCTCGACTCCGATATTCTGATATCTTTAAGTGATATATGTATATTTAAATGCAATATATATAAATAAATTTTTATTTTTTTTTCTTTTCTTATTTAACAATTTATTTTGTATATATATATATTGAATATGTATATGTATTTATGAATTAATTTAAAATAAAAATCGTCATTGCTCTTCTTAAGGAATAAAAGAAAGAAAAATCAGAATTTTTAAGTTCATACATTTTATACTATTATTTTATTAGTAATTTTAATTTAAAAATTAGAATAAATAATACGTCTTTACGTTTAGAATACTCTTTAAATTAATATTTAATGGAATTTATTTTGTTATACGTAATATTAAAATATATTAATAATATAATTAATTTGTTTTTAAAACTACGGTATATCATTTAAGAGTTATTTTTAGACCCTACTCTATCTTCCGAATTCGTCTATTAAAATTCACATAATACTGGAATAGTAAGTTATATTAACTGAAAAAATATTTATTTTGAAGTAGTATAAAAATAATATTTTCATCTTCTTTAAACGCAAGCTAGAGGGGTATTGTTTTACAGTTTCTATAACTTAAAATCTCTCGAACTTTCATTACAACTTATTTCAATTCTGATATTCAAATTTTATTTAATTAAATTCGAGCCTTATAACCTAAACGGAGACTTTAACTAGTAAAAAACCTTTGACTAGATAATTTTATAAATTCTAGAAAAATGAACCCAGTATACTGCATTTTAGAAATGTTAAAATAAAATTTTTGAAATTATATTAATATTATTACAAATTTTGAAATTTTAAAAGGTAAGAATATGTATTTTTTAAATTTACTTTATTAAATCTTTTAAATCCTAAATGTTGAATGCACGAAGTCAAAATAACTGAAATAGTTTTAGGTTCGAACCTGTAAAGTATATTTCAAATTTCATTAAAGTATGTGTCTTACTCAATCAGAATTAAAATCATAATAATCAAGATATAATTCATATGCAACTGAAATCAGTGTTCAACTGATAGTTAAAATAAAACCCTAGAGAATCTTTAAATTAAGAATTTAACATTTTTCAAATATAGCAATAAATATATTTCTATATTAAAAGCATTAAAAATCCCAAAGATATATTTTAAAGTTTCAGGAAGAACTTCTTTCGCAAAAAAAAGATTTCATGATAGTGGTAAAAAATAAATTATAATGCCCATTTGTTCCAAAATTGTTTATTCATAATAAAACTTGGAATTTTATAAAAGAAAGCAGAAGTTGTTACAGAAAATTCATATATTTGAGATCCAAAATTAATGTTAGTATTTACTGAAAATTTTTATATGAAAAATACAACAAAAATAAATACAAATTAAGTTTTTAGTATTGCTACCCTTTATGAGGTTGGAACACCACTTTATTTTAAATAATTTTTCAATTTTTAAATTCACGTGATGAATATTCTTAATCATTTTATAATTTATTTTATTTCTATTTTTCTTTATAAAATTTCAAACAATTAAAAGAAAAAAAAAACAAAATAGTTTTTGCCAAATAATAAAACGTTTTTATTTATGGAAGGTGAAGGAAAGTCATCCAAAGAATGTAAAGAAATAGAAAACTTAAATATAATGACAAAATTAAAAAATTTTAAACACAAAATAAAATTTAACGAAAAATATACTCTTGTAAATTATTTTTTTATTTATTTATATTTTATATTACGAATCCTAGCAGCTATATAAATCTGAATCCACTAATTAATTAGCCAGTACTTAACAATTCCACTACCTATGCACAACAGATTTCAATTCAACCTCCTTCTGCCGATGTTATTACCGTACGGATTCAAATAATTATAGACCAATAAGCTTTTTGCCAAATATTGGCAAGGTTTTCGAGTCTATAATAAATGATAAAATAACAAAAATAGTAAAAGACAACCGGTTACTACCTGAAAACCAATTTGGTTTTATGTATAAATGTAGCACTAAACGGGATTTTATTTATCTTTATTCAAAAATTTATATTCAAAGCCACGAACATGCCACTATAATAGACGGGCTACATGTAAGTGTATAACGTAGATATAACGTAGATACCCTACCCTTATAACGTAGATATAAATACATTTGAATATGACATGTTTATCCCAGAAAGGGATAAAAAAATTCAAAAAAATCATTTTTGGCGGTTAAATAATCAAGCATATAATAAATAGATAATAAATCTAACATTAGCATAGATTTAGGCTAAGTTTTAGGTTTAGTTTTAAGGGTAGGTTAAGTTATTCTTAAGTTTTAATAAAATACAAAATAAATAATTTTTGGTTTTTTTTTTTTAATTTTTCTTTAAATAATATAAAATTAAATTAATTTTCCATTAAAAAAATTAAAAAATAAGATGTATTAAAATAATATATAATATTTTTAAACTGAAAAAGGAACTACAGATTTAGTTGTAAGATATTTTATTGTAAAATTAGTTTTGTAAGGTTTTTTTCTAATGTCAAATAGAATTAAATAAAATAAAAATAAAAAACTGCCGATATTCCTTATGAAATAACATGTTTTGCACAATGACCATAATATGGTAATTAATTTAATATTACATATATATAACCTTTACAGCGTTCAAAGATATAATAATTCAACATCTTGGAACCTTACTAAAGAATCCCTAAAAATGATTATATAAATCTTATAAACGAACCCTTTGAATTTTAATATAAATTTAATTATTGCAAGTAAAAAAAATTTTTAAAATTTTCATTACAAAATCTCAAAAAAGTAAGAATAGTAAATTATTAAAAACCTTACACTTATTGCATACATTTAGGCGGAAGCTTGAATCGTTCAATTTAAAATTCAATTATTGTTATGCTCTTATGCTCTTTATATATTTATTATTATCAAATAATATGAAAACTAAATTTTAATATCTCTACAATATTTAAAAAACTCTTAACAATACAAATAGACTTAATCAAAACAGTGGTGGTTCAATATGCTAGCAAGTTCACCCAAGTTAAGTTAATTGATTTTAAGTAAATCGATATTTGTATTAAGTAAAAATAAATGAAAATTTCAATTTTTAAAATTACAACAAAAACAATTTTAAGAGATTTTTGTAATTTCATTTAGTTAAAAATAATTCTTAAACTTTCCTTAATTAATACCAATTTAAATAAAATAAAGAGAAATGGACAATATGAAAATTGCAAAAATTAAATTATCTTAACAAAAGAATAAACGAAAAAGTTCACAAACAAAACCATTTTAAATATGATGAAACATTCAATTAAAATCACATAACTATCAATAAAATTTCATTTTGATTGAATATAATTTCAACAATTTTTAAATTCCAAATTATTAAGTTCTTAGAGACCAATGTTCTCATTAATTATATTAGTACAAAAAAAAAAATCACAAAACACAATATAAGTGTTAAATTATTGTAAATGAACTAAATACAAGTAACTGATAATATACTATATTTAAAATACACACTGTTACACACAAATAAGATTTATCACATTAATTTTATTCTTTCTTTAAAAACGATTTGAATATATGCAAAATATATGGCAAAATTTTATAGTCTTTTTAATCAATTTATTTACATAAAATGAAATTTCAGTTTAAATTTATATCAACCTTGTAATATTTTTTTTTTTAATTCTTGTAAAAACATGTGTCAGTACGGCCTACATTGATCTGAAGAAATGATATAGTAGTTTAAGTAAGGTCTGCTTGGGAGAGTTCTTCTTGGGAGGGAAAATAATTCAGCTCAGAGCACTAAGGGTTTTATGATTGTAGTTTATTATTCGACTTTAATATCTGATAAACGCCTTGGTGGTAGTAACGCCACCTGTCTTGTGGAAGTTCTTGGGATTCAAACTCCGGTTAGATCATATCTAATAAAAATATATCGTATAATTAAGTCTAGCGTAATAGCTTATATCGTAATATAAAATAAGATTTAATTAAAAAATATATAAATAACTTTTGTGTAAGATGTGTAAGATATCGAACAAAATTAACATTTGTGTATTAATAATCTGCAATAGGCTACAGCCGAGTAATCAGCAGCTTAGTGAATATAACGTTTAAAGATAACTGAAGCCCAGTTTAAATAGACTTAGTGAATGCTTTACACTCCTACAAAGAAGGGCAAAAACAATTAAAAAAAATATCGACTTTAACTGTATTTAAAGTAGATATTTGACAATGACTTACAATTCGGTATTTGACTTGTATATATGTATAAAGCATATAAGACAGCAACACCTTGTGTCCTAAAAAGAAACAGAAACATTTTAGTGACAATACCAAGCTCTGTATTCGCTCGTAAACTAATAAAACTTACAAAATAAGATATCAACTTATATATTATCATAAAGACTAATTTTTTAATATAACATAGACCACTTATAAAAACAGAAAACCATTACATTTATTATTTAAATCAATATATAATTAACTTATTTTGACAACAAACATGAAGCACATTTTGTGCTTAAAGAAAAAATAAACATTATTTATTGTACTTATATCAGTGATATAATTTCTTCTAAAAATAAAAATCGTAGATAAATTAACACTTTTATCTTCAAAACATAAATACAATTCCAAAATGTCATCCTCTTGTCTTTTGCGTTAATATATTAAAATGAGTGCTGAAGCACTGAATATACAACTGAGATGAGTTAACTGATGGTGAGTTGACAAAACATTCCAGTTTTAATTCTTAGGGTCAAATCACTTATATTGCTTTAAGAATATTAATTATACAATTTAAAATCATGCAATTTAACAGTTAACATCCACTTCGGGAATTTATTCCAGAAATTACTATAAAATTTAAGAAACAAAATACTTTATGGAGGTCCGGGTTCGATTCACGGTCAGATCATACAATATTTAATTAAAAAATTGAAAAATAATTTTTCTTTACAAATATCCATGGTGACTAAAATACATAGTAATATATAAAATAAATAATATTACTTTTAAAGTAATATTGTTGATCCACATCCTAAAGGAAAAGGGTCCGTCAATTTCCCATTATGTATGCACTTAGAAATACATAAATAAATAAATAATACAATATAAAAAATATTACCAAATTTTTGTATAGCACTTTTATAAATCTTTAATTTATTTGAAATTTATATGTAAACTCTCCAAAATGATCAGTTAATTGGGACCCACCTCAAAATTTGATAAAAACAAGATTTTTATTCGAAACATGTAAATTAAATGCAAAATTATTTAAAAACACGTATTAAAAGTTAAATACATTTTGGAATTTTATTTTACCAAATTATTGATGCGTGCACCCGACCTGATCTTACGTTATTCCTTATTAGTTACCATATGTTTAGAATCATTGATCCAATTTACAAATATGATTGGGTGAATTTTTTAACAACCAACAAATGTAATTTTTTTAAACACGAATCTCGAAGTCAAATTTTTTTTTCCCTACTATTTCAATACTTTCCTATTATATTAATTTTCTTTTGAATGACAAATTCCTATAATTTAACACAAATTCACATAATTATCAAAGAAAAATTTTAGAATTTTTCATATGGTTTAAATCAAGCGAAAGTGTTAAATATTTGAATTGATTCTATCTATTCACTTGATTGATCTATTCAATATTTATAATCATTAGTCATATAATAAAATAAAAATCCCTTAAATAATGCTTCTGACCATATGGAGTATACACTCCCTCAATTTTTGACCTTGACTATATATAAATTTAAATATAATTTGTGAAGTGTTTACTTAAAAATACCATTAAAATTTATTAAACCACAACATGCAATTGAAGTAAACATATTTCTAAAGAATGCTCTTGAAAATATAATGAATGCCTTGTTTGAGGAATTGATGGTTTTATTTTAGTCTTTAATAATTTTAAGAAAAATTTAAAACTATATATTTTAAAAAATCTTAGAATAAATTGTTTTTTGGTCAATAGGTCTTTGGTGAACAATTTTTATAATCCACAGACCACTTAATTTATATCAAAGTTCCAAAAAGACTGAACACTTTGAATCCGTCTTTAAGACATTGATTTTAATAGTTTGTTAAAATAAAAATTAATATATTTGAATTTGAAAATTTGATTTGGGAATTTGTTTAAAAATTTAATTAAAGTATTTATTAATTTATTTAATTATAAAATACAGGTGTTTGGTCAATAGCTTGCCATAGAACTCGGGATTATTTTGGGGTTCAAAACAAAAAAAAATTTCTTTTGGAGGTAGGGCCGATTCATAAACTTTTTATAAAAAATGCGCTATTAAAATTTTGTTTACTTTTATGTCTATAAATTTGGAGTCAAAGAATTCAGTCGATGATGAAATATGTACCTTATGGATAAAATTAAAATGTTTGATGAATTTCCTTTTTAAAACTTTCTAAGCCAAATTTCTAGGTCTTTTAGAACGAGATTTCTCGAAGCTTGAAACTAAAAAATTTTAATTTTTTTACAAACAAATTGTTATTTAAAGTTTTAATTTAAAAAAATAACGATTTTTAGTGTTCATTTTAATCCCCCTTTTTTCCCCACATTATGTAATACCATTTACGTATAGCCCAAAAATTAAAAAAGAGTTATATATATAAAATTTAAGAAATGTTTATGAATCTTCCAAACGGTTGAGAATCGGACCCCACTCTGAAAGAGTTTTTTGCTTGTTTTGAAGTTTAAAATAATCAGTAGTTTTCTATCTATGGTAAGTTAATGACAAAAGAAACCGTTTAAATTTTTAAATTAAATTTTATAATTATTTTTCAAAATTTCAAAATTTTTGAATTTAAAAAAATTATAATTTAAAAACCACTAAATTTACAGCACTTTTTTTTTTTAAACGAATACTTATGTATATTA
The DNA here is from genome assembly GCA_963082915.1 of Dolichopus griseipennis. Classification (NCBI taxonomy): domain Eukaryota; kingdom Metazoa; phylum Arthropoda; class Insecta; order Diptera; family Dolichopodidae; genus Dolichopus; species Dolichopus griseipennis. The sequence continues at coordinate 22,784,106 of OY720442.1, read as the reverse complement.
TATCATAAAATTAATATTTTAAATATTATTTTTTTTTAATATTTTCTAATTAAATTTTTAAACAAATTCTAAAAAGCATGAATCCATCATTAAATTTTATTTAATTTTCTTAAACTTTTAAAATAAAAATTAAATAGGTATTCTTTAGTTTGCAAACCTTTTTGTTCTCTACTATTTCAACATTTTTTAAATTTTCAATAGTCATTTCTTTTTTTTTATTTAAATTTTTTAACTTCAAGAGTCACAACAATGTCACACAATCCAAATTTTCAAATAGAATTATTAATATTTTTATAATTAAATTAATTTATATTCACTTTCAATTTTTTTTTTATTAAAAATTCTTTAAAATTCTTTTTTGAAATATCTGAATAACTTCTCTACTCTAAGAAGTCCTAACTATAAATGTGCAATCTTTTAAAAGAATTATGCAATAACCGTTATTATAAGACTGGTTTTTGTAAAATTTTAAGAATAACAAAATAAAAAAAAAAAAAAACAAAATGTGTGTTGTTTTGTTTGCTTTAATAATGTTCAAGTATTAAATTAATATCTTATACTTGTATTTTGTAATATTCATCCTCGCGAAATTATAAATTAAAGAGGTAGTGTTCACATTAAGACCTACATATGTATATATATATCATTTTTTATACGTATACAACACACTAGTATTAAAATCAAGAAAAACGTCTGGAGAAAGTTTTATTAAATGAAAATGAATACAATTTTTGAAAATAAAATAAGGGCAAAGTTCATTTGAAAGCACATATTAATATCGCGTGAAGTTTAATGATTAATACTTTGTATCGTTATATAAGATGCATCATAAAACGCATTCAAAAATATTTTGAATTCAATATAATTTTAATTAAAATACGATTATTGAAAATTATGTTATATAAGTAAAAAAAAAATTAACACGTTGACGGCGATGATAAATTTTCTAGATTCCAGAAAAATTTATACGTATTAACAAATTACTTAATAGAGATTAGTTCGTCTAGATGATTTAAGTCTTACTTAAGTCTTATAAAGTCTAAATTAGTTTTAATATTATTTTAATAAAACCCAAATACGTTGAAACCTTTGTTGGTTTTTCAGATGTTGATTATTCAGATTTATTATATATTTATTATTTATAGAAGAAATGAAAGAAGTCTAACTTCATAATGTTAAAAAAATGTTTAAAAAAATATTAAAAACAAGTATTTGTGGCATTTTTTTTAATGAAACTTTTGTCTCACCAAAATTAATCAAAAGTCCCATTCAATATTTCACATACATATGTAGGTACATATTCTGGGATAAACGTATAAAGTTGATTTTGTACCCGAATAAAAAATAACCGAATAATTCCAACCACTACATTATTTAGTTTCCATATTCTGACCGCGCTAGGGCCATCCACAAACGCGACGGCCGTCTACAGCGCGTAAGTAGCGATGCGGAGAAATTTTAAATAGGAAAAACCAGGGGTGATTTTGAATTTGGAGAAATTTTAGTATTGGTTACAAAATCTCAGGGTTATGCACGTTATTTCTCCACAATGTGTATATAAATTTCGCTTTATTTTATATGCTATATACACATATATATGTATTTACCATGGGTGTAAGTCCCCTGTATTTCTGACTCATTTCAAATAACCATGTCAACGAATTTAGATATTTTAATTATGATAAAAAAATAACTGTCAAAACCTGTCAATTTGAAATTAACACTAAAAAATTTGTCGAAATTAGTTGTGTTTATTAATTAGTTCTAGTACAACCATGAACAGAAAAGTACAGGTTTTTGCGTTTATTAGTTTTAGAACATGTATTTTTCTGACCGAGAGTGTTCTACTTTTGTGTTCATTAGTTTTTTAAAACTGTTCTAAGGTGTACTTTTCTGTTTCAATTTTTTTTCAGATACGTTTTAGACAACTTTTTTGTTATTGCTTTTTTTTAATTATGACAATTATTTATAAATTTTTATTTCTTTTTCAGGTAAAAATTTAAAAATATTTTTGTAAAAACTAAAAAGAATTGTGAATGAAATCAAAATAATATAAAATGTTTATTGGGTAATTCTGCTCATTGTATAATACATAACATACAGTATAACAGTTTTAAGTTAAATATAAATTTTGACATTACTAAATGTCATTATTCATTTAATAATCTTAAACATACTTCAAATTCAAAGAAATGTAAAAATTAATCCTTATAAAAAGTAAATAAAATAATCATATTGATCTGAACTTTGGAATTAATTTTTTTTGTTGTTATTCAAAGAAATTTTATATAAATAAAATTGTTTTTATTTTTTTTTTTTAAATTTTGAGTAATATGAAACAAAATTAATAGTTTAAATTTGATATTTGAAAATCAAATTAATTCATAACAAATTTTTAATTAGAATAAAAAAATTTGAATAATTTATTAGAAAAATTTCTTATTGGATTAGAAGAAATATTTATAAAAGTTTGCGCAAAAATGTTCCTGGTAAGTTTTTATAAAAAAAGATATCATAAAATAATTTTAAGTTACAAACAATATTCAATTATCATCTTTTCAGCTAAATAAATAAATTTTTATTGCAGTGCCATATTTACATTATATAACTTATTCCTTAATTTAAGCAAAATCTTTGTAAAGAAAATAAATTAAAGGACCTTATTTCAAATAATCTAAATAACTACATTTTATTTAAAACTTTTCAAAAGCTTTATATGCATTTCTAAAACAGAGTTTTTAATAATAATATTGATAGGTAGACAATATTTACAACTAGAGAATACTAAAATGTAACAAAATAAATTTGCATAATTTACAAGGTGTATTAAATTATTTTTAATATTAAAAAGTTCTGAATAATTAAAAAAAATTTATAAGAAAATTTAAAAACATTTTCAATCTTTATTTTTACAAAAAAAAAAACCACGTTGAAATTGTTAAACAGTCTAAAATTAGATCTGAAAATTGTTAAAATTCACATTACAAAAATGATGCAGCAGTCTTTCAAATGTTATCTAATAAAATAAAGGGATTTATTTATAATTGTGAGGATTTCCATTGTTAAAATATATTTCAAACAATATTTTAACGTAATTTAAGTGAAAAATATTTTTATAGCAATACAATTGTTTTTCATTATTCACAAAATGTTTACCTATATATATAACAAAATATTAAACTTTAATAAACACGTCTTTTTGATAACATGTATTAAAAAAATAAACATGTCGTTTAGTTAGTTCAAATTAAATTACATATATTGCTAAAGTATGTGTGCAATTAAATAAAAGTTCAATTTTTCTCAACATCTAAAAAATTTTCTTTCCTAAATATATACAATTTATAAGAATATTTTTACAGAATTTTTTGCCTTGAAAAAAAAAAATTTACCGAACCTGAATTGATATTAATATTATTCTTATTCACAAAGAATTTTTAAATGTATTTAATCAATCAACTTATAAAATAAAGACCTATAAATTCTTTTGAAAATTAATTGGAAATTATATTTATTTTCTTTTTTATTTTTATAAATATATTATTTATTCAAATAAGTATCAACTTGAAAAATTATAATTCTGATATGGAAATCATACTTTCAATTCAATTATAAATTTTATTACAATTAGGTATATATGAAATAATGATAAAATATTGACGTCATTATGATCTTTCTATTTATAATTTCGTTCATAAATAAATTGGTACCTAACCACACTCACTAGATTTGCTTTATACTACTGAAATAATAAAATTTAATAAATATATTCAATATTTATATATAATTTAAATGAATATTAAAAAAAAAGTAAAGCGACCATATCCTTCTGATATTAAAAAAAATATTTTGATCACAGATTTTTAACGATTTCTCTAAATCGTAAATTTTTTTAAATAAGTTAATTTAAAATATCACATACTTAAGTTTCAAGAAGAAACCTAAGATATATATATATATAAATATATATATATATATATAATTTTGGTATAATATATTTATATTTAATTTATTTAGTTGGATTTTTGTTCAAAAAGGTTTTGCACAACATTGCTATCAAAATGTATTTTCCTACTATTAAAATTTTAAAAAGAAAATGCTAAAATAAGGTATAAGAAGTAACAATTGCAATTTTAAAAACTTCAACTTCGAAAAAATATATACATAAAATCCTTAAAATATTATTAATGCTTTTTATAATTTCCTTTTTTTAATTTTAATTTCTCCTCGCATAAAAGATTTTTTCAAGAATAACTTTAAATATCTTCAAATGGTCACACTAATTCAAATATTAAAGTTGAAGCCAACAAGTTTTTAATTTTATTCTAAATACCCATGTTCTTATCTATAAGCTTTTTCTAAACAAAATATAAATATTACATTTTTCATCATATCATTTCCATTTGTGAAAAAAATTAAGAGAGAGAGGGAATAAATTTACACCGCTGAAAGTTGATTGTTGATATTTACAAGATACAAAGTCAAGTCATTTAAAAAAATAAAAAAAAAACTATTTTTTTTCAGTATTTTTCTAGATATAGAACAATTTGGTTGTGTAAACTTATAAAAATATAATAAATTAAAACTGAAAATTAAAAATTTGAAATATAAAAATACTCGTAGTTTAATAGAAAAAATTATTTATATCTAAATTACATTGATTATATTAAAAAATAAATGTAATAGAAATTTTAACAATATATTTAACTTTTTCCAGAGTTATTTGAATAGGTAATTGCAGTGTTATTATTTATTATAATTTATAAATAAATAAAGATTAATAGTTAAACAACAACAGTTTATTGACTTAAAAAAATATAATTTATTAAATGTGTTATTTGTTACTAAAATAAAAATGAAACTTGTTTATAATTTTGCATTTTTTGCTTTGTTGTGATCTTGAACGATTTTTTTTTTATGTGACTTCTTTTCAAAATGAATTTTTGCATTTTTCTTATATAAAAATTTTTCAGTAAACAAAAAACAAACTTTAAAATGTAAATTTTTATGCATACATACAATAAACATGAAAATACATATATTTAAATCCATATATTTTATTTACTTCTGTATCTATCTTAATAATATATTTTTTATTTACAAGTGCGTAATAAAAGAAATAATATTTTGTTTAGTAATGTCTTTATTTTACGAATTATAAATTCAATAACCCAAACAGCATAACAAAAATATTGAATATTGCAGCAGAATATAAAAAATACAATTAAAGATTTTTCTAAAAATAAATAAATATTCAAATAAAATTTAATAAATTATTTCAAGGTCAATTTATTTGAACTTATACTTTTAAAGTGCAATTTTTCAAAGTTAAACAATAACGGTAAATATTTTTTTTTTAAATTCTTTAACTTTAGAAATCTTGCTATTATATTCCCAAATGAACGATTCCTTTTTTATCTCTTTTGAACTCTTTGTAATTTACAGCTCATATTAAAATCAACTTTCATATTAAAAAATAAAATTGTTAACAAATTATGTATTTAAAAAAGAAATCGGTTTGTCATTGCGATTTTTTTTAATGTTTTTGTTTCACTAATATAATAGAAGATTAGTTGAGAAATAAATTAAGATTCTGTGTAAATAAAAATTTTAAAAGATAAGACATTAATTATATATGTAGGAATTTACTTATTTAAAAAATAAGTTTTTATTCTATAAAATATAATTTTACAATTTTTATTTCTTTTAACTTTCTTTAATTTTTTTTCATAACTTTAAAAATAAATATATAAAAATTATGGAGCACTTTTCATTTAAAACTAATATTGTATGTTAGAAAATCTTCAATTTTTTAAAATGTAACAAATATTCATTCTACAAAAAAAAAAAATAATATTTTTTTTTGCTTTTAGATATTACAATGAGCCGTCTCATTGAAAAACCAAATCTAACAATGTCTGTTAAGGCTACCGCAACAGCAAATCAAAACTCATTAAGTAATTTAAGTTCAGTTAATGAAAAAAGTTTCGGTGAGTTGTAACACTTGCAACCTAATTATAAAAAAATAAACGCATAAAATTTGTTTGTATTTTTTTATTTTTTAATACCTAATTGTTTTTTAATTTTTATTTTAGGAAATAATGAGGATAAAACAAATAATTTTGAAAATTTAATGATTAGTTTAATAGCTGGTGCGTCTGCCGGTGCCTTAGCAAAAACTACAATTGCCCCTTTAGATAGAACTAAAATTAATTTTCAAATAAAGTATTAAAAATTAATTTAAAATTAAAAATGTATTTATTAACAAAGTAGAATAAATTTTTTTTTAGTAAAAATGTACCTTACACGTTTCAAGGGGCTTTAAAATTTATAAAAAATACATATGAAAAAGAAGGATTTTTTTCTCTTTGGCGTGGAAATTCGGCTACCATGGCTAGAATAATTCCGTATGCGGCAATTCAATTTGCATCCCATGAACAATGGCGAAGGATATTGAAAGTTGATCAAAATGGAGAGTAAGTTAATTTTTTTTAAATTTTCAAAATAATCGAAAAATTTATAAAATCATCTTAATTGAAATTTTAAATTACTTTTTTTAGTACTAAAGTTAAACGTTTTCTAGCTGGATCTTTAGCAGGAATTACCTCACAATCATTAACTTATCCATTGGATCTAGCAAGAGCTCGAATGGCAGTAACAGATAAATATTCAGGACATAGGTAAAAATCTTTATTTTACAATGAAATGTAATTATTTAACTTTATTAATAACAATTTTAACTTAAATTCATAGCACATTAAGACAAGTTTTTGTAAGAATATGGATTGATGAGGGTCCTAGAACTTTATATAGAGGATATTTAGTTACAATTTTAGGTGTTATTCCTTATGCTGGTGCATCATTTTTTACTTATGAAACTCTAAAAAAAAAATATTTTGGTAGGTTAAACTATATTTAAATATGCTTAGTATTTAGTTTTTTCAAGTAGTTTAGTAACTTTACATTTAGTAATATAGTACTATACAATGTCATAATAATGTATATTAACATAAGTGTTTTCCATTTTTTTTTTAGAAATAAGCGGGGAGACTAAACTAACATTGTGGATGTCTTTATTTTGTGGAGCTTGTTCTGGTATAGTAGGTCAGACAACATCTTATCCTTTAGATATTGTACGAAGGCGTATGCAAACACAGGGCGTTCGTAAAGATTCTGGCCAATATAATACAATTCTTTCCACTCTTAAACAAATATATAAGTAAATTTTATTTAGTTTTTTTTTATTACTGTTATAGTAACAACAAAAAAATTATTAAATAAAACATACTATAATTTTTATTTTAGGAATGAAGGTATTAAAAATGGATTCTTTAAAGGATTAAGTATGAATTGGATAAAAGGTCCTATTGCTGTTGGTATTAGTTTTTCAACTTACGATACAATTAAGGAACTTATCAGGGAATTACACCAGTTTAAAAGAGGAAGAAAATTCATCGATTAAAAAAAAATAGAACAATTTTCGTTAATTTATTATTATATGATACTGATATAGGTATTAAAAATGGGTAAAAAGTAGAAAACCAAAATACTAAATTTATATACTTTTTTTTAAAATTGTCCATCCCCTAACTATAATAGATGATGTCATATGACATCATATGATTTTATACGGTTGAAATTACTAAAACTAAAATTGAAAGAATTTTTAAAATTTCGGAATCAAACATAAGAAGATAAATACATAAATTTTTAAAAATTAAGTGCACTTTATGCGTATAATTGGTTATGACTATTACAGTTAAGGTTATGATTTTGTAAATCATATGTAATCATATCGTATATTTATCGAAGGTTCATATGACATCATATGACTATTATAGTTAGAGGTATTAAGTTTAAAGTAAATTTTCCATTTTTAAAAGGAAAATTAAAACAAAAATTATTGTTAACTAATTATTGATAATATTAAAAATCAAATTACTATTTAACGCACTATTGAACGACAATAAGAAGTCAAAATAAATTATGATTTTATATTTTACTAAAAAAAAAACAGCAACTTGAATACCAAAATTTTGTGTATATTTTTTATAAAAAAATTTCTTTAAGGAAAAAAATAAAAAATTTTTATATTTGTGCCATTTCTTTTTTGTAAATATAAATTTTCCAAAAATTATTGAAAAAGTTTCCTTTTTGTTTTAAAGAAAAATTTTAATTATTCTTATTTATTATTTATTGACATACTTGTCTTTCAAGATTTTGTTGGCAATACCTAGTTAAAGAAAATGAAAAAGATTACTTTATGAAAAACGATTTAAGTGAATTCCAACAATTACTAAAACGGTTTATTTTTGAAAATATTTCTTCAGACGAAAAAATTACAATTTTTAAGCTAATTATTTTTATTGTTGTTGTTGTTGTTGTTTGGATGGGGGGGAGAGCAAGTCTCCCTTACACCTAGGCCTTGCGGCCCGTTGTGCACCCCTGCTCTCAGAGTCGCTCGTAATAATTACAGCTCCTCATTGAGCCATTCTATTCCCTTAATGAAGCTCAGCAGTTTACCTTGGTCTAACTCCCTTACCGTGCTGAAGTCATCCCAGTACGTTCTTCCTAAGGTTCTCAATCTTAGGTTTTCTAGTGTTACGCATTGGCATAGGACGTGGAGAACTGTTTCGTCTTCACTTCCACAGCCTCTGCATATACTCGTGGTTGCCCTACCTATTTTTGCTGCATGTGCTCTGAGCATTAGGTGGCCCGTACTTATCCCCGTAATTAATCTAAGATCCTCCCTTTTTAATTTCAGGATCTTTTTCGTTTTCTTGCTATTTGTACCTCCCCAGAAACTCTTGGTGTGAGTTGAGCCTGTGGAGTTTAGCCATTGTTCATTTGCTTGGGTCTTAGCCCATTGTCTTGTGAACCGTTTCACCTCTACGTGTGAGAGCCCTATCGGTTCTGTATCTGTCCTATGTTCTCTTATAGAACTTTTCGCAATCTCATCTGCTCTTTCATTGCCGGGGAAGCCTGAGTGGGCTGGGATCCAGTGCAGTCTAACTGCATTGAATTCCCCCAGTTTATTCAGGGCTTCCCAGCATCCCAGTGTGGATTTCGATCTATGTAGACTACCTTCCATTATGTTTATAATGGATTTGCAGTCAGTATAGATATTTATCATTTTACCTCTAATTCTTCTTTGTAGCAATTCTTCCACTGCTTTCTCTATAGCAGTTGCTTCTAGTTGACGGACCGTCGCATGGCTTGCCATTGGTTTAGCAACCCTTATAGCTGGTTCGTCGCATATTATCCCTATACCACAGCGGTTATGTTTTTTAGCCGCGTCGGTATAGATGTCTATTGTATTCGGTAGGATACTATTATTGATACGGCTTATTTCTGTTTCTGTATCAAATTTTCCATCTAGCCTGAGTTCCCCTGCCATATCATCACTGATTGAAAGAGGGCTCGTGGCCAGGTTCATTATGCCGCCCAAGTTATTTGCTTGGGTCATAATTTCTTTGTGCCCATATCGGTTATCAAGATTTATCCAGTTACCTGTCATGTAAAGCCGAAGAGCTGTGTCTATCGCTCTCCTCTTTACCTCTATTTCAATTGGTTCTATATCCAATATTGTCTCCATGGCCTTGGTTGATGTGGTTCTAATGGAACCAGTGATCCCCAAGCAGCCTTGGCGCTGTGCTTGTGTCAATATTTTTATATATCTTTTCTTTTTGATGGCCGGCCACCAAACCAACGCTCCGTATGTTATCATAGGTCTTATAACACACGTGTATATCCATGTCATTATACTAGGCGATAAGCCCCAGGTTTTGCCGACCGCATTTCTACAGCCCCACAGGGCTCTTATCGCTTTTTCTTTCTTTTCACTCAGGTGTTTACCCCATCTGAGTTTTTCGTCGAGATATATACCGAGGTATTTGACGTGTTTAGAAAATTCCAACACGTCAGTACCTATTCTCGGTGCTATTGGGTAAATTACTTCTCTTTTCCTATTGAATAGGCATATTTCTGTCTTACTAGCATTTAGTTTCAGACCGTTTTCGACCGCCCATATCGATGTTTTATCGATTGCGGACTGCAGTTTGTATGTTGTTCTATTAGTCTCCTTTTCGGTGATCAATATTACAACATCATCTGCGTAACATATTACCTTGACTTCCTCCGAAATCAGTTTTTGGAGCAGGTCATCTATGACTATTAACCATAGTAGTGGTGAAAGTATTCCCCCTTGAGGAGTCCCTCTTGATACCACCTTACTTTTAGTGGCCGACCCATAGGTTGATGATATCACCCTGTTACTTAACATTTCGTTGACCCACTCAGTGAGTTTTTCATCGATACCTCTGCTTTTAAGGTTATCGATTATGTTTTTGGTTCTCACGTTGTTGAAGGCTCCCTCTATGTCGATAAAACAACCGAGTGTTACCTTCCCCTTGTTGAAACCTTCTTCAATTGTTTGTACGACCTCATGCAAGGCCGTATCTACCGATTTGCCTTTGATATAGGCGTGTTGATTTATGGATAATCTAGGATTTAGCTGGTTTCTTATTTCCAGCTCTATTATCTTTTCGAGTCCTTTTAAGAGGAATGACGTTAAGCTTATTGGCCTATATGCGTTTGCTTTATTGTAGCTTATCTTATTAGGTTTGGGTAGAAAGATTACTTTCGACTCTTTCCACTTACACGGCGTATAGCTTAATCTTATGCAACCTTTGTAGATTGCTTTGATTTTTCTCTTTAGGAGACTTAAGCCTTCCTGAATCTGTTTCGGGTAAAGGTTATCTGGCCCTGGTGATTTGTACGGGTCAAATGAATTCAGTGCCCATGTAACCTTCTTATCTGTTATCAGTAGATCGATTTTCCGTTCGAGATCATCTACTGGTCTATCTCTATTGTTCGTAATTGTCATTTCTTCCTGTGAGGTCTCGCTAATTAGTTCGTCCTCAGGGAAGTTCTTTGTCATAAGGATATCAAGGGACTCTTCCATTGTCAAAGACATGGTTCCGTTGTCCCTTTCAATCAGTTCAGCTTGTGAGTGGCCTTTGGACAGTATTTTCCTAAGTCTTGAGGCTTCACTAGTTTTTTCTATTTGCTCTGTGTAATCTCTCCAGAGCTTTCGTTTCGCAGATCTGCATTCTGATTTGTATTTCCTCAGTGCAGTCTTGTATTCTAGCCAGTGAGTTTCTCTATTAGTACTCATGGCTTTGTTATATAACCTACGCGTATGGCTTCTGATTTCCATCAGATTGCCATTCATCCATTTGTGTTTAAATTTGTTTGACAGCCTTATTTCCGGGCATGCCCTTTCAAAAGCGACTCGCATAGCCGAGGTAATATTCTCGACTTCTTTGTCTATGTCCCCACACGAGTTTATACGGTGGTAAGATTGTTCTTGGTTCAGCCTTAGTGTATTTCTAAGGGCCGATCTGTACTCATTCCAGTCCGTTTTTCTTGGATTTCTGAAACGTTGTTCGTTTGTGACCTTAATTTCAAGGTCCATTCTGATATGACGATGGTCCGAAAGGGATATCGTATTCGAGACATGCCAGTTTTTTATGGATTTATTCAGTACAATATCTGTTAAACTTATATCTAAAACCTCCCTGCGATTCTTATTAATAAAGGTAGGTCTATTACCTCTATTAAGAATTGTCAGGTTGGTTGTACTAATATATTCTAAAAGATGTTTACCTCTATTGTTGACGTTGGTGCTGCCCCACACCGTGTTGTGGGCGTTAGCATCACATCCTACAATTAGGTGTAAACCATTTAATTCTGAGTAGCTTACCAGATTCCTGAGTTCCGGTGTTGGTGGGTACTCTTCTTCATAAGGCAGGTATCCCGAAGCCAGGATAACTGTCTTCTTCACTCCCTCAATAGCCTCTTCTATTTGGATGGCTACTAAATCTTTACTGTTAAGCTGTGGAATAGAGATAGCTTTAAGTAATTTTCTTATAACAATAATACACACCCTTGGCCTACCGTTATTTATCTTGTAGAAACACTCAAAGTGTTTCCTACTCCATCCAGTAGGATGATCATTAGCCGTGCTTGGCTCTTGGATTAGAGCCACGGCTAAATTTTCCCTCAGCATCCTTTCTGCTACTATTTCTGTAGCGGAGATGCTTCGGTGCAGGTTGGCTTGTATGATTTTAATAGCCTTCCCTGCCATTCACTCTGGGAGAAGTTATTGGGGTGGAGTTGTAACTTCCTCCCTTCTCTCACTTACCCTGCCCACGTTGGAAGTGTTCGGAACAGGAGATGTGGTCTCCTTTTCCTCTACACTTCGTTCCGTAGGAATGGTTTCTGGTTCCGCCAAGAAGGATCCCGGTTCAGATGTTTCCGTGAAGGAATTCATTGACCGGGTTTCCTCTAGGTCGGAATCTTCTTCCATGGCTTTATCGGCCATGTTTTCCTCGGTGTCTTTTGACTCCGGTTTGACTTCGGGGTCGGCGAGGTCGGCTTCTATCGCCAGTCGAGAAAGCTGCTCAACTACCTCGCCCCCCGCATCTTCCGGAGGTGTATCGCCTCCCTTTCTTTTTATCGTGACTACGCGCAGTCTCCTACATAAGTAGTTGATCTGCCCGTTCACTGTTTCCAACCTTTGGTAATCTGTCAATGGTACTCCAAGGAGTAACCATTGACCTTCCGCCGGTCTTACCTCGCGCTTCAGGACCCTCCACTTGTCCGCGCCCAACTTCAGCGATCTTGAGTTGAGGATGAAAATTCTCCTCAAAACAATCTCAGGATCGCTGACGTCTCCTCTGATCCACACATGAACCCTTTCCAGCTTTGGTAAGTGTGCTTTCTCTACGCACCGTAGGTTGGCACCCGGCCAAAGCTGGGAGTGTTCATGTATGGTCTTTTTCAACCAACTCGCCGAACAGGCGTCCACACTTGTAATCTTGAAGATGTTGGAGTCCCACAGACTCCAACTAAAGATTGGTATGACCGCCTGTTCGTCGCTCATCGCCTTCTCCGCTTCTTCCATAATCCAAACTTCGAGGCTTTCTCGTAGAAGAGTCCTATTGGACTCTTCTACGATTTGCCCGTCCATTCGGCTATGGTCGATTATGGCCAACTTTAACTCCTCAGCTACGGCCACTTGACTGTAGCTGAGGGGTTTCTTTTTCCCTACCGGGGTAGGGTCATCCTCTGATCTAGGCCTCTTCCTGTCTATACCTTTCTCACCAGATGTGCTAGGTAATCCAGCTCCTACCGACGATGGGGCAACCATTGGCACTGTCCTACTAGGCGTTTTACCGCCGTCGGAGAGTGCCTCCGGATTGTTCCCATCGCCCTTCGGCGCTTTCAAGCCAGACACGCCAGTCCTCCTGACTGACGTGCCTGGTACTCCCGCAACTCCCAGACCCAGTGGGGCAACTTTTGGTACTGTCCTACTAGGCGTTTTACCGCCGTCGGATAGTACCTCCAGATTGCTTCCACCACTCTTCGGTGCGTTTGTCCCTTGCACAATCTTGCTCACTCCTGCCGAGCTTGGCACTACAACAACTCCCAGACCTAGTGGGGCAACTTTTGGCACTATCCTACTAGGCGTTTTATCGCCGTCGGAGAGTGCTTCCGGATTGCTTCCACTACACTGCGGTGTTTTCATGCCTTGCACGACCACACTTTCTTTCCTAGGCTTAGGAGCAACCTTTGGTACCATCTTGGGCGTTTTACCGCTTGCAGATGTTACTTTCGGGTTGGTCCCGCTTCGGATTTTCATTGATGCCAGCGATTTACTGGCATATTTCATTGTGGCTCCGGTTTTAGGGTGGGTTGCCTGGGGTTGGGTCAGCTCTTTTCTCATTTCGAGAAGAGCGCTGATCGTCTCCTCCGACTTCCCCTCCTGCCTCCATTGCCTCGTTAATTTCTTTGCCTTGGCGTTAAGCTTGCGCCTAACGACTTGGAAAGAAGATTCGTTAGTATAATCAGTTTCAAAAATCAAAGAATTACCTATATTACGTGCCGGGTTTGTTACCATAGTATCGTCTGCTGGCGACCTCTCCCCTGTTAGGGGGCCAGGCCCGCCGGTGGCCGCAGATTCCACCGACGTTTGACTTAATATCCTAAGTCGTTCTTCTTCTTTATCCTTATCCATTCTTCATCTTTGGGGGTTGGGGCTCCTTTATGCTTTTCCTTCCTCCCCCCAGAACCTTGTCAGTATGGTTGAACCTACCGGAGTCATTGACTCCACTGACCTTGCTTCTGGGGATCACGGGTCGTACTTAAGCCAACTCCGCCTCTGGTGAGGTGAGCCCCGTTGGGAGTCGGCTGGAGAGACACGTCACTCTTGGCATTGCTCCGCCGTACCAAGAGAAGGCTGATAAAACTGGTTGTCGCCACTTAACCAGAGTCCGCATACTAGCGACTAAGCATCCCCTTAGCCATGCAGCCCTCGGCGTATGCTGTTCCACCTTGACTTGAGACGTCTGTCGTTAGCCCTTGGATAATACCTGACTAGGGTTCCAGTATACTCGGACTTGCCGTGAGACATGACCACGGACGCAAATCCGACTATACCGGAGCCCATGTTTGCCTTTGTATCATCCAAAGTTACCGGGGTCCACCGCGGGGAGGTGACAGTACGTTTTTGGACACATAAGAGTCCTTACTGCAGATTTTAATTCTATAGTAAGAACCCTTATCCCATTATTTTTATTAATATCGAAATAACCATAATTCAATTTCTCAATATTGTCTAAATTAAATTTTTATACTGCAAAATTTTTTATTAAACATAAAATAAAAATACACTTGGAAAATATGTACCCTTGTATTTTAAAAATAAATAATTCTGATTTGTCGGAACATTGTACGATTGTAGTACGAACTACAATTTACAAACATCAGTAAATGGGAATCGAAAAAAAAATTAAAATACACTTTTTTCCACTAGGTGGCTTTAAAAGTTCTAAGTCTAACAATCATTTATTGAGACTTGAGAGCTATTTAATTATATTAAGAGCTATTCAATATTAAAAAATTTCATTTATTAATTTTCCTTTATTATGATTTATGAATTACGTTATAATGCAGTAAAATTTTACAGAAATATGAGATTTAATATAAAAAATACAAAAAGTTATGATGTTTAATACATTTTGACAAAAAAAAACCATATTATATTGTGATGTGACCATGTGACACTTGAAAAATAATTCTAGATTCTCACTTTTTTACACTTTCGATTGACAAATTTCACGAATAATTTTAATAATATCAAAATTATCAAAAATATATTTTATTTAAAAAAAAAAAAAACACTTCTTTATGAAAAGGTCAAAAATTTATTTGTTTAGTCACTTATTATGACACAATTTTAATATGACTCTTTGTGTCTTGTTGTAAAATTAAGTTGTCAGCACTTGTTTCTTCAAGTGACGTAAAAGAAATAGAAATTGTGAATTGACAAAGTTTATTTTTTAATGGCGGTGTGAGTACGACGGAATTAAATTAAAGGTAAAAAATTAAAGTAATAAATATTTAAGGTGTTTTGGAAATCAAATTAAAAACATTTTTTTGATTATAAGTTAATAATACTTATAATAAGTAAACCAAAGTGTGATAAATCAAATTATTTAAATAGATATTTAGGAACAAATTACTGGTAAGTAAAAAAAAAAAAATCGAATAATTTTTTCTAGTGATATGAAAGAAAAAATAAAAAATATATACGTACTTGTATGTATGTATAATGTATATATTCATAATATGGATATATGTACATAAATATTACTATATATTCTAATCACAAGTATCTATATACATAGTATGTATAAAGCATAATTTTAGAATGAAATTGTTTAAGGAAATTTAAAAGAAATTGGATTTATTTTTTTAATGCATAAATTGATAAAGGAAAAAGTAAAACCAATAATTAATTTTTCAAGTTTTAACTTTAATAAATTTTTTAAACTAATTTTGTTTTTTTCTGGAATTTCAAAGAACTAAAATATCTAAATCAAGTTATACATTTTCATCTAATCTAATTCTAATAAAATGATGTACTACTGCAATTTAACTTAATATAGTATCGGGGGTGATTGTCAATATTGAATATTATATTCAGATATATTTGTACATAGTCATGCATATATATAAAATATGCTTTGATAAATATTATATCATTAAGAACTTATATATATATATATATATAGAATATATTTTAGGATATTTTTTTTTATAGATACATATATAGTATAGCTCATACTCTAATTTCGATTCTATTAATTTATAATGTAACTTATAACAACTATATATTTTAACGATATGTATGTAAAAACCTAGCATATCTAGGCAAAAAAATGATGTACATATATGAATATTTATAGGTATACCAAAAAAAAAAAGCTACAGGTTTTTATTGGCATTAGGAAGGTACATAGGTACCTGAAAGGTAAAAATAATTTTAAGTTATGCGCATTTGATGCTTGAAAACTTCTATTTTTAGTATTTGAAATATTCGTATTTTATGGAGATATTTTAAGTAAGTAGTTATTTATTACCTTCCAATGAAGTTTTCAATTCAATAAAATCAATTTAGGATTCTGAACAAAACAATCCAGAGATAATAGTTAAAAAAAAAGTAAATAATATGCGTATATCTTATTTTAATTTCATTACATTTATAATTTTTTTAGTAATTTAAAAAAAAAAAATTATTGCAACATCAAAACAAAATATGTATTATTAATCATTTTTCTTTCAGAAACTATCTGCTTATAACAGGTTGATAAAAAATATTTCTTTTTAAATATGCACTATCTGAATCTTTTTTAAGCATACCTAGTACATTTTTTAATACTAAAAAAGTGAATTTAAAATCATTTAAAAACATTTAGTTAAAATAGCTATGAATTCATATAAAAAAACAAAAATTTGTTGTAATTAGTTATATCTAAGCAAGCATCTTTTGAACTAATTAATTGTATTGATCCAATAAATATCTATGTATTTCCATATTATTATATTTATATATTTCTATTATATTTCTTATAAAACTTAATTGTTGATAATTAAATTTAATCTATATATTAGACATATATATATATATATTCATAATTTTATATTTATATATAAAAGCTTAGATATAAAATTTATGCAAATAAAATAAATTTTGTTTAAAAGGAAAATCCGATAGTCTTGACTCTTGATATTTTATGACACGGTATTATTATTGCATTTCTTTGAAAAAGCTTGATTTGAATACCTATTGAGTTTTATATAAAATCAAATATAGTTTTTTATATTTTCATCTTTTTTTTATATTTTTTTAATAAAATAAAAGGGCGTTACATATTGCTATTTGCAATTAAATGTTATTTAATAATATCTGGGCAATATCATAAATTAAGTATATATTTTACTTACTCTATGACAATAAAAGTAGTTTCAAATTTCAATTTTTTTTTTTTTTGAAAAACTATTATTTAATTTAATGTAAATGTGTATTTGCTTTCTTGAAACGGTCCCCAGGATAGTCTACTTTAACATAAATAGTAAATTTTAAAAATAGAGTTGTGAATAAAATTTGAATTTCGTTAGAATTCGAAGAAACTATTCTACCCACATTATTTATTTTTTAATAAATGACTTTTTCTCTAATTAGGTACTCAATTTCATGTCATTATTTCATTTACAAAAGCTTTTAAAACTATTTATATTTAATTTTAAATTGCTATTATGATTAGTTTTTAAGAAATTGGGCTAATTGATAAAATATTCTGCTTAGGTAGGTACTTGAATATTTGATAAATAATCAAAAAATCAGATTCACTTATTTTTTTATATTATAAATGTTGATAAAGTTATTTCAATAGAAATAGATAAAAATGGAAGTAGTACTTATATTAAATTGTTTAGATTTTATATTATTTAAAAGAAATTAATATATTATAATCTTTTGCCAATTATATACAAGTTTAGTTAATAAATTATATCTAATAAAATAAATTATATTCTATTTATGTTTTTTTAAATACTTTTTAAAGAAAAAAAAAATAATTTAGCAATTTTTTTATATGTTTCAACTTGTAAAATTGTAAATGCAATAGTATTGAAAAATTTTAACAAAATATAGTTTTCTTTTAATTTGTTTATTTAACAATTGATAAAGATGGTATTAGACCAGTTATAATTATTATTTGGTATGATTTTTTAATAGAAATAAGTTCTTATATATTTTGAATATTCTAAATATATCTGTGCAATAAAGATTCAAATAATTATATATTTTGAGTTTAAAGTCAATAAAAAATTAAATTTTTACACTATGTATATTGTGAATTAAAAAACTTCTTTTAGAATCTCTTATCTTGCTTATCTTACCTTTAGATAAGTTTCTAAATTAATGACTTTTTGAATTGATCATGTTAAAAGAAGAATAAAAAATAAAATACGCTTATACTAATAGTTATATAACATACCGTTTTATTTTGATAAATTATTATTACAACTGAGGTACTGATCTGTGATCAGTTAATACTTTATAAACTGATCTAAAAATAATGTTTTGATGTATGTATTTCAAAAATATAAACATTTGAACAAAAACATTTCTATAGTTTTTTACATGTGAGTTCTAAGTTTGTTATAAAGTTTGGTTCATGTTAGATTAATTGGGATTCGTATATATACGGATTTTTAATTTTCAAATTTAAATACTTTTAAATTAATCACATTATGTCTACAATTCATATCTTGATAAATATGAATATTCTTACATTTTGCATTTTATTCACCTTATTCTAAACAATTATTCAGATTTCATTATTATTAATTTCATGAAAATTCGCTATGAAAATGGTAAAGAATTATATATATGAATTTTTTTAACTGTATGAACATTCATAAAAATATCTTTTTAATGTTTAATTCTAAAGAAAAATTGTTATTTGAGAAACCAAATTTCTTAGCTGACAATGATTTTAATATTATTATAAAAATGTGTTGCCATTTATTTATATAAATACATATTGGGTGATGGTTTGATCATAATATATAACTATATAATATAGTTTTATATTCTAGTTGTAGATAATAGATAGTTGATTTTAATTATAATTTATTAAATGTCAAATATAAATTAAATAAATTAAAAATCAAATATTTAAAAATCATCAAACACAAAAAACTGAAAATTTTTGGAAAACTTTTTGAACTGATTTAATGTATGATTCAGTATGTATGTATTTTATTTAATGTAGGTACTTTTTTCACCTACTATACCGACTTTGCTGTAGAACTAATATCGAATTGAATACCTATGAGTTGACAAGAAAAAAAAAAACTAAATTTTAATTGTTAACTCTTTCTATTAATCTTTGGAGCAAATAAATATAATAGTACTTACTGTTAATCCTTTGTAAACAATATTTATTCCGCTCAATTAATATTTATTATATGTTGTTAAATGTTGTTGACATTTCTTTCCTTTAACAGGATGCGCATAGTATTTTTTTTTTCGACCATTCATAATTTATTTGCGTACGTGATTTTTAAGAGATAACATTATGTTGATTGATTAAATAATTTTTCTATATACACATATTTTTTAGAATTATTGCAAAATTAAAAGAAATGTTTTTGTTAAAGCAAGTATCTAAACTTGTTTAAATAAAATCATATTTTCTATTTAATGTTGTACATAATTTAAATTAATTTTGTATACTTGACAAAGAACAAGAAAAATATGTTTTATTTTATATTTTTTTTTTGTTATTTAGACAACAGATTTAATTTTTGTGATGATTTTGTTTGTTCTTGGCACAGATACAATACCTTAAAACAGGTGTTTAATTTTACATGTTTTAATCAGAAATGGTTATCTGGAGAAAATAATTATCTGGATTAAATCAAATATTTATAAATAAATATACATAGTGACTCATAAAGACTCGCGACGAATCTTATAAGTTAAATAAAAGGATTAATTTATATATGTAAATTACTAAACAATAAAGTTAATGACTTATAAAATTTTATATCTAATATTAATATGTTTACTAGATTTATTTTTTCTATATGAATACTAAAATGTTGAACTTTTAAATCGGTTGAAAATTGAAGTTATACAGAAAGTAATACAATTTATTTTTTTATTATTTTAATAAAGTAAAAATAACAAATATATTGGAAAACTTTATCCAACACGATAATGATGCACAACAGAAATTGTTCAATTTATAAAAAAATATATTTCAAATGAGCAATCAGGAAATTTTTTTTTTTATCAGAAATACAACTATTTATATACGTTTTATTTTTATATATTTTAAAGTTATTTTTAAATTTAAAGGAAAAGAAATATTAAAGAAAAAAATTAGCATAATTAATTTTATATAATTTTGCTTACCGAAAAATTTAAATTTGTATCAATGTACCTAATCATTTAATTCGAATATTACAATATAACTTACCATTCTTTAACTATAAATGCAATAATTAAGTCCAACAAGAGGAATAATATTTTAAAATTTCAAATTTTTTGTAAAATATATAAACATTACAAATATATTATATAATAGTTAAAAACAAGTAATGAAACAGTCAATGCAAAATATTAATTTCCTACACTTGAAAAATTCAAATTTAATTAAAACAATAGATGTTGTTTCATTAGCTATTTAGGAATAATTACATAAAAATTGTATTAGTTTTGTAACACATAAAAGAGTTATAATTTGATAACTCACTATCCCAAAAAACTAACACCTCTAAGAATAAAAGTGTTAGGACGCAGATATAGAGAAGACTTAATTTTTCTGAAAGAATCTGATCAGGGAAGTTTAAATTAGCTCGACGAATTATTGAAGATATACTAGCGGTTTCAAGACCATTCATGCTTTTGTTAGGGTGCAAAGTACTCTCCATTATACCAGCAACGAAATAATAATATTTTTTATCCCATAAGTATTAGGATTTACAAAAAAAAAATTAATTTTTCTGCATATTTGTTTTTATGATTCCTTACCTTACTTATCCATCAACAAACACATATTATCTTGAATCATTAACATGCTTTTTGTTTTATGTAGCTAGCATTAATTGATATTTTTTTCTTATTTTTTATTTTATGCTGAACTAACTAAAACTCTTTATAATATAAACAATGAATAAGTCCATGTAAACAGAGATTATAAAACCGAATGTTGGTTGGTAAAGGAATAAAAAAAATAAAAATCAACAGTAACGACGGAAGTCAATTACTACATATTTAATATGTATGAAATAAAACAAAAGTCAAGTCCAATACGAATAAAAAAAAAAAATTTTAAATAAAGCGCATTCTGTTGATATATTATAAATTCATCGCTTTGATATTTTGTTAATGGAATTCTTTTAATCTATTTTTACTTTCTTTGAAAAATATTAATATAATAATAACAATAATAATAAAACGAAAATATTAAATAAAAAAATGTACAAAAAACTGTGTATAGAGTGGACTTGACTACATATTACATATATGTATATAAATTTTTTAATTTAAGAAAAGTTTTTTGTTGCAGTAATCAATTGAATTTCTTTTTGAGCGTTCATTTTAATTACAACACACGCCATACATTTAAAAAAAAATATTAATTTATATATAAATCATCTGTTTAATAATTAATTAATTAATTTAAATTGAAATTGATTCATGTAATGTTTTGTAAGTTAAAGATTGAAAGGTTCTCCCATATTTATTCCTAGATTCAAAAACAAATTTTTAATTCGTGTTTTATTTTAAAAAGTTTTTAGTTAATGGATATAAAATAATTGATTTAGTAAAAAATTACCAAATATGATAGTATGAATTAAATATATAAATATAGGTTCGATTTTTAAAATAAATATCAAGCACAAAGAAACTAACGAAAATTAGTTGTTTAAGTGAAATATATCACATCAGAGGGAAATCACATTTAAAATATATATATATTTTCTAAAAAAATATAGTATAAAATTTTTAGTTTATAAATGTTTTAAAAATTTTACAAAAGTTCTATAAAAGATTAGTTTTGAATACATAAGTAATTGTATTTTATATAAAGTGTTGTTGCGGTTAAAAATCAATTTTTATAACAAAATTGGGTTTGATCACAATTTAAATTACATTTATAGAAAAAAAATTTTGGTTTGACCCATTTCTCGAACCCTTTACGATAATATTTAAACTTTATGAAAAGAAAAGTGTATAACTTTGCAATTAACAAGTGTCAATAAATTACATATATTCATTTTTTTTGCAATCAATTCCATGAAAAATATTATCAATTAAAAAAACTTTAGTTTTCACTTTATCAAATTATTAATCGCAAGTAGACAATTAGTTTCAAAAATTTAAAAGAATCATTAATCATTTAATTTTATTATAAAATATGTAATACAATTTAAATATTTTTATTATTTAGTTTCAAATATTCATTAAAAATGGTAACAGTATGGGATACAATATGCAAACATCCGGAAATAGAACGACAGATGAGAATTCATTATGAAAATATCAAAGGACTATATCAAATTAGAAGTATTTTTGCTGAATGGATTGAAAATCAAATGATGTCGTGAGTAAAATTTAAAAATTATTTAAATAATAAATACATATATTGAATGTAAAATACAAAAATCATCTTGTGAATTTTAAAAAGAAAAAAACACTTGTTTTTGGATGTTATATTTATTTGAATTTAAAGTCTATTTTCTTAAAAACTATTGTTAAAAGTTAAAACTTTACTATTGTAAGTGTATATATGTATGTAGGTATGTACTTGCAATAAATATTGATTTAGGAACGAATTATTTTTTTTTAATTATAAAAATTATGTGTTTGCACCTTGAATTAATTATTTTTATGATCAACTTTTTATAATATAAGGTCATTGAATTTTTAATTGTAATAATTGATAAAATATTTCAATTAAAACTAATTATATTATAACATGTTTTTTTTTTTAATTTTAAAAAAAAATTTCTATTTTTATTTAGACAAAAAATTGATAATGCAGCTATGCAAGAACATTATGCTAATAAATTCTGTGAAGATTTAGACGCAAAATTAGTTCAAGTTATTAATGCTGGAAGTGAAGAAGCTAAAATTAAATGGACTGAAATATATAATCGTAAAAAACTTTTTCCCGCACTTGAATATTATAGTCATTTAAGAAAAGGGATTCAACAAGAATTTCAATATATAAGTCAATTAGGTATTGCATCAAATATTATGTCACCAGCATCAAATCAAGGTTATCCAAATGGTATAGCAGATCCTTCAGATGCAGTTCATAAAATAATATATGAAATCACAGAATTTGGCAATAAATTGCAAATATTTTCTAATGAACTTGAAGAATTTCATCATCATTTAGAGAACTTAGTGCAAAATCCTCATGCAACACAACAAATATTAAATGATTTACAACAAATGATTAATGAAAAAATTCAATCATTCAGTAGTTTATTTACTATGTACCAAAATTTCAAAACAGTTGTAATTGATGAACATTTAAAAAAGTGGCAACGTAATCAGGCATTAGCCGGTAATGGAGCACCATTCAGAGATAATTTAGATGATATTCAGGCTTGCATTGAACGTTTATTACAATATTCTACAATATTGATTAATAACTATAATTTATTGAGAATAATCGTACCAAAATTATGTCTTGATGAAAGATTGATACAGGAACTTCATCAAATTTTTGTAATGATCGAAAAAATAAAACAATATATAATATTATCGGCATTTATTGTAGAAAAACAACCACCACAAGTTATGAAAACAAATACAAGGTAAGTTCTTTTTATAAATAACATTATCTTTTTAAAAAAAAATAAATTAAAATAAAACTTTAAAAATTAACATTTTATTCGTTTAGATTTGCAGCTACTGTAAGGTGGTTAATTGGACCTCAACTTGATATTTACAAGAACAACCCACAAGTTGAATGCATAATTTTATCAGGTAGGTTATTCAATAAAAATTCGATTAATTGTAAATTGATATATTTGAAATAATTAAAATTTGATTAAAAAATTAACAATATGTTTTTTCATTAGAAAATCAAGCTCAACGATTTTATGAAACCCGTCATCAAATGGAGCCACGCCCTGGATCTTCCGGTGAAATTCAAAATAATATTGGTAATATGGAATATAATCCTCAAAATACCAACAGACATTTTGCAGTTCATTTTAGGTAAAGAAGATGAATTTTTCAAAAGAATAATATTTTAATAAGTAAATATTCTTTTTTAGAAATATGCAATTAAGAAAAATCAAACGTACAGAAAAAAAAGGAACCGAAAGTGTGATGGATGAAAAATTTGCATTATTATTCTATACAACAGTTGATTTCCTTAATAACGGCAATATTCCTGGTGGACATCATTATAAAATAACTGTAATTATTTAAAATAGCTTCGTTTTGGAGTAGATTACATAATTTTTATTATTTTTAGGCATGGACTTTATCTTTACCCGTTGTTGTAATTGTTCACGGTAATCAAGAGCCACAATCATGGGCTACTATTACTTGGGATAATGCATTTTCAGATATCATAAGAAATCCTTTTCAAGTACCGGAAAGAGTTAATTGGGGTGACTTATCAAAAGCTTTAAACACAAAATTTTCCAGTAATACTGGAAGACAATTAACTTCCGAAAACTTAAACTTTTTATGTAAGTTTTTAAACACTAGAATTAACAAAATAATTTCAAGTATTTTATTTTTATTTAGATGAAAAAATATTTTGGCATAATGATACAACAACAGATAGTAAATACGTAACGTGGCCACAATTTTGTAAAGAACCTTTGAAAGATCGATCTTTCACATTTTGGGAATGGTTTTACGCTACTATGAAACTAACAAAAGATCATATTTTAAAACCATGGCAGGCTGGATGCATTAATGGTTTTATTAGCAAAAGAAATGCTACTGAAATATTACGTCAATGCCCAGAAGGAACATTTTTAATTAGATTTTCTGATAGTGAATTAGGTTAAATTAAAAAAATAAAAATATATACACAAACATATCATTATAAATTAAATTGTTTTGTAGGAGGTGTAACAATTGGTGTGAAAAATAATGGAGATACGTTAATGTTAGCACCATGGATAGCTAAGGATTTAAACGTATTATCATTACCAGATAGAATTAGTGATCTTTCAACATTGCAATATCTTTATCAGGGGCCATCATCTTATATTGCAAAAGATGAAGCTTTTGGACAATTTTATTCACCCCGTAGAGGTATTATTATTTACGACAGTCTATGGAAAAAATTTACAATTCTAATTTTTTTTAGAATCTGAAGTTGTTGCTCCTGATGGTTATGTAAGAAATCAAATTCGTGTTAGTATCCCAATCATAGATAAACAAAACACTCCACAACATACGATGCAATCACCACATTCAAGAGATATAGAAATGAATCCGTCCAGGTAAAATGCAAGCGTGAAATTATTGTATTATAAGTAATATCATTTTGTATTAATTTAATTTATTCAAGAAATTACATCACTGCCTATTTTTATTTTAACACCTCAACAAAAACTTTTTTTAAATTATTCTTTTATTTTTAAATATCGTTGCAATTTTTGAATTTGCATTAAATAACTGCAATAATAGTAATTTATATGATATAGTCAAAATTTTAAGACAATATTTAAGCTATTTTAAAAGAAAGTTTAAACCATTTTTAGACAATATTAACTAAGTAAATTTATAAAAATTGCAATGATAAAGCCTGGTTTTAACAAAAAAAATATAAATGATGCTTAAATTTTTGTATCATTTTCTTATTTTTGTTTTCACGAGAATTTTTGCTAATTAGATGCTTCTTTCCCGCTCTTTCTTTATAATTTCAGCAGTAATAATACTTTCCAGAATAGCACAATAATGCATCTTTAAATTATTAATTTAAAAAAAAACTCATACTAACAATGCGCTAACTCTCAAAATTTGCTCAAAAAATTAATTATCAAGAAAATTTTCTAACAACTTGGAATATACATTTTTTTGTTATAATTTTGTATTAAAATATTATTAAAAAATAGAAAAGAATAGTAAAACTAAAAATTGAAAAAATAATATAAATAAACCAAAATAATGTAAAGTAATACAAAAAACAAATGTTTAGTGTAACTTCTGTTATTGTTTAAAAAATCTTGATTTATTTTATTTTTAGACGATATATTTCTTTTAGTTTGCCTTTTCTTTTGTCAATTCTTTTTAGTATTTAGCACATATTTTATTTTCATTTGCATGCAATAGAATAAGTTTGTAAATTATTAAAATAAAATTGGTTAAATTTTTATGTAACATTAGAAGAACAAAAACAATTTAAATTTGTTTTCTGAATAAAAAAATGTAATTTAACTTAAATATAAAAATTTAACCATAAATGAATTTATTGGTTTTTAAGATTTTTTAACTGTTAAGTGTTATTGAAATTTAATTATTATTTAATTTTATTTATTTAATTTATTTATTTACTTATTTTTTGTCTTTCTTTTAAATGTCTAGCAATTTGTACAATCCCACTTCTTTAAACCAATTTGAACAACATGATTTTTCAGATATAATGTCAGATTTTTATTAAAAAATAAATTCAATTTAAAAAAAGTAATACTATAAAAAAAAAATTGAACAAATATTTTAATAAAATGTTATGCACGTCTTAGGATGTGTCCTAACATTTTTTAAAATTACAATTTATAAAAATATTGAAAGAAGTGATACTTTAAAAAACAAAATTATTTAAAAAGAAACAAAAAAACCTTCAACCAAAATATAAAAAAAAATTAAAAAAATAACTACAAAATACATTAGAACACAAAACGTCCTGCATGTAATGGTATGTATATGTTTATTTATTTTTTTGTTTTATTTAATTTTATTAATAGCAGTAATAGTTTTTTATTTAATTTTAATTATAATTAACTTCGTATTTAAAATTAAATATAAGTCACAAGTATTTGTTTTGTTTATTTTTTTTTAATATTTAAAATTATTTTAATTTCTAAATGTTTTTGTTAAATAAGATGAGTAAAAATTGTTTGTAATACAAAAAAAAAATTTTAATGTATTGTTATTTACATCGATTTGTTGTAGTTAAAGTTACCAAGTTTTAAATTTACAAAAAATTTTTACAATACAAAATATTAATTATAAAAAATCAATTTTTAGAATTTAAACAAGAATCTATTTACTTAAACAACAAACATTTTGTAAACATACTTTAATGGTTTATATATCTTACAAATATGAATTTATTTTGTACCTCTAAAATATAATTTTGTCCATGTATATTTGAAAATTATGTAATTAATTAAAATGGTTGTAAAATATCCAGAAATACTGCAAATGTGGACAAATGTTATTTATATATATTCACTTTCAATATGTAAAGAATGTTATAATAACATTGTTCTAACATGAAATTAAATTTATGTAAATAAGAATACTTGCATGAAATAAAAAAATAATCCTAATTGATGAGATGAATAAAAAATTAAATCTATCTATTTATATTAGATCTATCTACATATTATATGTTTTTATAGATTAACTAAAAGGTACACTATTTAAAAATAAATTTATGTCAATTTGATGGAGTTTTTTTTATTTTTTAAGTAATAAGAGGTAAATTAAAAATAGAATTTATAAAAATAATTAAGTATGTATAGTATATAAATATTTTTATTAAAAAAAAATAATTCCAAAAGTAAGGAAACATTTTAGTAAAAATTTCTCTCTACATATTTAATATTAATATGAAATTAAACCATGAGATTAGAAAACTGATCAGTATTACTAATGGAAAAATTTCTATACATATTATTTATTATTTTTGTTTTATTGTTTTCTTTTTTTAGTTGGGTTGGTAACCTAAAAAAATTTAATTGTTAAGATTTCTTAAAATTATTAATAATTGAGTGAAACGAGATTTGTAAATTTAAAATTAAAACTAAAGTTTATAAAATGCAAAAAAATTAAAATGAAAGAAAGCATTTATTTATTATAGTGATATTAAGGCCTCAGTTAAAACGGTTTAAAAAAAGCATTTACAGAATTTTATATTAAAAAAAAAAAAAAAAAACAAATATATGTTAAA
Organism: Dolichopus griseipennis; assembly: GCA_963082915.1. Classification (NCBI taxonomy): domain Eukaryota; kingdom Metazoa; phylum Arthropoda; class Insecta; order Diptera; family Dolichopodidae; genus Dolichopus; species Dolichopus griseipennis. The sequence continues at coordinate 22,756,021 of OY720442.1, read as the reverse complement.
AAGTTTTTTATAAATCTATAAATATGTAATTTAATTTGTGTTTTATACTTTAAATTATTATAATTCTTTTTTAAAATCTGTGTATACTATGGTCGTCGTATTAGATATTTATATTTGTCAAGGGTTACCACTACCAAAATTAAATTACAAAATTTGAAAAAATAGAATCAAGAAACAATTTAATTAATAAAAACAAAAAAAAAATAATTATAGGAAAACTATTGTTAATATATATACAATTAAATGTTTGAACAATATATATGTATATATATATCTACATATAAAATATTAAATAATATCATGAAAAAAGTAATTAAATAAAATTGTCAATTTTAAATTGTCAATTTAGTTAAAATTTTTTTCAAAATGTTTACTGAAGTTTAATGCAATTTTCGTTTAAATTTTAACATGAAATATACACATTTACTTCCGATACATAATTTAATTTTCAATTTAAATTTAAAAAAAAAAATATTTCAAAGTAATATATATTTGATAACATATTTAATTTTTAAATAGTTAAAAAAAAAAAACACTCTAAAGGTAAACTAATAATTATTTAGTTTTTTTATTAACCATATTAAATTTTGTGTCGGGCTATAAATCTAATATTCTTTTAACATATTTATATTTAAAAAAAAAACGTTTAAAAAGAATGTGATAGCAATAGATCAAATTATTTTTTCGTTTCCATTATCAAATTTTACAAATATATAATACATTACAATATTTAAAATATATTATTAAATCCACAGCAAATGGTTGTTACTAAACTTAAAAAAATATGTATATAAATTTATATATACTATATTAAAATTTTAAAAATATTAATATTAAATGTTTTTAAAACAAAAACAAAAATAAACTAATTTTAAATTTATTCTAATTTAAGAATAAAAGTTAAAAATAAAATCTTTAATATTCAATATAAACAAAAATTAAACTCCGTCAATTGTTGTGTAAAACATTATATAGTAGAGTTCACTATAAATTTATATTTATATTACACTTTAAATTAAGAATTTTTACATTCTTAATTAAAATTTACAAACTTTTAAATAGCTATTAAAATAAATTTTTTTAATTGTTTATTTGATCTATGTAAAAGTAAAATAAAAAAAAAAATTTATAACAAATTATAAAGAGTACAAAAATAATTTTTGATTATTTTTTTTTTGTCAAATGTTAGTTAATTTTTTAACTAAATAATATTGAATCTATATATATTATAAACTAAATTATTTAAATTATTATATAAATTAATTAACTAAATATTAATAATATTTACAATTAATATGTTTAAATTGTATTCTATTCAGTTCATAGTATTAATTACTAAAACTAATTGCATTTATACATTTTTTTTAGTTAGCTTTTCAACGTGTATAAACTGTCTTAAATAGCTTCTTTATAAATTTTTTTTAACTAAAATTATGGGAATTAATAAGGATATTATAGGAAGAATTCCTTGGTTCATATATTTTTTTAAAAATTCTCGTTATTTTGGTAATGCTTTTGCTTTTTAGCCAAAATGTAGGAAAAATTCAATATATATTAATTTAAATTTTTTTATCGGTTGAAATATATTTCTTTTAAAAAATTTAGGAATTAGGCAAAATTAAAAACACGCTAAATAATACAAAGTTTGGAAAGACACATTTGTTTTAAATTTGAATACAAAAAAAAAAAATTAATATCAATTTGAAATAACAGGGAATATAAATGTTGTTAAAAATACCACAATAAAATAAAATTAAATATATTTATTTATATACAAATAATTGAAAAAATAAAAAATAAATTAGGTATAATTATAACATTACATAATAACGAAAAACAAAATATTTTAATAAATATTGACCATATTTTACAAAATATATTTATATTTTAAGAAAAATTTATAAAATATATATTTAAAAAGGTTTAAAAAAAAATATCACATTGAAAATTTAAAAGATTAGATATGCATATTTTTGATTAAATTACACATATTTAATAAACTACAATATAATATTATATGTGTATAAAATGTATTATAAGTTATTAATAAAATAATAGCCTAATTCAAAAAAAAAACTCTTTATATTTAATTTAAAAAATTCATATAAAATGTACCTTTAATGTAATTTATATGTGTATAGTAAAAATGTTTTAAATTTATATATTTTTAAATTAAATTTAAATTATTAAAAAAAGAAAGAAAATAGATAATTTTAAAATTAAACGAAATCTTTATATAAAAAAAATTACGATAAACAATTCATATTTAAAAAAGAAAATTATTAAAATAAGTTTTTTCATCATAAATTGTTTTAATAAATGATATTTACATTTAAAAAATGGTTTCAATGACAAAAAAAAAAAAATACATTTTTATAATCTACAACAAAAAAATTCACTAAATAATTCAAAAATTGCAAATTATCACTAAAATTTTCTAATTCTAAAATGCAGAACAATTTCATAGTAATATAATAAATAGTTATAAACTTCTTTATGATAGAACTACCTTAATTTTCACAAGTTCTAGTACTGGTATCTCGATTCTTGGAACTTTGCACATCACTTATCTTTGTTAGAAATTTGTCTTTTTATAATACAATTAAAAAAAAAATCATAATTAATAATACACAATTAAAGGTAGATGTAATCACAAAATATCTTTGGGTAAAAAATGGTATGTACTGTATTTTTATGATTTAAGAACATTGTATCAGTATTAGAAGCAAAAATAGTCAATTATATACTCTCCTTTATTTAAATAAAATGTGATAAAGAAAACTACATTGCATAAGGGTCTAAGTAATATTTGTTTTTTACCAAATTTAATAAACATTTATTTTTAGCATAATTCCCTCATAGAAAAAAGAATTTTTCGGTCCAATAAATACTAAACTTTAAATGAAATTAATTTAATTTTTTTTTTTTTTTGTGATAAATTTGTGATAATTAAAATTAAAAACTTAATATAAAAACAAAAAAAAACTATCCGTTTTAATTTCATTTTATATAATCATTACATTAAAATTAAATTCCCAACAAAACTCAGACAAAATTCAGTTGCAAATCATTTATAATAATTTAAAAAAGAATTTTGTTAATAACCAGCAAAATAAAAAATACTTTTATCATTACCTTATTTTCTTTTCTATTGAGTTTTGAATTTAAATACCTTTAAAACGAATCAATAAATTAAAAACGATACTTTATATCTACGTTTACTCAATATATTTAGCAAACTTTACATAAATGCTAAAAAAATCTAATTCGGAATAAAATAATATGCTTTTTATAAAATATTACATATAATTAATATAAATATATTAAATTTATATATTAATGCGAATTAATAGATTTATAATAATAAATTCTTATCAGTTTTTTTAAATTGTTCTGCAATTGGAAATAATTAATTCTATATTAAATAATAAAGTGTTATTACTGTATTACACTTATCAATAAATTTAGAAAAATAAAAAATCTGCAATTTACACAAATAAATTAAGTTGCATTTTATTTGTAGTAAATTGGTCTTTTTTTTATAATCATAAGTAGTAAAGATTTTAAATAATTACTAAAATTTAAATTTTATCTAAAATTTTGAAAGCTAAATATATAAAAAGTTTTTTGTAGAACTTAAATAAAATTTATTACATTAAAAAAAAGAAGAAAATAATTGAGTGAAAATGTATACTTTAAATCTAATTATATAGTGATTATGTTTTGTATTTATACAATTTTATTTTAAAATTTTTTATAATATTTAAGTAAAAATCAACGAACTTTTTTGGAAAATTAAAAAAAAATTATTAACTTTAGATTTATATTACTAGAAATTAATAATTTTTTGTTGAATATAGAGAAAAAATTTACTGTATAAAAAAAAAGAAATGAAATAATAAATATATTGATGTTTGTTTTTTTTTTACGGTTTTAACTAATTTATATAATATATAAATTAAGTTAAAATGTCGTTTGCGACCAATATTTATGTAGAAAATCTATATTTGCTAATTCACGTTATAATAAGAAATGTTAATTTTTCGTAATAAAATAAATTTATCTATAACATTTTATAGATAGGTATTAAGTACAACTTAATTTATTAATTCAAAAAAAAAGATTTTTAAGTATAGGGCAAGTTATCACTTTTATTAAATACATGCATGCATACCTTTATTAAAATAAAATTAAAAAAAAACTTGAGACATTTGAATTTAAACATGCTAAAACTCCAGCTTTTCTGTTTGCTTGAATGCAGATTTTTGGCAAGTGTTACGAATTAATTTACTTTAAAGTGAATTTCGCGTATATTTCTTTTTTATACAATTTTTTGTTTATTTAAATTGCTCAAAAATTAACATAATAGGAAACTTAAAATATTGAAGTTTTTTAAATGCAATTTCGTATTTTAATAAATTAATATCTATTTAAGTTTCATAATCTCTTATACGTAAACACGTTTTACAAAAATTTTACAGCCTACCGTTTTTAATATTCGTGATATAAAATTATTTACAACAAAACAGTGATAACAAGCAACTAATTTTTTTTTTAATTTAAAATAAAGTATTTTTTATTTTATTTATTTAAAATTAATTTAAGCTTTAATATTAAAATGAATTTTTTAAATAAAATACAAGTACTTAAAATAAAGGTAAAAATATTATATTGTGTCATTTAAAAGACATAGGATAGTAGATAAAGAAATTTGAACTAAAAGTAAAAAAATATAAAATTAAACTAATTAAATTTACTTATAAATTTGATATTAAGGTAATCTTTTTAAAAAAAAAACAAACTATATTAAATTATACATCGAAAAGATTTAGAAAAAAAAAAAAAATAAAACAAATAAATTCAAATGACTGTATTTAAAAATTACAAATAAAATATTAAATGTAATTAAAATTTACAATATAACCATTTCATATTATATTGTAAAACAATTTATATTAAATGTAGTAAAACAAAAAAAAAAAAAAAGATAAATAATATTAACCTTCAATGTTCTTTAATTAATTAATTTTTCTTTCCTTTTTTTCAGTTTAAAATACAATAATATGGTTGTATGAAAATAATCGGCGTCGTCAATATATTACTATAAAATGATCTTGTTTAATTTTTTAAGTTGCCTTAAAAAAATAAATATATCTATAGGTATATAAAAATATATTCATATATATATACATGCATATAAAATGTGAAAAGTAAAATTTTTATATACAAAAAAATTATTCAATATATATCTATATATTATATATACCTATATTATATATTTAAATATATATATACAATTTAATCGTACGTTTTTAATAATTGTTATAACTATTTTGTAAGTGATATAATAGATTTTAAAAATATATATGTATCCAATATATATGTTGGAAGAAAAAGTTTTATGATTTATTACACATTTTTATGTTATCAACATCGATTCAAAAGAAAACAAAAATTTTTATTAAAGCTTAAATAATAGTATGCAATTAATTAAAAAGTTTGGTTTATTTAAAAGCTAAAAATTGGATTCAAATGTACATTTAAGTTATGATAAAACATAATACTAAAATGAAACCAGCTCGTGCTATTTTTTGGCTAAAAATATTTAAAAAGCGTTTATTAATTTATTTAATATACATTGTAATTAAAATTGATCTTTAATATTTAATTCTTAATTATTATTAAATGCAAGATTAATTGAATTGAAATTTCATTTAAACCAAAAATTAAAATTTATCTATTTTTTAGATTTTCTGCGTGAAATTTATAATATGTATTTCTTTTCACAAAGTTATTTAAAACAATTTTTAATTGTTTTAGTTAAATCTCTTTTAAAAACATAATATTTAAGTTTTATTCATTATAAAAAAAATATTTTTAATATCAAAATCTGATATTTAATATAACAAATAAGTAATAAATCACAATTAAAATGTTTGTAAATCAAATAATCTTATTTATAATAATTAATAACTAATAAAATGATTTCATAATAAAAAAAAAAAAACAAAAAAAAAACGAAATATTTTAGTTTTTTATATATTATTAATTATATATATTTTGCGAAAATCGTTACTTATTTAAGTTTTTACTCTTATTATATTTGTTAGTTGTTTAAGTGCGAATTTTTTTTATATAAAAGCTGAATTCTTTTTTTTATTAAAAACAAAAATTAAAATAAAAATAATTTTAAGATTAAAAAAACTAAAATTTATTATAAAGAATTTGTAATTTGCAATAAATTAATATTTTTGAATATAATATGGACCAAAAATATGTACTTTGGTTAAAATTTTAAAATATTTCCAATTTTTGACGCTTTCTTTATAAAAAAATAAATAAAAACGCTGTAAATATATTTTGATTTAAAATTTTTTTTTAAGCTAAAGGTACACACATCTAAAAAGTTTGCGAAAAAAAAAATTCTTTGAAAACCTAAATATTTTCATTGTTAAAGCTTTAAATATCTTAAATCTCGAAAAATTTTTAAAAATTTTTAAAAAATTCTGAACAAAAAAGAATAATGTGTACCTTAAAAACAATTGCAATTAATTTTTAATTTATTGTGATCAATTTTTTAGTGCCTAAATTTATCTGGACATTTAAAAAATTCAGACAAATTTTTTAATTAATTTTTAAGTTAATTTTTTTTTTTTCCTTTGAGAATTTCAGTTAAGATTATTGAATTACTTGTTTAATTAATTATTTAACTTCATTTTGTAAAATTTTTGCTTGTGAATTATATAAATACATAATGTTTATATAATAAGGCTTTCTAATTAGTTTTTATAAAAATAAGAAAAAATAAAAAAAAAAAAAAGAAATAAAAAAAAATTTTGACTTTTTAAAGTTTTAATCCATTTACATTTCAAAAAAAAAATTAATAATAATAAATTATAATGTAAAATGTATACAGAAATATATATATATATTTAAATGTTGCACAAGTCTTATAAAACATGTCAATGTAATAACCATTCTTGTCAAAATGGCCAATAAATAAATCAGTGAAAATTAATTTGTTTTATTTTATATTATTTTATTTTATTTTTGAAGTTGAAAAAAATTCGTAAAATATTATTTATATTAAAATAAAATATAATAATCGATATTGTAATATGACCGTTGAATGCTTTTGCATGGTAATCAATATTGCAATTGACAAAAGCATTGTATTGTAACTTTTTATTATAACCCCTATTCTAAATTCCCTCGTAGAAAATTAAATTTGCAATGGCAACTTTGACGTTTGAATATATTTTTTTGAGTAAAAATTATGATTATTGTTTTCAATTTTGTAGTAATAATTTTTGAAAAATATTTTGAAAAGAGATTTAAATATTTTTATAAAACAAAGTTAACTTAACAATTAAATAAAAATGTAAATTCATTTAAAACTTTTTATATGTACAGATGTGAACTGATCACGAAATAATATTAAGTACGAATATGGTACGAATGAAAAGAGGGAATTTAGAATAGGGGTGATTGTCAACAGATTGTCTACATTTCCAGTCTAATCGATAATGGGGGAAAAAAATCTCACGTAATTAATAATATCATTTGCAAGGCATATGCCTAAAATTTAAGGCAGTTTTTTGAGTTTTTGTAAAATTTATTTTGCGAAAAGCATAAAGCAAATGCATTTTTAACATAATTGTTGATTGCCCGTTGATGACTGTCAGTGCCGGATTTCCAATATTTTGTCGATTTGTTTGGGTATGGCTACACCTACCTTTGATTTCAATATCCGTTCCATAAACCTGTGCACAATCCATAAGTTTCAAAATCCGTAAAATGAACCATAGATGTCACTACAGTTTTTAAGTTAGCAGTTTTTTTTACATACAGATGAAACATAACATGATTGGCAATTAATATAACAAAAATAGTTAAGCCACTTTTTGAGTAACTGCTGATTTTGCATTACTTAGTTTCCCATGTAAATGTCTAAAGGAAATTTTGTGGCCTATTTTTGAAGAATTACAAATAATATTAAACTTAGAAGGGAAAAGTATTAAAACCAAAAAAAAATGGTTTGTTTTTTAAGAAAAACCAAATACAAATTCGGATGATTAGAATATAATTATACCCCTGATTTCTCAATAACTTTAATTTTTGAAAATGTAGATGAACAGGAACAGCAGCATGTAACTTGTTTCGAATCGAATTATTCGAAACAAAATCAATTCGAAACAAAATTTTAACGGCAGCACGTAAATTGTTTCGAATTAAAAATGAACGAAACAAAAGTTTTACTTCAAAAAATTCCGTTTCGTTTCAAATTATCTTTTTTTACCTCTTTTGAAAATTGAAATGGTATTGTTTTTTTTTGTTGTACAAAACTAAATACGGTTTGTACTCAATTTTTATCTTTGTTTAATCGTTTGAAAAATTAAATTTTCTTTTGTTAAAATAGATATTAAAAATGTAAGTATTAAAAACAATTGCATTTCATTAATTATACTTTAAAATTAATATTTGATAACTATTTGATTACTGTATACCAAATAACTATGTATAGCTAATGATTTTAATTAAAAATTGCTTTTTAAGGGAATCAGCAGAAAAAGGATTAAGCATTAACCATAGTCAATTGGAAATCATTTTAAATGCTTGTTTATTAACTCTGAAGTATTGACTAAATCTAAAATAAACTTATTATAATTGCAAAAAAATGTATTTCTTTATAAATCTTTATGCATACTCCTTTGTCGGAAGTTCAAAAATGTTACTTTGATCTCTGAACCATCTCCTTTCAATTTTGTTTTTATGTATATATTCTTCGTCTGATGAAGATTCACTTTCAAAAAATATTATTTTTTCCAAAATTTTATTTTTATTTTAAAGAGGTAGCTAAAATTATATTAATTTTTTAATATTTAATCCAAAAATTTCAAATATATTGTTTAAAATTAATTTTTATAAAAATTTACCTTTATTGTACTTTTTTGCGTTAACTATAACTATTAACATAAAAAAACTATTCGAAACAAAGCTTACGTGTTGCCAAAAACTTTCGAAACAAAATAAAAATTTCGAAACAAATGAAAAGTATTCGAAACAAATTTACGTGCTACCAATTTTTGAAAAATTCGAAACAACACATTCGAAACAAGTTACGTGCTTCGCTTCCACTCCTGATTTAACTTTCCCCTTTTTTTTCGATTTTATCATTCTGTTATTAAGAGAACAGGATATTACCCTTGGACTTTTATTATTGGAATTAGGCAATATACATAAAAAAATTTTTAAGAACAATTTATCTAAATTAAGGTAAATGATTAAATGGTAGTAAACTTCTTCCATTTCGTATTCGGTTTTTTGTTTATGCTTTTTACCTTTCAGTTTGAAAATAAACTCCACATTATTTATGAATAACAAGACCTATGTCTCTATCCAGTTATGAATCTTCTAACAATTCCAGGAGTACATTAATTTGCAGATTTTCTTTTTCAAAAAATCCACTTTTGTCACTGTTTTCAATGTTTTAAAATATTATATGTACCTTTCAATTTGAATTCCTATACTTTAAAATCAAAAAATAATTCACATAATATCTTATAAAACTTATTTTATTTACCAACATTGTTTTGGAATGATATAATATAGCAATTAATATTGGATAATCATGTAAACAATTTTTAAAAGAAACTGTTTTGAAATCAAAACATCTGATTTTACTTTAGCCATATATGTTAACTTTTTAACTTAAATGGTTTAATAGGAAATACATTAGAGATAAAGGAAAGCTGCTGATCTATAAATTATATTATCACATCTATTCTAAATTCCCTCGTACAGCTACGTCGGAGATAATCTGCGAAAAAGTTATTCTCAATTCCGACTTAACGTTACGAAAAGTGCAAAAATCTACGAAAGAAATATTCATTCGTAGCATATTCGTACTTCATATATTAAAATGTTTAAGGGTAAAATAACGAAAGAACTAGATATAATCAAAATAATAAAGAAATTATATGAAATATCTTACTACATATTTTTTATTTATAATTAATCTTAAAATACTTTTTTCTCAAAATAATATTCAAAAATTAATAGGTACCTATTACAAATTTGAAAAAAATTATGAAAACGTCAAAGTTGCCATTGCAGATTTAATTGTTTACGAGGGAATTGAGAATCGCTTAAAATTTTGTTCGTAACGTAGCCAATTTTTCGTAGAAGTTGTACGAGGGAATTTAGAATAGGTGTGTATATCTATGATCCACTATTGTACAATGTAGATCATTCAAACTTAAATTTGTGGTAAATTGTAAAAAATATACAAAAAAAATATATTATTCACCCATTGGGCTTTCAACTAATCCAATCAAAACGATAATATGTCATGTTAATTATTTTAGATTTTGTTAATTGGCTTTTTTTGTATTACCGTTTTTGGATTAGTGTTTGATTAGTTAAAAAAAATAATTTGGATTAGTGAAAAAGTCCAATAGATAAATAATATATTCTTTTGTAGAATTTGCACAATTTTGGTGTGCATAAACCTGAACCAGAATGAAATAGAAATTTACGAATTAATAAGATAAAGTTAAAGTGAAAATCAAAATTCAGAGTTTAAAAATTTCTTATTTTCTAAAAATTTAGCTAAAAATTATATGGGTTCACTTACGTTTTTTTAGGTTATGTTTTTTGACATTTAGCTATTTTGGTCGTTACGATGCGATGTAGTTATTGTTCTGGCTTTGTCATAAAATTAATATTCGTAATATTAATTTGTTGAGGATTCTTTATCCATTAAGTGAATATATTTTTTAAAAAGTATTTTAGAAATTCAAAAAGTAAAGTTACAAATAGACATCATAAACCAGATTAAGCAGACAACTAGAATTAACAAAAATTGTTTAGTGATTTCGAGATATTAAACGGTTAGATTAACCAACTTACAACTTACGCACAAAAAACAAATGACAGAATCATATTATAAAAATATTATCTATCTCTATTAAAATTTTAGAATATAAAAAAACTTATTCCATTCTGGATAGCACTTTAAACACAGCTTTAACATTACATTAGAATTTAGACCAATTATTTTTATTTACTTCTCTAATGTCTATTGGGTTATTGTGCTAAATTTTAAAAATCGGAGATGGAAGGAAGTAAATATTTTTAATTTCAGTTAACAAGTAATTAAGTAATTATAAATAAACTAAATAAATATTGCTTTTTGTTTTAATGTAGACTTCAAAGTAAAGTATTTTATTAAATTATCTGTGTAAAAAAAAAAAAAACAAGAATGATCGCAAAAATGTTTTCGTTAAATATTTAAAACTATGGCCCAATTCTAATAAAATTTTTGTAGCATGCAAGCGGCTGAAATTGTATCTTTATAATTTACCGTTCAAAAAGAGCTTTAAAACATGTGCATTTACATTAATAAAAACTAATGACTTAATAAAATCGCATAAGAGTACGTATATAATTGTAATTTGAATATATTTTCAAAGTTAATGTGAACATCAACATATTTTTCATTCAAAAAAACGAAAAATTAATGGAAGGATTTGTAAGTAGTTGCCGTATAAGAGATGAAGTAATAATTTTTGGATTTTGGATTTGCTGTGTATTTAAAAAGTACAGAATTGAATATGATTTTTACATTTTTAATTGGATTTTCGGATCAAGGTATGACAAAATATAAATTTTGTACATTACAGACGTAAAAGGTAAGTTTTATTTATTTTAGAAGTACATACATACCCGTGGGCACGAATTCCAGATAGATAAAATCCAGAACAATGTTCAAATTAAAGATTTTAATCTAGTTTTTTCCCTCGCACAAAGACTTTAATACATGGTAAAAAATGTCACAAAAAATTAAATTTGTTTATTTAAGTTTCTTTGTCCAGTAAAATGTCGTGAAACAACTTAAATTCGTTTGATTATAGTTGGACAAATAATTCGGTAATTTCGCAAAATTCAGGAAGCATACAACAAAATTTAATCATGGTGCAGAGGGCGGGGCTTGATTGCATGATTGCAAAAAATCTTACGTTATATGTAACAATTTACCATGTACTTAATAATGTAAAGGAAAAACAGATCAAAGTCGAAAGAACAATTAAAGCACAAAACTCGAGTGGACAACAACTACGGAAAAAAATTTATGTTAATACGAAAAAAAAAGAGTTAAATTTGAATCAATGAACAATGAAATATTTCCAAAATTTAATGACAAAACCAATTTGTCATTAGTCTAAATATAATTATCCGAATTTTTTTAGCAAACATTTTCTTGTATTTATCTATTTAATCTTATGAAATTTTTTTATAAATTTTTAGTTAGGTAGTAGCATAGAATTACTAGTTCTAGAATGGCAAAAGAATGTTCCCGACTCTTTTCTTCTAATGTGATTTCCTATCCTGAGGTATTCAGACAAAAAAATACATATGCAATTTCGTATGCGTATACAAATGGTACGGCTACTTCAACTGTCATTGCTTATATTTGAGTAAATGAGAATGTTTATTAGGCAGTTTCTCATTAGTTTTTTTGTTTACATTTTTATATAAAAATACATTTGGATTGGGCAGTTTGTATATTGTAAGTTATTTCGAATAAAGATATTTACTATTTGATTTAATGTACTTTTATTTTAAATGTTTCCTTTTTAATATTAAATACATAATTGAACAAAGCATCAAGAAAAAAATTTTAATAATATTAGAAGAAATTGCAGTAAATTTTTTTTAAAAATAATGGAGTCCCCAACAAGTATATTTTTAGGGTTTGATTTCTGTTTCAAATAACTTAACGTTTCCGAATAAAGAATTAAAAGGTTTTTTCTTTATCCTTTTTTTATTCAAACAAAATTTTACTTATTATTTTTTTAGCATTACAATATGATTTTCAAATTGATTCTATTCAAAAATAGACAATGTTTTGGTAAATTTACAGAACGGTCACTTAATAATAATGAAAAATGGAAAGCAAAAACCAAAAGGAAAATATGTACCTTTAAAATAATGTAAAAAAAATCGGCTGAAATTTGTAAAATAAAATTCTTTAAGCAACACTTACTTCCCATCTTAATAGCCCTTTATTTAATTTAATTTTTTTTAAAAAACTTCAAAAAGCTTCAAAACTTCAATTTTTTGAATATAATATTTTCTAATTTGTTTATATTTACTTTTAACTTTGAAATCTTACTTGAATCGTACCTAAAAGTTTATATTTCACTTTCAAAATGAAATGAATCGCGGAGAAACTAGTAAATACATACAAACGGTACACGTACCAAATTTTGAATTTTGTCTGAAAATTTTTTCTCTATTGCCATTCTAGTACTAGTAATTCTATGGGTAGTAGTTATTGAAAGAGTGATATTTTTGTTTTGACTTAAAAACTGTTCAATTATGTTTTTGAATTAAATAATATGTAAACATTTAGTTTAAAAATAAAAAAAAAAATGGTTTAGGCCTCTATTATGACAGTTTTTTCAACTTTTATCAACTATCAAAAAATTTAGTACTGTTAAATGTAATTGAAAAAATTTTTTTTTTCATTGTGAATATTGATAAATAATTTTCTATTGTGAATTTAACTAATTATTTTGACATTTGTAAAATTTTACACTAGAATTTTATTTACCTACTTTGTGTAATTTGTATTGTTTGAATTAAATTAAAAAATATATAAGAATAATACTGACTCAAAAGAAGAATCTACAAAGCAAATGAACATAACTAGGAGAAATATTAGAGATTTATCGATTCCTTTGGTACTTTCGACCTTGAAAATATTTTATTTTTTATGTTTGAGTTAAATATAAATTTTTCTATTCTATCTTTTTATTTCATTTAACTTGCATTTTTTCTACTCAAAAAGTTTTCAAATCTCCTAACCAAAATTTTTTCATTGATGTAATAATTGACAACGGACAATTAGATTGTATTTCGCAATAGTCATGCCTATTATCAAAAAGTTTTATCGTACGATACGCGATAACACAAGCGTATCGTTATCGTTTTGTTTCCATATTATGAAACGATATACGATATAAACGATAAACTGAAATGAAACGAAAAAGCTTTTTTTTTTTTGACGTTAATACGATAAATAATTATAAGTAGATAAGAATAAAGAAATTATAAGTATATGTATGTATTGCTTTTTTTTTGGTTAAAATTTTTTTTATGTCAAAGTGAGAACACAATCGTTAATTTAAATTTTTAAAATAAAAAAATGTCTTTGGAATTTTTTTTCGAAACATCGCAACAGAGGGAGCAAATAACTTTGCGAAGAAAAATAATTAGAGATTTTTCGGATCCTCTGCAATTGGACAATCAAATGTAGGTATGCATAATTTATTTTACTGAAACTTTTTTTTAAATTTGTTTTCTTTTTCAGTTTCGTTAAAAATTTTAGAGTATCCAAAGATGTATTCAAAAATTTATTGGATGAAATTGGAAGCAAATTAAGAAACAGTAAAACAGAACGAGCTATTCCAAATATAATTAAATTAGCAGCAGCTTTAAAGTTTTTTGCACAAGGCAGTTATCAATTAAGTGTTGGTAACGACTTTAATTTGGGCCTGGCACAACAGATACTGTTTAAAAAAAATTTAATTTTGTAGGTGTGCGACCATACCATGAATATTAGGTATATAGATGCAACGTACCCGGGAAGCTACCACGATTCCAATATTTGGAATATGTCCAGCCTGAAAGCAAAATTGGATAATGATTTTAGAGTACAAAAAAAAGATGTTAGATTGCTTGGTAATTTGTTCCCTTTCATTATAGTTTCTTTGAAATAAATCAAAATAATTGATTACAGGAGATTCAGGTTATCCATTATTACCATATTTATTGACGCCATATCGGAATGTCGAAGAAGGATCTGTGGAGAGCCAATTTAATAGCAAACATGCTCAAGGCAGAAATATAATCGAAAGAACCATTGGATTATTAAAATCAAGGTTCCGTTGTCTTCTAGGGGCTAGGGAATTACACTACACTCCAGAGAAAGCTGTACAAATAACAAATGTTTGTGCAGCTTTGCATAACATTTGTTTAAAGTTTAGAATGGAAAATGTAGATATTGAAAATGAAATAGCAGTATTATCTGCTGAAAGCCAGGAAAATAATACAATTGAAA
The DNA here is from genome assembly GCA_963082915.1 of Dolichopus griseipennis. NCBI lineage: Eukaryota > Metazoa > Arthropoda > Insecta > Diptera > Dolichopodidae > Dolichopus > Dolichopus griseipennis. The sequence goes on along the minus strand of OY720442.1, from coordinate 22,740,894 downwards.
CTAGTGCTTCTGAAAATAATGAAGCTAGGGGAATGCGCAATGCTCTTTTACGATTTATGTAAATAAAATTGTAGAATTTAAATTGAAAAGAAAAATATATGATTTTAAAAAATTGACTTTTATTTCATATATACCTATAATGTAATTTAAAATATAAAACTTAAATTGAAAAAAAAAAATTTCATTTCATTTATTTCATATACATATACTTAACAAAACGAAACATAAACTTAACTAACAAAACGTAAACATAAAACAAAACAATTCACATAAAAAAAATATAAAAAAAAAATTAAAACAAACTTTTGTACTTTTTTTATTTACGTATTCATATTAATTGAGTCTTAAATTTTGCTTTTCTTTTTCTAGCTACAGCAATTTCAATTTGAGCTCTAATTTTACCTTCCTATCTTGATCTTCTTTTAACATATATTCTTTGTAGAGTTTTAATCTTTCTTCTTTTATTTTGGTTTGTCTTTCTTGGAGGTAGTAGGTTTTTCTAGTGTAGTCTTCTATTTTTTCTATTGAGTTTTTCAATCTTTTTATATCTTTTTTTACACTTTCAAAAAATTCTTTTTGCTCTTCGGTTTGTTTTTCTAGAAGGAGAATTCGTTCGTCAGTAATGGTTTTTGTTGTTTTGTTCCGTGTTATGATTTCTACTGGACTATTGCATGGTTCTGTTATTTCTAATGGTGCTCTAATGGAGTATGGTTCTGCTATTGTAGTATTTAATTCTCTGTTTGCATTTATTGTATCCATAAAATTATCACATTCATCTTGAACATCTTTTTTATACAAAAAAAAAATATAATATATATTTAATGTGATTTTTGTATCAAAATATTTACCTGTTAAGCCAAAGCTCATACTAGATGAAGTTATTGGTATATCTAATTTTAATATTCTTATGATACCTTCTTCCACATCTGTAAATTTCGGAATTTTTTTAGGTCCACCACCTGTTCCATGCGTTTCAGCTTTCTGCTCTGAAACTTTCTTCCTCACTTTAAATTTTAGATCGTTCTAAACCTAAATAAAAAAAAATGTACCTATAATTATATAGTTATGTATATAAATAAACATACTATAGGTATATATATCAATGCGTAATCACCCTCTGCCACTTGTCAGCCTCCCTTGATGGTGACCCAAGCATATTTAACTCGGGAGTAATTTGTTGCCAAGCTTTCTGCGCATTTGCTTTTGAGCAAACATTTCTGGCAATATCTAAATCTGCCTCCATTAACTCAATTAGCCTATTTATTTGCTTTTTGTTGCTAACTACTCTACTCCTAAAAAATTATTCTTGTTTAGTGCACATTTATTTTATGAAATTTATAAATTTTACTTAATTAATTACATAATTAATTTACTTAATTAAATACTTACATATTTTTTCGAATAAAAACAAACTGCTTCTTTTAAAAATTTAAAAAAATTTTCTCAAACGTAAGAAATATTTTGAATGATAGAATAGTTGATAATTACGATAAATTTTAAAATTGATAATACCAAAGCTTATCGTTTACATTAAAAACAGTACTAAAAAAAAAGCTCTTACGATGTACGATAAAAATGAAAGATTAAAGCCGATACACATTTTTGATAATACTAACACATTATTTTTACGATAAACTATCGCGTATCGTACGATAAAACTTTTTGATAATAGGCATGAGTAATTCTTAGTTGATAATTGATGGTTAATAATGAATTCACAATGTTTTGTTTATAGTTGAAAAGTTGCAATTCACAATACCATTTCAAAAAATTGATTGATACTTTTCAACTGTCAAGTTGATAGTTGACTGACATATTCATTATTCATGTTCGTGTTTATTAATAATTTCAGATAATTTTAATTTTCTTTTTTTTTTTTTTTAAATTATGTATAAGAAATTATATAACTAAAACTAAAACCGGTGTCGGCTAAGTCAATTGAATTAGTTTCAATTAATTGAATCAAGTTGTTTCAATTTTGATTTTTTGACAACAGAAATATCAGTATTTTAAAAATAATTTAAACGAAAAATTTTTAGTTTTGTTTTTATTTTGAAAAAAAATGTGTATATGTACTTAATATTAAAATTTTAGATTCAAAAGGAACTTTAGATTATCCAAGCAAGTTTTTATTAATTTATTAAGGGATATAGAACCAAAATTAAGAGGTGTAAGAACTTTATCTATTCCACCAATAGTTAAATTCGTGTGCTTGCTAAGATTTTGCGCCCAAGGATTTCGGATTTCCTTTTTGTTGTGAATCATTTTTTTTTTACTTTGCTTTTTAAATCTATCCATACCTATCAAAAACATAAAATTATGTATACAGAAAGATTCTATTTTATTTATTTTTTTATTTATTACTCACCCTTGACCACTTATCTGGAGTTTTTGTAGGAGGACCTAGAAAGTTTAGTTCCTCGCTAAATACTTTCCACTTTTCCTCCGAATCTTTTTTTTTGGAAATTTCTTTGCCAATTAGTGCGTTAGTTTCCATTAGATTGATTAATTTTTCTAATTGTTTCCTGTTGCTGAAATATTTTTTCCTGAAAATAATAAAAATTTTCATATTTATATATTTATCTTTATTTACCTTTCTAAATTACTCATTTAAGGTGGTGTCGGGAGAATCAATTCAACTTGGTTGATTTTGACATTTTTCAATTCCACTCAAAAATTTCCCGGTGTCGGCTAAGTCAATTGAATTAGTTTCAATTAATTGAATCAAGTTGTTTCAATTTTGATTTTTTGACAACAGAAATGTCAGTATTATTATAAACGAAAAATTTTTTTTAGTTTATAGACGGTTTATTTTGTGCTGCATTATATTTAATACTAAAAATTTTTGCAATGAGTTTTTTGTGGTTGCTTCCATTAGATTGATTAATTTTTCTAATTGTTTCCTGTTGCTGAAACATTTTTCCCTGAAAATAATAAATAAAAATTTTCATATTTATATAAATTATTTATCTTTATTTACCATTCTAAATTACTCATTTTAATTTTTCTTTAAATTTTTAAACACAAACAACGCCAATAACAGAATAAATTTAACAGAATAGATTTAAACATAAACAACGCCAATGCCATAATGTAATTTCAAACACAAAAATGTATTTGAATTTCAAAGTCGACTCAGACGACTTTAAACAACACAAATTGATTTCCCCGACACCGATAGTTGACTCAAATCGACTTAAGTTGAAAGTCAAAAAAAAATTGATTCTCTCGACACCACCTTTAGTTTTTTCTTTAAATTTTTTACATGTTCTTTAAGTTTTCTATTAAATATTAGTAATGTCTGACTATTTCTAATTTCGATTGGTAATGAATTAAACATTTTAATAACACTGCATCTTAAACTTTTTTGTTTCATTGTTGTTCTAGCCTTAGGAATTTCAATATTTTTTTTCTAGTATTATATATTTATGAATATGTTCTCTATTCTTTAAAATTAAGCTTAATTTAAGATTAGTATTTAGAATTTTGTAAATATATTTGCATTTTTCAAAGTAAAAAATTGGTTTATATATAGATAATTAGTAGGTACTAGTTCTGGGATTAAATTTGAAAAGAATTTTAAGCGCTTTGTTCATTAAAATACCAATTTGGTTAATATGAAAATTTGAGCTGCATATGTTAAGGTAAACGGCTATATTATCGTCCTATAATTTTTGGTCATAGCACAAAATGAATTAATTTGGCAGGTTTTTAAAGTAAACCTTATAATGTTATACTATTTTATGAAAGTTTAGGCTTTCTTTTTGTCAATTACGTTTTTATTTCGATAATTTTAATAAAATATATTAAAAAATTATAAATTTAAAAAATTTGGGTTGTTTGTACATAATTTCGTCCGTTTGAAAATTTCGTATTCCTATTATCGTCCTATTGCTGTACCTAATTTCGTCCTATCTTAAAATAGACATAAAATAGTGTGTTTTCATATATTATTTATGTATTTATGTGATTTTTCATAGATATTTAATATAAAAATTGAAAATAAAAAATAATTAATTAAATAATTTAATTAATTAAACCATAAATTAAAAAAAATAAATAATTATTAAAAATCAGAATTCATTAAAAAAATTTAACATTTCCGTCATTTTTTTATTACCTACCAAGGTGAAGACAATTTTTCTTCTTTGAGATATTTTTTTTAATTAGTTTTTCATAAAAATTATCAAAAATAAGTATTAATTGCAATATTCCTAATATCGTCATACTCAACATATATCGTCCTATTCAATTTACATTAAAATGTGTCTAATTCAAAATACGTCCTAATATCGTCCTATGCAATGTACGTAAAATCGTCCTAAACTTTCTTTTAATATAACTTTAAAATTTGAGAAAAAAGTATAGGACGATAAAAGGTTTTTATATTATATATTAAATTACCTATCAAATGGTGTTAATAAATAAAAAAACAAAATGATTTAAAATAATAAAATATTAATTAATTAAAAGCTCTTCGCAAACCTAATTTCGTCCTATAGGACGATATATTGTACATGTTTTAAATATAATGTCCATAATTCCGTCCTAATTTATTTTCACTATAATAATCACAATTAGTAACCAAATTTAAAATTAACGAAAAAAAATTATAGTTTAAACTTAAATTTATTGAATGTAATTAAAAATTTTAGTTTCCAACTTTTATTTCTCTCACAAACACGAATTTTGTTTTTCCCTTAAATTTAGAACTTTTAAATAAAAAATTAATCAAAACTGAGCTGCATTAGACACTTGCCATTTCAAAATGAATTTTAAAACAGCTAAATTGTGAATTTAATCGCGATATTTTACTAAATGACAAAAGAAATATTAGAAAATATTTTGCATAGTCTAATTTTATTTTATTTCAATTTTTTGCGAAGTTATACTAAAAAAACTGTATTAGGACGATAATACCGCCATAGGACGAAATTATAGCCATTTACCTTATACCTTATTTTTGCAAGAATATGTCCATTATAAATAAGTTTAGCTACTTAACTGGGAAAACCGCCAGATCTATTTATTGCCAATATAATAGGCATCACTTTTTTTTTCATGTTTTTTATGCGATTGTTCCATTTAAAATGATCATCAATTTTTATTATTTTTATTCCAAGATATTTTACGTTATCTACTCTTTCAGTTGTTGTATATTTTATCTTAAGAGTAATATTTTCATATATTTTTTAGTTTTAAATAATAAATAGTTTATTTTTTTAGCGTTAATACAGTTCGGGTATGTTCAGACTCGCTGTGAGACATGACCACAGAGACGAGGTTGACCATTCCCGAGCACATCTTGATCTTGGTATCATCCACGTTTACCGGGGTCCACCGCGGGGAGGTGACAGTACGGTTTCGGACAAATAAAAGATTATATTACAGATTATTTATTACAGATTATACCCTATAGTAAAAACCCTTAACCCATTTTTTGTTAAGTAGCTTTTTAATAAGAGATTACAAATACATCTTACACCCAGATTGTATTGGAAATTAACTAGTTTACTATGATTTACTACATCGAAGGCTTTTGTAAGATCAATTAATACTGCACCCACAAAATACCCTTCATCAAGTGCATCAGAAATTTGTTCTAAAGTAGCTGTGATTCCGGATTCTATACTACTATTTTCAAGGAAACCATATTGATTTGGATCAAACCTAAATGTTTTTGAAATAAACTTTTTTATTCTTATATTTATATCTTTTTTACTTATCCAACCGTCACCGCATTAATACCGAATCGAGCTAAATAACTGCAGAATCCCGCTGGAATACGATTACGAGTTCCAAGGATTGCCGTATGGGAAATTGAATCGAATGCCTTGCTCAGGTCCAACAAAGCCATTTAGCGAAGCAACATGTCCATCAGTGTTGTATTATGCGCGATTCAGAATTGATGAATGCGCGCTGTTATGAATCAATGTTGGATTGGTTCAAAATTCTTCTATCTATTCTCCAAAATGGATTTGGTACATGTACCTGGGTGTTTTTTAAAGTTTCTCTGCATGAGGGCGTAGTCTCTTCGCCTCCGCTGCCGACTAGAAAGATTAACCTCCATCTTTTTAAAATATTTTGGATATTGAATTCAATATGAAAATTGGTCTATAAAAATGAATGTGGTAATCATTTTTTGAACCACTTTTATAAATCAGAACTATATATGCTTTTTTTAATGAATCTGGGAATGTTCCTTGAAAGCTAAGACAAAATTCTTATCTGATTTTGTTATTTTATTTTTTTTTTAAAGTCCGGGTTTTGTCCTCGTTTGATTTTGTCATTCTGGATTTAGTGCAGCTCCCATATATATTTACATAATATATGTAACCAACTAGACTCCGCATACTGGTGACAAAGCTCTCCATTAGCCACACAGCCTTTGGCGTACGTTTCAACTTGAATTTGGACGTCTGTCGTTGGCCTTTGGATATACCGGGCTAGGGCTTGAGAATGTTTAGACTCGCCGTGAGACATGGTCACAGAGACGAGACGCACCATCTACCATTTACATCCTTACCGTAGTGTCGGTATTTTAATGAGCATACACGGTTTCCGGGGTCCACCGCGAGGAGGTGACAGTGCGGTTTTGGACAAATAAGGGTTGTTAATAAAGATCTGTTACATATAGTAAAGACCCCTAATCCTTAGTTAAGTATATTTTTACCATTGTTGTTTGTTGTGTTTTGAAGGGGGCAAACACCGGTCTTCCTCACACCTGGTCCATTGTCCATTGTCAGCTAAGCTTATATCTATAACCTCCCTGCGATTTCTGTTAATAAAGGTGGGTGTATTACCTCTATTGAGAACCGTCAGGTTGGTTGTACTTATATAATCTAAACGATGTTTACCTCTATTGTTGACTTTGGTGCTTCCCCACACCGTGTTGTGGGCGTTAGCATCACATCAAACAATCAGATGTAAACCATTTAATTCTGAGTAACTTACCAGATTTCTGAGTTCCTGTGTTGATGGATACTCCTCATCATATGGCAGATACCCAGACGCCAGTATAACTGCATTTTTCTCACTCTCGATAGCCTCTTCCATCTGGATGGCTACCAGATCGTTACTATTTAGCTGTGGAATAGATATAGATTTAAGTAATTTTCTTATAACAATACACGCTCTTGGCCTACCGTTATTTGTCTTATAGAAACACTCGAAGTGTCTCCTACTCCATCCTGTAGGATGATCATTAGCCGTGCTCGGTTCTAGGATCAGAGCCACGGCTAAATTTTCCCTTAGCATCCTTTCTGCTTCTATTTCTGTAGCAGAGATGCTTCGGTGTAGATTGGCTTGAATGATCTTGATAGCCTTAACTGCCATGTCTCTGGGAGGTTGTTATTTCCTCCCTCCTCCCACTTACTCTGCCTGCGTTGGAAGAGTTCGGATCCGGAGATGTGCTCTCTTTTTCCTCTTTTCCTCGATCCACACCGGCTCCGCTAAGAATGCACCCGGTTCGGAATGCACCCGGTTAAATTTTATTTATCCCTTTATACATCTTACAAATATCTTAACCTAGAAAAATTTACAAAAACGGTTTTCTTTCTTATATACTTAACATTTAAATTATTAGCTTAACTTTTATGTTAATTTGAATCGATATTTTATTTATTTTTATACTTAATTTGAATTATAAACTTAATATTATTCTTATAAATTTCCCGTTCACCCCTTCTAACCTTTGGTAATCGGCCAATGGTACTCCAAGGAGGTCTTGAGTTGAGGATATATATTCTCCTCAAAACCGTCTCAGGATCGCTGACATCTCCTCTGATCCATACATTAACCCTTTCCTGCTTTGGTTTGTGTGCTTTCTCTACGCACCGTAGATTAGCACCCTGCCAAAGCTGGGAGTGTTCATGTATGGTTCTCTGCAACCAACTAGCCGAACAGGCGTCCACACTGGTAATCTTAAATATGTTGGAGTCCCACAGACTCCAACTAAAGATTGGGATAACCGCCTGTTCGTCGTTCATCGCTTTCTCCGCATCTTCCATAATTCAAACTTCGAGGCTCTCTCGTAGAAGAGTGCTATTGGACTCTTCTACAATTTGCCCGTCCATTCGACTATGTTCGATGATGGCCAACTTTAGCTTCTCAGCTACAGCCACTTGACTATAGCTGAGGAGTTTCTTTTTCCCTACCGGGGTAGGGTCATCCTCCGACCTAGGCCTCTTTCTACCTACACCTTTTTCACCTGACGTGCTTGATACTCCCAGTGCCGGCGCTAAGCATTTTGTCACCCGGTGCACTTTTCTAAAACGCCGCCCTAAAAAATCAATTTCCACATCACCCATGAGGTAGGATTATCGATGCATTTTTTTTATAGAGGTAGTCCCACGGAGGTATAATCCTCTTTAAAAAATAAGTTAATTTAAAAAAGAAAATAGTTTTAGATTGAAAATAAAAAATTTAGTTAGAAGAAATAGCGCTTTACTTGAATGAAAGAAATTTAATTCAAAAGGAAAACGCGAGGAAAAACTATATATCACATAATTTAATAACTTTAATAAAACGAAAATATTAAAAATTAATTCTTCGCGCTTTTATATTGGCAAAATCGTTAACTAAATCGTTGTAGTCCAAATTTTCAAGAAGTTCTTTTTCAATAGATATAGTTGCTAATCCTACTAATCTGTCTTGAGTCATTGTAGTTCTCAAATAATTTTTAATAATTTTTAATTTTGAAAAGCTACGTTCCGCAGAAGCTACTGTAACGGGTATTGTCAATAAAATTTTTAGAGCAATAACAAGGTTGGGAAATAATGTTTCTAATTTTTTATCAAAAATAAAGTTTAAAGTTTCAAGAGGGGATGAAGGTGGTTTTTCGAAAACCAAAGTAGGAAATATTTTAAGCTCTTCAAATAGCTCTACTCCATTTATGTCAGAGTAACCATCGTGTGTTAGATTTTTCTCTAAAGAGGAACAATAATTAAACAGATCACTTGAAGTATATGACGAAATGATGGAAATTTCATGTAAAAATTTAAATATACTATTATGCGCGGAAATTTGTTCAAACCGTTCTGTAACTGACTGAAGAGCTTGATCTAGTATTTTAAAATAAAATTCTACTTTAAACCTAACTTCCGGATTCTCAATAACTTCATCCCTGCCTTCGTATGAAAAAAGCCGAGGCTTTTACGACTTCTAAGTGTTGAAACGGGAGGAAACGACGCTGTTACATCTAATTTTATAGCGATTTGTTTAGCTTGCGCAACGAAATCATAAAAATGTTCGTCCGTTCTCAAATTGCTCAAAAATTCTTTAGTTGTGAGCAAAATATTAACAGCAGTCGTTAAACAAATTCCTGGACTTTGCAAATATTTACTAACTATATTAATTTTTTCTAAAATTTTAAACCAAATTAGTAATGAACAAATAAATTCAAATTTTAAAATACTATTGCCTAAAGCTTCTGCGGTGTGTCTTGTCATAGAGTCTTTGTCATTTGTCAGTTCTACTAAAGCTTCATAAATATCTTCTAAATGAAAAATAAAAGGTTTTAAGGCTTCTATTCTACTTTCCCATCTAGTTGTGCAAAGTGGTTTGAGAGTCAAATTATTCACGTTCTTTTTTAAAATTTCCCACCTTGAAACAGAACTCGAAAAGAAAACATAAAGACTTTGAATTGTATCAAAAAATTTTACAGCTTGACTTGAACATTGAGCGGAATCTAAAAGAACTAAGTTTGCGGAATGAGATGCACATGGAATGAAAAACGCACGTGGTTCTAGGTGCCTAATTTGAGCTTGCATACCTATATTTTTTCCTTTCATATTTGAACCATTGTCATAGCCTTGTCCTCTACAGTCATTAATTGAAAATCCTAACGAAGTTAACTTATCTAAAACTAAATCTGTCAAGCCTTTTCCTGTTGTATCTAAACCTATGAGAAAACCTATAAAAAATTCTTTTATTTCAAAAATATTGTTTTCTGTTTTATTAACTATTCTAAGAATTAGAGATACTTGTTCTTTTCGACTTAGATCGGGAGTGCAATCGACAATTATGGAATAATATTTAGATAATTTTACCTTTTCAACTACTTTTTTTTTAATTACATTTGAGATTATTTGAATAAGTTCGTTCTGAGTGTCTTTGCTCAAATATTTATTTTGTGTTTCGTTATTGTCAATGCGTCGTAAATGTTCGGTCAAAACTGGATCAAATTTAGCAATCGATTCTACTAATTTAAGAAAATTACCGTTATCTTTTTCATATAAATTATCTGAACCGCCTCTAAATGCTAAAGATTGTCCGGCAAGGAATTCTACAAAAATTATTAGTCGTTTCAGCACATCCCTCCAATGCTGAACTTCTTTTGATAAATTTTTTTGCAAAGATGAATCAATTGTCGTTTGATTTGTCAGTCTTAATTCAAAGTCTTTCCACATTTTCAAAAATTGTACATGTTGTGAACTTTGCTCATGTTCTTTAAGAAGTCTTCCTAAATGATTCCAGTTTTTATATCCTGAGCTAGAAATCGCGTTACTAGAATTTTTTGTAAATAACTTACAGCAAAAACAAAACACAGAATTTTTAGAGACCGAATAAATAAGCCATGATCTTAGAATTTTATCTCCATTTGATAAAACTCTTTCATAATTCTTAGGATTAAATTTTCTACCAGATGTAATAGGAAATGAAAAATTATATACTTGCTTAGGGCCTTTTTCTACCAAATAACTAACAATATTATCATTTAAATTTGGCCAAGTTCCCGGATCTTCTAAACTATCAGAAATTTCAGTTAAGGTTCCTAAAGTATCTAAAACTAAAGGAACTTCTTGAAAATTTGAACAATTGGGAAAATTCTCATTTATTTCTATATTTATAGCATCTCTGTTTACATCAGATCTTTCTCTAACAATAAAAGAATCTAAGGCATTTTTTTGTTTCTTCAAAAATTGCTATTTGTTTTCTTTTTTCTCTATAAGCGTAGCCCGATAATTTCCGTTTTGTTGCCATTTATAAATATTTTTAATTAATAATTAAATAAAAATGTACTACAAAATATTTACTTCAAATACACGTAACACAAAGCGAAAAAAAATGTTAATAAAAATTTAAGAAAAACGAAAAAAAAAGTAATTATGTATATATTTCAGATAACTATTATCTAATCTAGAATTTAATTTATAAAAATAATAGTATTAAAAAATACTAATTTTTTTTATTTACTACAACTAGAATTTTAAAAATTGGAAATCCCTCACCAGAACAAATTTTCTTCAGAATTTCCTTCTTCTTCAAAAATTTCAATTGCAATCCAATTCACTTGCGTACAATTTTTAATTTTTAATATTAATCTATTCTACTTTAAAATTCTATTCTCGATTCTATTCTAAATATATATATATATATATATATATATATATATTAAACGCATGTATTTGAACACTTATTTTAAAAAATTTCTCTATTTTTTATAAAAAATTCATTTAGCATGCAAATAAATAACAAACATTCATAAAATAAAAGTATTTATATTTTGGACAATCCACTATTGTCTTTAAAAGTAAAATTTATGATTATTATGACTGTGAGGTTTGTATGGTTCAATATATATATAATATACCGACAGACAAACTTTATAATTAATTAAGTGTTTTGCACGTAAACGTTATGTACTTAACCGTTTTTTACTGTATATAAAAATCAAGATTAAAATTAATATTAAAATTAAATGGTTTTGAAAATCAGTAGAACAAAAAGATTTAATTAATAATTAATTGGTCCATAAAAAATTTTTTTCATTTATTTCTTTTAAAATAAACCTATTCTACAAGATAAGATTGTTTTTATTTTTATAGACAAACATAATTATTATAAAGTTTGTATTTTTCGTATAATTCATAATTTCAACCACACTATACATAAATCTCATACTTCATGGCCATGGTCATAAATTTTATTTTCTAAAACAAAATTGTATTGTCCAAAATATAAATAGGTAGAAGTACATTTACTTTATGCATGTAATATACATAGATATATATTTTATTGACGACCATTGAAAAAACTGCTTTAAAATTTGAGAAAAAACAAGTGCACATATTCAAAATTTCATTATTTTACATTATACAACATTACAATACAATACTACTTTACAATTTTTTATTCAATACGATGAGAAATAAAGAGTTAATAAAATAACATATAAATATATGTTATTTTATTAACTCTTTATTTCTCTACTACATACTAGAAATAATTTTATAAGAGAAAAAATTATTAAGTATTTATAATATATAAATCAAATGCAAATCAATGTAAAAGAAAAATTTAAGAGAACGTTTTTTATTTCTTATTCTCTTTGGCTCTTCTATTTCTATTTTCTATATACCTAACCTAGGTGAATAGTTTAAGGAACAGTCAAAAATAATTGAACATTAAATAAAAAAATGTGGTTTTGTACCGAAAAACATTTTTTTTGTTTTATATGATTTTGCTTATGTATATGGAGCACTTTTTTAAATTGTGCAGAAGGTATAAGGCAGAACAAAAGCTATTTAAACTATTTGATTGTATTGAAAGAAGACTAATAAAGAGAATTTAATTTACTTTCTTATTGTTTCTTCTATTTCTTTTTTCTTTAATATATAAATAATTTAAGGAACAGTCAAAAATAATTGAACCTTAAATAAAAAAAATGCAGTACAAAACCGAAAAACATTTTTTTGTTTTATATGATTTTGCTTATGTATATGGAGCACTTTTTTAAACTGTGCATAAGATATATTTAAACTATTTGATTTTATTGAAAGAAGACTAAAAAAGAGAATTGAATTTATTTTCTTATGGTCTCTTCTATTTCTTTTTTTTATAATAGATAAATAATTTAAGGAACAATCAAAAATGATTGAACCTTAAATAAAAAAATGTATAGGAAAAACCGAAAAACATTTTTATTTTGCTTTATATGATTTTGTTTATGTGTATGGAGCATATTTTTAAATTGTTATTTTAACTAAGTAGAATCAAAGCAAGAAGAACTTAAACAGTAGGTACCTATAAAATGAATGATAAAATAAAATATATCTGATTTGAGTTAAGAAGAATTAATTTGAACAGAATTTGAAAGAATTAATTCAAAGGAATAATTTTAATTTTTAAATTTTGGTATGTAAATTTATTAATTATTTTCAAAAAAAAAAAAAATTATTTTAGGTCGGTAGGTACATAATTTTTACAATAAATTTGGCGCCCCTAAAATTCTGGCGCCCGGTTTTACTGTGCCATCTGTGCATATGGAAGCGCCGGTCCTGGATACTCCCGCAACTCCCAGACCCGATGGGGCAACCTTATATTATTAGAAATCATAGAATTACCTTTATCCGTAGCCTTAGTTATTACCGTTGTATCCTCTGCTGGCAACCTCTCCGCCGGTGGCCGCAGATTCCATCGACGTTTGACGTAATATCCTACGTCGCGTCTCATCTTCGTGTTCCATCATGAAACGGATGAGGGCCTCTTTTGTGCTTTTCCTTCCTCCCCCAAGACCTTGTTAGTATGGTTGGACCTACCGGAGTCGTTGACTCCACTGACCTTGCTCCTGGAGTTCACAAGTCGTACTTAAGCCAACTCCACACCTGCTGAGGTGAGCCCAGTTGGGAGTCGGCTGGGGAGATACGGCGCTGTTGGCATTGCTCCGCCGTACCAAGAAAAGGTTAATAAAACTGGTTGTCGCCACTTAACCAGAGGTCGCATACTCGCGACTAAGCATCTCCTTAGCCATGCAGCCCTCGGCGTATGCTGTTCCACCTTGACTTAAGACGTCTGTCGTTAGCCCTTGGATAGTACCTAAAATAATTAAGAACACGAAAATAATAATAATAATATATATAATTTAAGAAACCAAAAAATAAAAGTTTTTTAATTTAAAACTTCAAAATAGTGGCAAAAAAGAATGCTGAAATATTTAGCAAATTTATTAACTCACAAGAGTATTTACTACGTAGACAACTTCTTAAGTTATTAATTAGGGTGGCAAACAATTCTTAATACTTTTTGCGTTTTGCGTAGAGAGGCTAAAAAAATGTAAACTAAATAATAGATAGGAACAGTAGGAATCTCGTTAATCCATTCATGCACGTCACTAATTAGATGACAAGGCATTTGGTTTTTATTTTTTTCTTTTGTTTTGTCATGCAGGTGTAATCTTCCTAACTGAAGACTTCATAAGAGTGTCAACGGACTCGCTTTGCGATGACGAATCTATGTTTCTAGGAACGGCACATCTGAGTATTTTCGGACTTTTTTCGGTTGAATGTATCGAGGTTGTTCCCATTTGTTGTTATCTAAGCATCAATAATTCAAAATCGATCGTCCTCTCTTGCTATTAGAACTGGACACAGGGCAACTCTTCTATTTCCTACAACCTGGTATCTGATCAGTTTCTCTAGGGACGTGGTGACGTTTTATTATCGAAAGGGTTTATTGTTGCTTATTGTCGAAAGGGTTTTTGATGTAGAGAAAAGCTGTCCTGTGCCTTTCCTGCCGGCCACTGTGTGTTCTGTGCTCTCGAAGTTATGGAAAATGTGATCATGTGTCTCAGGCACTACGCATTCAACGCGACAGTTACTGTCGAGTTCTGCTCTGCCTCTAGTTGTTCGAGATTTTGAGGCAAGACCCTTGATGCGTAGTCTAACACAACCGATGAAATCCTTACCAGACAGCTGTTTTGTTAACTCTCGTAAACAAGGGTGAACATGCGGAATGTGCCACTATCTTTCAACCCATGCCCATCTGCAGATATATATATTCTATGCCTAGAGTGAGCTTATGGTAAAGCAGTCCTCAGTGTGTAGAGTCTTTGTGGCGGGTTGAGTGGGGCTCTTCGAAGTTTTTCCAGTTTCGGGGCCAGATCGAGTTTAGGCCAGTATTTGCACCTGCCTTCGGTAGTGAAGTTGACTCTCAAGTAGATCCAATCGTCGGTTCTATCCGAAACAGTAAAGGTGCTTTGGCTATCTACCATTGTGATCTTTTTCTTCCCATCGGCTTTAATGCTGACGGTCAAGCATTTAGAGCTGTTGAAAAACATCCAGCACGTTCCAAGAAACGATTGGGTTTTGTCAACCAACAACTGCAAGCCCGCGTGGGTTTTGGCTACTAGAACTAAATCTAGGGAAGGGAGTAAAGCAATCTGTTAATAATGATATTAAAGACTACTGAGGATAAGAGATCCACTTGTTTGACTCGTCGTTCCGGGTGCAAATCGGTACTTATCCAACCGTCATCGCATTAATACCGAGTCCAGCTAAATAACTGCAGAATCCCGCTGGAAAGCCGTACGATTTCAGAGTGCCAAAGATTGCGCTATGGGAAACTGAATCGAATGCCTTGCTCATGTCTAACAAAGCCATTTAGTGAAGCAACATATCCATCAGTGTTGTATCATCCGCGCATCCATCAAAGTTAAATTGCTTCAAAATTCTTCTCGACAGAATTCAGTTGCCTGACTAACACTGATGGAATGGTGATTGGTCGCAAATCACCTGGATCGGACGACGTAGCTTTTTTCGAAATGAAGACCGTCCTTATATGCAAACGTGGCCAATCGAACACACCACATTATAATATTAAATAATATTATCTGTGTCCCTAGGTATGCTTTTGAGTTTCCTCGCTTCCTCAATTTCCAAAGACTTCCTCATAGGGGGCTGCAAAGCTTTTCGATTCCATGATAGCTTTCCAGTATGGTTCCATAACTTTTTGAACATAGGATGTAGTGTTCTTGGAACCCTCCAAAATGGATTTGATACATGCACCTTGGTGCTCTTTAAAGTTTCTCTGCATGAGGTCGTTGTTTCTTCGCCTCCGATGCCGATTAGAAAGATTAACCTCCTCTATTCGACGAGCAACGACTCGAGTACGTTCCTCCCAAGATAGAATATCCATTAGGAGTGCGGAGAGACGTATTATGGCTTACCCACAACGCGAGCATCCCTAACGATCGAAAGGGGGTTGTCATTATGGGTGTTATTAGGGGGAGGGTTGTGCAAGATATAGTCAATAATTTTACAATCGGGCCTGCCAACTCCGATGACGAAACCCTCCGGCACCTCCGACTCTCTACTCCGTCCCTCTTGATTATTACAATATTCTTGCCCAAAGGTCCTATAGGCAGGTTTTTGCGTGACCTTGTTTTATTGCCTCCAATGATTGGCTATTGAATTAAGCTGCAAGTTTCAAGTTCATGAAAAGAACATCTGTTTTATCATCACGGCGAAGAGCAACAATCGATGACATGTTAGCACTCCTTGTCATATATTGTCTAAATCCTGTGGAACGAAGACGCGGGTTATCCAAGCCCGCAGTTCTATTTCTTATATTTTCTTCTATTGTGTATATGACGTTTTTGCGGGGATGAGAAGCATCAAGAATAGTGGTGTCTCATTGGCGATATGAAAGTTTCCCACTTCTTCCAAAATACTCTTCACCTCCGCACCTTAAATAAAAAAGATAATAAAAAGATTTTTACACTATTTATCATTGATGATAGACTGAGGAAACTGAGGTTTTTACATTGAGCAAATTGAGGATTTAAAGTAAAAATTTTTGTTTTGCCCACCTTTTGATATTCTAAAAAGAGTTAAAAATTCCAAAAGTATCTTTAACTTGAGAAAGAAGTCGTTTTTTAAGTAAAAGTAAAATTTTTGAATTTCTTATTAAAAATTTTCGAATTTCAAACACTATTCAATTCGTTTATTCTGCTATAATTTTTTTCTAATTTTACTAGGAAAAGTTTATTTAAATTTTTAGCATTTTCTTTGCATAAAAAATGTTTAAGAAAAGTACGGTGGAACAGTTTTATTTAACTTTAAAATAGTGTAAACCTAAATATTTTAAATTTAAATAATTTGCGTTTCTGAAAATTGTTGATTTCGAATATTGGTATATATCAATTTATTCAGTCATAATATATAAAATTGACATCAGCCGCCTTTTTTTCTTAATAGTTCTAATGAATTATTTATTGTTTCTTAAATTAATAAAGCTGGAAAATATCTTAAAACCTTTGTTTTTAACTTTTTCTTGAAAATTGAACAAAACATCTGTAAATTGAAGTTAAAAATAGTATTGCAATTAAGTACCCATCCTTTCGGCAGAAAATTTCCAAAAAACAGAATCTACATTTTTTCTTAAAAAAAAGGCCTTCGTTTAAAAATTAATTGAGGTGAAATTATATTACGAGATAAATAACAATTTAAAATTTAGTTGAGAGAATGTTAATAATCTTTTTACAAATTTTAAATTCAAGGATAAAAAATGATAAACAAAAACATTTTGAAACATTTTGTTGAATTCAAATTTTGAATTAAAATTTTAAACAAAAAATTTTAAAAAAATTTAAGTTTGAAATGTGGATACCAATGATGATATAAGGATAATTCGTTTATATTTTTAAGATTTTTCCTTCAATGTCATTCATCAGACTTTTAACAAATAATGTATTAATTTGTTTATAATAAAAAGTATTTCGTTTCTAAATGAAATACCAAACGAGTGCAAGAGAATATTAAGCTCAGTCTAATCAGTCTTACCTCCTAAGTAATGGCTTCCTAATACCCTGCCTTCCTCTTACCCTGCTAAGTAATGGCTTCCTAATATATAATAAAATAGCTCCTGAATTTGTTACCAGAATTTCTAATTCAACAAAAACAATTATTGACCACTTTGCCACTGACTTGGTTAAATACAAATATAATTTCGTGATAACTGGTACTCCTCTTTCAGATCACGAAATGTTTCTCATTAACATGAATCTCGAAACCTTAATAAAAGAAAAAACGGTAGAGAAAATAGTCTTAGATTATGATAAACTCAAACTCGATAGTTTTTGGTGAAATCTAGATTCGTATGACGAATTTGATCACTTTGTCGCTGATTTGGGTCATATCATAATAAAGAATACAAAAACTGTTGCAGTTAAAACGGGAGAAAATAAAAAAAAAATGGATTAAGAAGGAGATACTAAATAAAATAAAAATAAGAGACTCGTACTGCAAATATTCAGTCAAATACAAAGATAACACTAGGGTTCTAAACCTATATAAGAAAACGAGACTCGAAGTTAGCCAATTGTTTTTACAAGCTAAAAAAAAATATTTTTCAAAAGACATTGACTCTGAAATATCTAATTCTAAAAACTTTTGGAAATTTTACAAAAAAATAATGTTTAACACTGATTCCTGTAGTCCAAACACAATTATCAAGTCCTTACAAATCAATAATAAAACTATTGGCAATGAAACCAACATAGCCAACAATATGAATTCGTTCTTTGTAAATGTAACGGAGGCAATAGATATCTCACCTCTTCCAATAAACCGAACTTATATAAATAGTATAAGAAGAACTATCAACAACAATTTTTGTCTTTGTTTTACAAATGAAGAAGAAGTCAACAAAATAATTGCCGAACTTAAACCGTCAGCAGCCACGGGGTATGACATCATCTCCACCAAATTTATTAAAAAATTTTCAGCTCAGTTATCTCCAATATTAGCGAAATTAACAAACAACGCAATACAAAACTCAGTTTTTCCACTAAGTCTCAAAAAAGAAATAGTTACCCCCATATAAAAATCAGGTAAAAGCACAAATCCGTCTAATTACCGTCCGATTTGGTTGTTAAATGCTCTATCTAAAATATTTGAAACTATAATTAAACGCCGCTAAACCACTTCCTTACAAATAATAGCATTTTGCATGAAGAACAATATGGTTTTGAGAACAACTCGAATACTTCAGCAGCATGTCTCAGTTTAACGAACTTTATAACAAATAGCATTGATAATGGTAAATTTGTAGCATGCATATTCCTAGATTTACAAAAGGCTTTCGATTGGGTTGACCACGATATTCTCATTTTAAAGCTGATGAATCTTGGCTTCACCTCGAAAGACTTAAATTTTTTCAAATCTTATCTAACTGATAGGATGCAAGAGTCAAAATAGGAAATTCTCTTAGTGATTATCTTAAAATTAAAAAAGGTGTCCCGCAAGGATCTATCCTAGGGCCGGACCTTTTCAAAATCTACATCGATGAGATTTCCCGGCTAAACCTTAAAGTCTCAATTCAACTGTATGCTGACGATGCACTTATAAAATATTCTACAACTACTGAAATTGAATTGAGAAGGTATATTGAGGACGATTTAAATAAAATTGAATTCTGGATTACTAACCACAAATTGAGCTTAAATATTAAAAAAACCAAGATTCTTTTGTTAGGCAACAAATCATATTGCTCATCAAACTTCTACTACAAAACACAACTCATCGAAACTGTAGATAACTTTAACAATCTAGGTTTGATTATTGATAAGAGATTGAAGTGGGCTGATCATGTGCACCACATTATTAACAAAATATCACCCTTTATTTTTTTGTTACATAGACTACGAAAATTCATCTCCACGGATGCATTATATTCAATATATTCCTCATTTATAAGGTCACATATTGTTTATCTAAATCCAATATGGAATGGAGCTTCTCAAAGAACATTAAATGAGCTGGAAATTATTCAAAAGAAAGCAATAAAAATAACTGTCATTTTAATTTTTAAAAAGGCCAAAATATAAAAACGTAAAAACTGATAATTATAAAAAACATAAAAAAAAATTTATTTTATTCAGTAGGAAATTTCTCAAACACAGCTTATTATATTTCATATAAATAAATATAAGAAAAAATTAATTAAATAAAATTTGCTTAGTTAAATATAAAACTTATTTATTATAATATTTATTATACCAAATAGTTAAGTTTTTTTTGTAAATCAAATTTCTAATTGCTTTAGTTAGTCGTTATGAATTTGAATATTCTTACTTAAATATTTATTCTATTTTATTATTCCAATACGATAGAAAGGTTCAGATAAAAAATTTCTAATTTATTTATGACTAAATCTTTCTATAGTTTTCCAATGTGTTGTTCAATTTTATATTTCTATTTTATAAATATTTCAACTCAACTCTTCCTAACTTATTTTAAAGGCAACAAAAAATTATGAACAAATTAAGGTCTTCATAATTTAATTAGTGGATTTTTTTCAAAGTGTATTTTTTATTAATTTAATGTTGTTTAACTATTTAATATTAAATGTATATTTGTCAAATTTCTTAATTGCCTGAATTGAGTAACATTTTTATTTATTACATTTCTTTTACTTTGAAAGTTAAACTGATTTTAATATTTTATATAATTACCTTTTTGCATATTTTTCAGTTACAAATTATTATTTTACAACTTAAATATTTTACATTTTGAATAATGAATTTTTAATGAAGTTTCTGTAAGTTGTAAAATAAAACTAATAATTTCAATAAGTTTTTTCTTAGAAAAATGTTATTCATGTAAAAATTTCGTTATATGTATACAGGGTGTTTCACGAGTAAACGGCATCCTTGTAAGGGTGATATGGAAGATAAAAACAAGCAAAAAAAGGCCGGGTGACTTTTAAATAAAAAGTTTACAATATTTTTGCATTTTCTATTTAAAATTTAAATGAAAAGCTGCATAACTTTTTATTTAAAAGTCACCAGGCCTTTTTCAGGTTGCATTAAATAACTAATTTCGTAAGCTTCCGAAAATGGTATTAAGGTTGAACTTACGTTTGTTAATTCCTAAATTATAAACTAAAACTATAGAAAATTTATAAATTCGAAAACCGTTACGAATAGACCTCACTTAATACTAAGTTTTTTGCTTGTTTTTATCTCCCCTATCATCCCTTACAAGGGTGCCGTTGACTCGTGGAACGCCCTGTATATTTATTTTTTATTGTAAATGATAACGAATTATAAAAGAATGAATTTACTATTTATTTACAAATATTTGAATTATTGAATATTAAGATTCTGCTTTCATATTTAGACATTTACAAATAAATAATTATTAAATAATAGAAAACATGTAAAATTTTAATAAATATCGCCCAACACTTATTTTTATTTTAAAAGTTGTTTTATTATTTAATTAATACTAAATTCGCGGAAATAAATATTAAATTCTATAAATGGTTTGAATTGGGTGTCAGAATTTGAAATCTAACCCTTATTATTTCAATAAATTTATGAACGTTACTTTCTAACATATTTTTCTAAAAAAAAATTTTGTAAAATTAGCTATAGTTAGTTTTTTTATGTCCGTTTAATTATCTGTACGTTTGTTCGTTTCTCTAAGTAACTTTTGCTGTAGTTATTAATTCAAATATACATAACTCAAGTTTATTTGTTTTTTTTTTTATTATCTTATATCAAGAATTTTGTTTTTAATTTTTATTGAAATTGTATACTTTTTATTTTTAATATGAGGTTTATAAGATGTTAAAATTTGTGACTAAGGCCCCAACCTAATTAGAAGCGTACGATGTATGGCGTATTGTACGTCGATGTGCAACGTATCCCGAAATCGATACGCGCGTACAATTTTTTATTCGTCCAATAATCTCAATTTTTAATACAAATTCCATATGAAGAAGAGCGTTTTTAATTTTATTATTATTTTGAATTTTTTTTAAAATTTCGTAAATAAAATGGATATTGACGATATTGAAATGTTAGAAGATTTAATGGTTTTATGAGTAAAACAAAAAAAGAAATATCGTAGCTGTAAAAGGAAATCATTTAAATCATTGAAAAAATTTCGTGTCGGTTTGAAAACGGCAAGGTCAGTTGTAATAGAAACAAGAGTTGTATTCTGGAGCGGGTTACATGAGTTTTATGAAAACCTTTCCACCCAAGAAAATTGGTTGCAAATAGCGTCAAAATTTAAAGTGACAACTGGTGTACCTGATTGTTTAGGTGCACTAGACGGAAAACACATTAGGATAACAAGCTACGCGCATGCTGTATCCAAATTGTTTTATTACAAAAAATACGACAGCATTATAAAAAAAAATAAAACAAAAAAATATAAATTATTCAGCATAATAAAGTTTTCCAGGTCTTAATTACAGCATGTGACTCAGACTATAGTTTTACGTTAATGGATGTAGGAGAGAAAAAGATATCAAAAGCAAGATTTCGTATTAAAATGCCCTTTGTTTATCTTATTTTATTTTAACAGCAATAAAAAATTATAATTGCGAATTTCGCTAACAGCTATAAATAGTACTCCAGAAAATGCAAAAAAAATTGTACTGGCAACCATTGTTTTACATAATTTTCGCGTCTTAATGCAACCACTTAACTAAATGTTCTTCTAATTTAATAAGCCTCTACAAAACAGACATTAATACCCTGAGAAATTCAAGTCAAAGAGTTTTGTCTTACAGAAATAAACTTTGCAACTATTTTAATAATTAAATATAACATTTAATTAATTATTGAAATAGTTGTAAAGTATATTTCTGTAACTTTTTAAATCTATTTAACAAACACAAAAATTGGTTTATTTAAAAGTAACTTTTTTAATTTTCAATATCATTAAAAAAAATTTAATTAATTTAATATAACATTTTTATTTTAATTTTTAAAATGTTTTACTTTTCGATTCGCTATTTGTAGGAGTTTTAATTTTACATCGTCTACATGACCCACTGATATTATATTTTAATTCTTAACATAAAAAATTTATAAAATTCGTTTGTGAATTATTAGAAACACTAGATGTATTTTCATATGTTTTTTATTAAATTTAGAACTTCTAAAGTAACTTCATCATTGTTCATTTTTCTTTTTCGGGTTGAACTTTAAATACATGAGGACGAGGAAACTTCCAAATCTATTGCAAAAAAATCTTCATATATATCCAAATTACTTGTTGTACTAAAACAAAAACGAAACCATTACAATTTGTATAAAATCATTGTGTTTTAACTTTATTAGTTAAGCGTATTAACTTTATTAGTTTTTAAATTTTGAAAGCTGGACGTACAGTATGCCCCGTATTTGCAGTGCTCTCTTAAAAATTAATGAATTTAAAAATAATTTATACGCCGTACGTCGTCATTTAGGTTCAGCCCTAAAAGTTAGAAACTTTGATAATAAAAACTCCAAGATTTTTACACTATCTATCATTGAGGGTAGACTGAAGAAACTGAGATTTTTACATTGAGGAAATTGAGGATTTTTAGTAAAAATTTTTGTTCTGCTCAAAATTCCAAAACTATGTTTAACCTCAGAAAGATGTTAACTTAAATTAATTTAATCTATATTAAATTCGTGAATTCTGCTATAGTTTTTTTCCTAATTTCACATAAAAAATGTTTAAGAAAAGTATGGTGAAACAGTTGTATTAAACTTTAAAATAGTTTAATCCTAAAAATTTTAAATTTAAATAATTAGCGTTTCTAAAATTCTTGATTTCGAATATTTGTATATTTTAATTTATTTAGTTATAATATATAAAATTGACATCAGCCGCCTTTTTTCTTAATAGTTCTAATGAATTATTTATTATTTCTTAAAAGAATAAATCTGGAAAATATCTTAAAGCATTTGTTTTTAACTTTTTCTTGAAAATTTAACAAAACATCTGTAAATTGAAGCTAAAAATAGTATTGCAATTAAGAACCCATTCCTTCGGCAGAAAATCGCCAAAAACAGAATTTGCATAATCCTTAAAAAAAAGGCCTTCGTTTAAAAATTAATTGAGGTGAAATTATATTACGAGATATATAACAATTTAAAATTTAGTTAAGAGAATGTTAATAATCTTTTAACAAATTTTAAATTCAAGGATAAAAAATGATAAACAAATTTGTTGAATTCAAATTTAAAATTTTTTTTTAAGCACTTTGAAAAAAATTTAAGTAAAGGCTAAATCATTTAAGTTCTTAAGATTTTATTTTTATTTTCATTCATCAGACTTTTGACAAATAATGTATTAATTTGTTTATAATAAAAAGTATTTCGTTTCTAACATTACTGGAGTAAATCTAATTATTAGGAAAGTTCTAATTATTATATTGCCACGATTCAGCCTTTCTGTAAATTTTTTCCCCTTTATAGATAATAAAATTTAAATAGCGTAAATATTTAGTTTTTTTTCTGTTTTAGGAATAAAAATGGTAAATAAATCTCGAACTGTTTTATAATCAGTAATGTTGTAGGTGTAAATAATAATATGATTTAAGCTTCGCTTTTTAACTAAAAAGTCATTATTTTTTAAAGTTAATATTAAAGTTTTTTTATAACAAACACTGTTATTTATAACACAATTATATTTATTGAATTGATATAAAAATCAAGGCTAAGGTCCCGTATTTTATTTTTGAATTACGAAAATGTGTAGATTTCGAAAGTTTAAAAATAGCGAATTTATTCCAAGGAATGTTGAAAATTTAATTTAAAAATATTCAAATAGCTAACCATGATATATTAAGGATTACAGGTATTTCTCGACTTACGACCGAGATAGGTTCCTGGACATCGGTCGTAAGTCAATTGAGTCGTAAGTCGAGTGTCATATATTCCCGCCTAATAAAACTGTTATTCGGTCCTTAAAAGCCTTGAACCCTCGCAAACTTTTTTCTTTCTTATGAATGTACGTACGTTTAGGCATCTTCTTCCAATATAAACCTGTCTCATCTACATTAAATATTTGTTCCTTTGTATAATTATTCTCTTTTAGAAACTTGTCGAATTTAAGTACAAACTATTTAGCAGCTTTACTGTCAGAACTAGCACCCTCTCCACAAATTTTTACATTTTGAAAATCTGCTCTCTTGCCAAATCTTTGAGACCAGCCATGGCTTGCACTACAAGCCTGATCATAGTCCTTACCTGGCTTTAATTTTAACATTTCGAAAAGACTGAGTGCTTTATTTTGTATGATTGCGAGACTTAGAGGAATTCGTTTTTGAATTAAATCTTCCATCCAAAACGCTAATAGTTTTTCCATATTTTCCAGATTGATTCTTGAACAGATTGTAACATTCGTTTTTTATTCTTTAAAATCGTAGATATTGTCGAATAAGATAGTTTAAGGTCATGTGCTATATCTTTCACTTTACCACTTTCAAATTGCATAATTAATTTATGTTTGATTTAAAGTCTATAACACTTCTTTTATTTCTGGTTTTACTCGTTCCAGTCATTTTTGGGATGATATTAAATTATTCTCTTAAAAAATTCCGACTAAGCTGATGTAAAAAAGCAAATATTTAATTTAAAAAAATATCATTCATATTTTTTTAAATTTTGTTCTGTTATGCAATTATTCCTTAGCAACCGTAAAAAAAAAATTTTCTGTGATAAAAATTCTTAAAAAATAAACCACTGGCAGCTACCGATTCGGTTACTTGTGGTAAATGGAGGCAGGTTGCTTTTTACTGAAAGTGCGAGATACGTATTAAATAGTTCAGATTATTCATCAACATCAGAATATGAAAAAGAAAACATTTTGATGGAGAATTTTTCAAAAAGGAGATGGTGCCATAATTCCAAAAAATAATTTCAAAGTTACAAAATTCCATACATTAAAAAAAAAGAATTCCAAAAAAAAAAAAGTTCCAAAAAAAAAAATGTTTATGGCGTGAACTAAGGGTATTTTAGAGTTTGCTACAAAGTTAGAATAGTACGCATTTTAGAGAATATTTATATAATATGTATACGTGATATTCTCATTTAGGATGGGTTTTAGAGTTCGATTCAAAATCAGGATTGCCGCTTTTTCCAGAATATTTATATATATGTATATGTGAGATTCTCAGTTATGAGGAATTTTAGAGGTTGTGACAATATAAAAAATAGTTTGCTATTAAATTTTGATTTTTGATATTTTTTGTGGAATTTTTTTTTTTTAAATTTTTGTTTTGGAATTATGTAAATGGAATTTCGGAAATGGAAATTTTTTTTTGGAATTTCGTGCCCAACCCTTCAAAAAGAGTAAAAATAAAAGGTTTTGTTTCAATGCATCGATACTCAGGTAAATAAAGAATTGTTTTTAAATTTGTTTTAAAAATTTGTTCGCTTCGTTGACACTCGGCAATTGCATTTTAAGAAATAAAAATAGACAAGGGTTTTAAAATAATTTCGTAAAATTTTGATAAATTTACTGTATAATAAATATTTATGTATATACATTATACATAGGTTCAACTAATTAAAAAGCTTAATTTTTTGAATTTTTATGGTATGTTATTTTATTAATATTTTTTATATTTAATAGACCTATGTATTAGCTTTTAAAAATGATAATTTAAATTATTTTAATCAAACATGGCCTTGTTACTTATTGACTATTCCGATTGCACTATATACTTAGGTTATATAATTATAATCACCAAGGGTATTTGTAAAGAAAAATTGCTCATTTTTTTTACCAAATTTTCTTTTCAATTTGTGACCTTTATGGTGAAACCTGAGTTTGTAGAACCTCAGTTAATAAGCCTTGTTAATCTTCATTGTAAAGCTAATAATTGTCTGAAAAAGGTACATGTTGGAAGAAGAGTGGCGTGTTGGAATGTACTAAAAATCTAAATATACTGTTATAATTAGAATTGAAGTAAATCCCACGTGCACAGTGCACATGCTACTGAACCATGTACCATAGACCTTATATATTTAATTATACATGAATCATTTAGCGAACATATTCATGTGTCATTTCTTCATGTAATTTACCTTCCGTAATTTTCGTGACCGTTTATTAATTTTGATTTATTTGGTTTGGAATTTTTTTTTTTTAATTAAAATGATGAATACTTATATTAAGATAATTTTAACATTTGTTTATTGTCATTTAATGATTTTAAATACGAGTAGAAAACGATAGTCCAGATAATGTGAAAGATTCATTAAAATTTAATTTAAAAATTAAACAAAAAAAGTCACCAGAAATATTATTGGATTTTATTAGTAAAAACAAAAACAGGAAAATTTTTTCATCAATCAAAATTAAAAAAAAACAATTAAGTGAAAAAATATTTAAATGCATATGTATTTATTTTCACAAATGGAAAACAGCAATTACAGTTTAGTCAAAATATTCGAGTTAGAAAATATTCTTAATAATAAACCAACTTATTAAAATAAACTCGATTATGTGACTAAATAATCCAATTAATCTTAAAAACTCACAAAAACTTCAAAACAATATCACTAAATATTTGAAGTAAATAATGTGAAAAGATCAAGCCGAATAACCCATAGAAAATAGATACAATTCAAGAAAATTTTAAATGACAATGTGTCAAATAAGTTTTTGATGATGTTAAAAAATGCTGACTCCTAACTTTTTCTTTTAAGTAATGAAATCCAATAATATTGCTGTCAATTGAAGGCTCATCATATTGTTTTATTTTGGAATTATCCAATGAATCTTTTTGTATGCTGTGATACCTTCAAATTTAATATTTTTGATTATATAATTAAAACAAAATTATATTGAACTATATTAACTTTTAATATTGAAAGAGTTTATGATTTTATCAAATTTAAACTTTGAAAATTTTGATAACATTAAAAGTTTCACAATTAAATTCCAAACATTTTTTTGAATTCATAAATTCTACCACGCATAGTCGAAACGGTTTAAAAATACTTGATTACTAATTTTTAGTTTTTTCTACTAAAAAAATTCAAAAAATTAAGTGATTTCATGAATAATTAAATTTAACGTTGTACTTATTTTGGAAAACCCTTGTTTATTAATTAAAAAACATCGTTTATGAATTTTTATTGTTTGAAAAATTAATATTTTGAGCAAACAAACAAATTTATACGTTATATAAATAGGGCAGGATTGTCTGTAGTCGGATAAACTGTGGTCGACTTTTTTAAACTATTATAAAATTAAGAATTAATAATCGAAAAATAAATTTAATACGATTTTACACTTTAAAATAGTTTAATAGTTAAATTATTAAAAATTAAAA
The DNA here is from genome assembly GCA_963082915.1 of Dolichopus griseipennis. Lineage (NCBI taxonomy): Eukaryota > Metazoa > Arthropoda > Insecta > Diptera > Dolichopodidae > Dolichopus > Dolichopus griseipennis. The sequence goes on along the minus strand of OY720442.1, from coordinate 22,713,045 downwards.
TACTGCAAATTGTCGTATATTCGCGGGTACAAAAACTTAATTTGGGACAATTATGTATCCAAAGTCGAACAGTAAAAAACTTAAATTTTTAGTATATATTACATTTTTCGTTTTTTTCAATTTCCTTTTCACTGAATGTGAGAGTTCTCCATCCTATTCTCCATTTGGATCTTCTATTTTTAGAAGATAACAGAGAAGAATAGAATATATGTTTTCTTAGCGAAGAAGATAGACATATTAGGCAATGAAGTTGAAACCTTTTTGAATGTTCTAGGTGTTGAATATTGTATAGTAATTTTGCATATTGAAAATTTGTATAGTAGTTTTGCATATTGCATTGATTTGATTCTCCATTTCAGTAGTTAACATCTGACAAAAAAGTTTTTTTACTTTACATCACAAAAGTTAAAATGTCCATAAAAACTTTTTAAACTTTCTCTAAAAGAACTCTAAAGTCTGGATAGTAGAATCTAAAGTTCGGATCCAGCATATTCGTAGGGGCGTTCTTAACCACTTGTGAACCTTTTCAATTCCCTCGATATTTGCATATCCTGGAATCCAGATGAAAACTATTTTATTACTTGTTGAGTTAAAATTTTTTCACTTTTCGCAGTTATATAGCCTGTGATGGATATTGGAATTTTTTTTTATTTTTAAGTTTTATTTAGTGTTTTGAATATATTTTGAAAAATCTATTGCAGTATAAATAAAAGGATAAAGAATCGATTTTTTGAAGACGTTTTTAATGCTGTCATGCAGACTTGGAACAAATTAATTACATTTTGTAATGAATTACACAATGTAAAAATCCTACAATGGAAGAAATCCAATTAAAATTACATGCTTTTAACAAAACTAATTTTTCAAAATTTGTGTCATTTAAATTTTGACGCCGAGGAATTCACACTATTCCAGTAAAAGAGAATATTCTCTTTCCACTGTAGCAGAAGATGCTAAAGGTTTTTATTTGATCGCTCAAATACGCTTAACGTACTAGGATACTTATTCCAGCATCTTAATGATGCATCTGCACAAATTAAAAGGGTTGAAAATCCTAATATATTTTTTATAATTTCTGACGATTTAGGCCTATTAGGTACTTGGTTTCATTTAATCTTATAGAATTTAATTTTATAGTTATAGGACTAAATAAATTGTTTAGACATCCAAAAAATGTTTTAAGCCCCATTATTAAGAATATTCTACAACTTCACAGGAATTTTTTGCTTGTTCTAAACCTCTGAAAGAAAAAAATATACAAAGATCTTAGCAGATAATTGTTATTTCTTGTTTACTTGACAATATTTATAGTTCAATTTTTATTTTTCTATTATTCAATATTTTATGATAATTTTTGTTTTTCGATTATGTGATAATAATTATCAGCTGGTTTTTATTTTACGATTACTTGCATTATACACTTTGGAAATATAATATTTTGCAATATAAATAATTTGTCATTTATATTGCTATATTATAAGAGCCTGTTTTCAACATTATCTGTATATCAACTTCCATTATCTGTCGTTATTGTGTATATTTGGTTAAGGTCAATATCATAATCGTTAAACACCTTTTCAATTTCAGTTTTATCAGTCGTATGTCTTTTGTGAAGTTCTATCATATCTAAAGGTTTAATACAGATATGACTTTTTTTTTAAGAATTGAACATTTACATCTAAAATACCTCGATCAAATCGAGTTGCTATATCTAGTTTTATTGATATTATTTTGTTTTTAATTAATTTTTTGATATCATCTTTTTTGATATAGTTAATTGTTACTGTAATTTTCGTGACATTTTATCAATTTTGAATTATTTGATTTGAAGAAACAATTTAATTTTTTGATATCATCTTTCATGGAATTATATTTTTCAGTTACTAAACTCATAATGTTTCTTGAGTTAATATTGCCCATATTCAGTCCCAAAAATATTATTTTCGTTAAAAATTTAAATGGTTTCGAATCCAAAAAAGAAAAAGTCAGTTTTTTTCTGTTAGTAATTTTATACAAGCATTTTCAACTTCTGAAACTGAAAACTGCACTGAAAATTTGATTTTCTTAACTTTTTCCGATTCATTATCTTCTAGAGATTTTCTAAAACCTTTTTCATATGTTGCACTATGTTTGCTTTTCAAATGTCTTGTTATATTAATGGAATACGATCCCTGAAAAACTTGCAGATAGACTCATTTTTTCCACTATCAGAATTAAAAAATTAAAGAAGGCCTAAATTTCTTTTCCTTCCCATTTTTTAATTCAAAAATTTAATAATTGTAAATATTAATTAACTTTGAATTTGTAAATCAGGTTGCATTCAAAGTATGAGTTTTATTTTTATAATCGTAAAATAACAATCACCTGATAATCATTATCACACAATCGAAAAATAAAAATGTCATATAATAATTATTGAATGACAGAAAAATAAAAAAATTGGACTATAAATATTATGAAGTAAAAATAAAAATCATCTGCTATTACAAATAATTGTAATTGAAAAAACTATCATTAAAATGACAAGTAATTGTAATTAAAATCTTTATAATTGTAATTTACTCAAGTCTGCTCTCAGTTAATGAATTTCCTCTACGGTTAAGGACAAATAATTAAATTTTGTAACTACTGTATTTAAATCTGACTGATGTCTAATTTTATTTGAAAATTATTGACAGCTTTTTTTATTCTACTCTGGTTTTAGTGATTTGAATACACTTACATCGACTGACTGCATTATGTCTAAACAAATAATAAAAACAAAAATAAAATAAATTATTTTTGTTTTTATGTTTTAATAAACCGTTAAACTCACTTATTTATAAGCCAAGTGTTATTGAATATGTTTAATTTTCAAATATTTTTACCATCTTTAAAGTTTTACAAAAACAATAAATGAATTATAAATTTTTAAAGACAAGTTGTTAAATAATATTTACATATTTTAAAACTTTTAAAATTAAAGTGAAACATTCAGATGTACCTAAATAAAGCTGTTCAAAACATTAAAAATATTTTGCTATTTAAATTTTGATTTAACCCTCTAAATTGAATGTTAGTTAAACAGTAACTACACGTTATTTACAAAAGTGGCTAACGTATTTCCCGATGAAATTGGCCTTGCAAGGTTAAAAACAATTTTTGGAAAATAAAATTTATCATACTAAAGGTTCAAAATTAGAATATATATGTATATTGTTCCAAGTTCATACCATCTAACTAATAATAGGCAAAAACAAAACGTTATATTATGGTATATTATATGTAAGTATATATAACAATGTTCATTAGATTTATGTTAAATTTTCAATCTAAACCTCACACCAAAAAAAATCATTAAACCTTAAGTTTCTTCTTATTCTTAAGATTAACCAAATAATAAAGCTAAAACGTAAAATCAATTTTTTTTAAATGAAAAATAATTCTTGGAAATCATTGCCCTTATTACACTTTTGCAGTTGATTTTGTAATTACATGCCAATTTGTCAAGGCAAAATAACCTTTTCTTTGAATGTATTCAATATGTCATTTGATTAAGACACAAAAAAAAAGATTATTCTAAAATGGAAGAAAAAAGAACAAATTTAATATTAAATCAAGTTTGGCATAAATAGTAATTAATTTTTTTCGTATTAGACATTATTTTATTGTAAAATAAGGCATAGAAATATTTTGGTTATCTTATTGTTAATATAAAACTCAGTGGGAATTCTATTTTTTTTTTAAGCATAAATTAATCCGATGATATTCTATATAACTACGTTCTTATAAATGTTCACATTACCTTGGGATATGTATAACTGCAAGTTTCTTAGGATTTTTGTCAAAATTTTTTTCTATTCTATAGGAAAATAAAATCAGTACATATTAAGAATCCAGCTTAATTTCTTAGCATATTCCTTTATATTATAAATATATTTGTCACTTCAAAAAAGTGTTATTATTTATTTTGTATATTTTTAGTACTAACCTGTAGCAGGATTTTTAGAAGTTCGTTATTATTCTTAAAAAAACTTTAGGGAAAATTAATTTATATAAAAAACAAAAATGGTTTGATGGAATAGATTAATAGAAAATCAATTTTATATTCTCAATACTGAGCAATTAAATTGTAATTCTTACAGAAATAAACCAAAATTGTTCTAATTAAATATGTAGGCACATCGCTATATCAAATTAATATGTTCTTAAAAATTTATTTATTTTGTATTTCAAATTATTATTTAATTCATCAATTTTTAGCACATTTTTAAAAAATTTTGAAAACAAAATTGCCTGCCTATATAGTCATTCTGATTGTCTGTCCGTGTGTTTACTGAATTTTGTAACTACCACTGCTTAAAATAAAGAAAAGATATTTATTTAAGACGGGTAGGTATTTAAAAAACAATAATTTCATTCAAACGTTTATAAATATATGTAACACAAATGCATAGCCTTGCCGTACGGTACTTTAATTTACCGTATACGAAACTTATTTTTTTACAAAACTCTTAACTATTTATATCTTACCAACGATTTGAGTTAGAGACTTGAAATTTTGAGTGAAATTAAGTCATAAAAAATGATGTACTAAGTATGAGTCTTAAAAAACGGTTTAATATGGTTCTCTGTTTAGGAACTACAAGGGATGCAGAAGGAATTTTGAACATCAGTACAAATTCAAACGAACTCCAAAATTACGTTTTAAATTGTGTCAACAGTTTTTTTTAGGTATAAAGGGTTTTTGAAGAAGAAAGTTGTTGTTAATTTTTAACAATTTTATAAAATAAACTTCAAAAAACAAAAATTAAAAAATATTTATGAATATAAAATATTTTTCAATACACCCTATTTTTTATGAACTATAATAATAAAATAATTAATAAAATAATAAAAATCCTACATAAATCAAAGTATGCAAATTTAAAACAATTTTTTATCCTTTTAACACAAACAACAGTATAAATTAAAAAAAAAAATCGTTTTTCTTCATTTACATTTTAAAATCTTCACCTTGTATGTCAAGGTCAATGTTTTACAAAAAATTTAAAATGGTTACATATCCTTGAACATTTTCTTTATCAAGGTTTTTTATTATACATACATATATATGTATTAGAAAGTGAAAATTGTATTGCATTATTATATAATTTGAAATACAGCCAAAGTTTTTGAATATTCCAAACTTTCGTATACAATCGTATATTACTGTTACATGGTTAATAAATTGTAAAAAGTAAAAAATACTAAAAACTTTTAAAAGCTTAAAATGTATTCATGTTTGTTCATTCGTTCAATATATATATATAAAAAATTGGTATATATTTTAATATTTTATACAGGAGCACCTAGGCCTAATTTTCTTCGTAGGAATGATAAAAGTATACATATTATAAAAAAAGCTTTCCAATTAAAGCTAAAATTTTTGGAAAAGGAAATTTTAATACTCTTTTTGTTTACATGTAAAATCATTATTTACTAATTTGTGAAAATCAATAAAAATTCAACAGGTGTTTTTAAATGTGATATTAAGCGAAAAACGTGTTTTTTGGGGGAAAAATAAATTAGAATGTAAATAAAAGGTTTTTTCAGGAACATATTTCCAAAATGATAAAATTTAGTATTAAGATACATTAGTGTTATACTAATTAGAATATATAGTAAGAATAATTAAAAAAAAAATTATAAACCTTATTCTAATTATCAGAACACTGCTTAAGAATGCTAGAAACATATATACATTTAAGGATTTTTAAATTTTGCTCTAGCCATTAAAATTTTTATTATCCCATCATATTAAAGCGTCGTATTTATGTTATTTATCAGTTTCTGGTTTAAAAATACTTAATTTATATGAATTTATTAATATTATAAATAAGTATAGATTTTTAACTTCAAATTAATTTTTTTAAATTCCAAATTCAATTTTATAAATTTGAAATTCATTCAAATGGCATATCTGAATCTGGATTTGTTTCTTCTTTGATAGCCTCCTCTAAGAACTATCGTTTATAAATGTCTGAATTCTCCGATAGTTCCGTTGAACCAAAGCACTTCATTCATATCATTAAATTCATTATATTATTATTTGGGATTTTTTTCTTGCATCATGCCCGTAAAATCTTGTTAAACCCACGTTCACTGCAAATTTTAGTTTTGCTTTGCCAACTGTTGGGTCAATAATATTGGATCGATACTTTGATTTTATGAAAGGTACAGCTGAAAACGTTGACACGCATATCCATGTAGTTTCAAACATATTTAACAGTTTTGCAACACCTAAGTTCAGTGCCAAAATTTATTTATTTTAATAGGCGAGTCCCCATTAAAAATACTGATATCGTTCCTCGGATAATCGTTTTGGTTTTAAAGCTAAAGAAACTATTAATTCTTTACACTTGACAAGTACCTTCATTTAACCGAACAAGAGTCCAAAATTTTTATTAATTGACACTTCAAACTAAAATTAATGTTTATAAATAAGAAATTGACTTTTTTTTTATAAAATATCAAATTTTATTACATGTATACATATTGTTTATTTAAAACATGTATGCTGAAACTTGTTATATTTAATAATTCGCATTTTATTCTGGCCATTTAACTTTTTATCATAGATTACCATCAACGAAAGATATTAATATTCAGAATATTAAATTAATTTACAAAAGTATTAATTTTAAAACATTTAAAATCAATAGGTATTTTCTTTTCTTTAGTCTTATTAATATTTTTAAAAATAATTAAAATTTAAAACGTTAAAAATCACCTTTATGCGATAAAGTTGCCTTTAAAACTTAATAATTTTATTTGACATTTGTCTACAAAATTGAAAGATAAAGTAGATGAAAAAGCAATATACAAAAGTAACTTGCGCAATATATTATCTTATAGTCTATTCATCATGACACTGACATTTCACAATTATTAAAAAATTGCAATGCTACTATAATGCGAATTTCAAAAAAATTATATATGCCTTCTATTATATTACCACTATCTTCTACTTCGATATCACTATGTTATTTATCATTTATCTTTAGAAGTTTTAAAGAAACACAGCTCAAAATTTTCAATTAATTGTTTTGCTTGTAATGCTATATTTTTTGAAGTTTTTATTATATAAAGAATTTCAAAGTAGTTTTTATTAAATTAACTCTATTGAGATAATTATTATAGTAATTTTAAATTTTTGTGCATTAAATTGAAATATGTTAAAATAACAGTACATTAAAGAATAATAAATGTCAATTGTACATTACACAAATGCAGAAAAACTTTTACAAATACCATGGAAATTTACAAATAGCACCCCTAAAAGGTATAGTAAAATGTATTCGAAAATAAATTGATTATAAATTTAAATTATGATTAAAAATTTTTAAAAAGTAATATTTGTGTCTATTATAAAAAGCACTTTAATTTGTTTTGAGTAAAATATAAAAAAAGTGCTGCAAGAACTACACAAAATACAGATATAGTTTTCTGATTTGGTTTCTCCTGAATTCATATCACTGAAGCAATGAAGGTGAAGCACTTTATTTTTTAAGAAGAAGCATTTTTCTGTTAAAAGTTTCGAATATTAATATCAAAGATAATTTCTTCGAGCTTATCATAAATGATTTCACCAATATTCTTTTAATTTTTTTTTTGTTTTTTAATTTTGTTATTCTCTAAATCTTAAATTGTAGTAATAAAATAACGCTTCTTCCTTCTTTTCTCGTTTATATTTTTAAATAGACTGTCAAGTCAATATTCGAATCCAAAATTGACATTTAAAATTTGCGATAGTCAACGTATTTAAACGCCAGCTAATAATCTCAATAATAAGTTAAACTTTAAGCATAGTATAATCATAATTTATATAATCTTAGAGTGAAAACGTTGAAAACTTAAATTAATGTTTTATTAAATTATTTCATACAGAAACTGCAGAGTTGATTTAATAAATGAATTTTATCTGATGGCAGTATGCATATGCAAATAATGAAGTTATCAAAACGTGATATTACAAAAACTTTACTTTGCAAGTTAAAGCCCATTTCAATCCATTGAACGAAATAATTTAAATTTAAAGCCAACAAATTGCTTTCAAAAACAAAAATTTTTAATTCAATTATCTTTTTCTTTTTTTATTAAAAAAAACTTAGTATATAAATTTTTAAGTAAGTTTCACTTACAAATTTTGGACTAAGTGGAGTTTATTCTTAGCACACAAGATAATGTAGTAATAAAAAATACATTTTATTCTTTTACTTTTCTTAAGCGTTTCTAAAATTTTATTATGAAAGCAAAACAACATTAAAATAAATTGTGGAAAGAGAAAATCAAAAAGAAATTTACATATTCTAAATTTTACAACTTAGAATTTTTTAAAAATCAATTTCATTTATATTTAAAATAATCAGAGCATTTTAGTTTAACTAAATTATTTGTAAAAGTTAATTGAATTTGAATTGTTTTCGAAATTCTTATTTTTTTTTAATAATCAAATGTTCTTTAATAACAATATTTTTATTTAAATGAGATACGATGATAAGAATGGAAATGGACTCTTCTTCATTTATAATAAAGATAACCATAAAGAATCTATTAGTATTTTCATTTTTCATTTCCTCTTTAAAATTTCCTTGCATAAACAAGATTTCCTCTTGTTTGTATTTTATCATGATTTAAATAAATTTGTATTTTCTTATATATTCTTTGATACTTGCGAATGATTTCTTTAATTTGAAATTTCTCAATTTTTAAATTACTGATTGCTTTTTTTGTAATACATATATGATGTAAGTATGTAACCTTATAATCAAAGACATAGTTCGTTTTCAGTAAAGATAATGGTTTTTAGATTTATATGAGATTTTTGCACAATAATAACGTTTGTTTACTCTTGTAAATACTAATAACTTTTTTAATCTGAACACAAACTTCTTAATAGACGCCGTTCTTTATTATGGTACGTTTCAATTAAGATTGAACTTGAGGGTGAAATTTCGGTTTAATTTTTCTTAAATAAATTTGAAAATTTAAAAATATGTCAAAGTCTAACAAATGTCATGCAATTTTTCTAATATAAATCAATTTGATATGTCTGAAAATTTAAATTTCAAAGAAATTTGAATTATATTATTAAATTTATGTTTTATAAAATTAAGACAATGAACATTTTTTCTACCGATTTTTTTTTTTTTTTGTTGACATAAGAGTTTTTGAAAACATGTTGACATTTTGATATATTCTTAATAATTAATTATATTTGTTATCGAAATAAAAGCAAAAATTCGTTTTTACAATTAAGAAAATTGTCATTCAAATTTCATGTAATACTTATACAGAACATCGCAAAGAAATGTTTAAATTATGTTTTTGTAATACACGTGGAATGAAAATCCAACATTTTTTTGCCGCTCGACTTTTTTAATATTCAGTAGACGCTTTTTGAAATTTTTCTAACTTAAAATACGTGTATGGTAATTCTTGCAAAGAAAATTTTTTTTTTTCGTGCCAAGAATAAATTTTCAACTTAAAAGAAATACAATTACCTGTTGCTTTAATATCTAAGCTTTCATAAGTTTATATACTTGTTTAGAAAAATGTAACGTTTTGCATCAGAATTCCTTTAAATTTACATATTTATAATCAATTACACCACTGTTTCTGTCGATATGTGTACCAAATGCATATTTTAAATAACTGCAGTACCTACAGATATATTTAGAATAAAAACCAATTTTAGGGGAATATATAAATTTTAATGAATTAATTTTGAAAATTATGATTGTATGATTCTGAACATTGTGAAAGGGTTCGATTAAAATTTAATTTTGAATTTTAATATTGGTACTTTTTCATATGAAGATAAAAATGAGCATATAAAAAATAATGTGTGATGTCAAATTAATAACATGTCAAATTAATTATACATAAAGACTAACTGAAAGAAGAACAGTCTCCCATTTCAGCAATTTACTATTATACTAAAACACTTTTAAACGCAAAAGATCTACCATCAATTTTTGGTTAGTGAAAATTTTCAACATTTTAAGCTTAAAAGTTTTCAAACATTAAATGAACTGTTTCTTATACCATCAATTTATTTTTATATTAAAACAGTAACAAATTCCCAAGATCTACGTTCAATTTTTTATTTTCTACATTTTAGGGGGCTAGTACTATTTAAATAAAAGTATATATTGAAAAAAATATTTTTTTTTTAATTTATTTTATTTTTAAATTATCCTACTTTTGTAATCATAAGATAATTATAGTTTATCTTGTTATTAAATTTCCTCAATAAAATTATATTGCTTTGCCATATATTTTTAATAGCATAAGCTTGACTTCCAATTTAATAAAATTAAAAAAAATATTTATAATTTAATTTCTTCAGTTATTAATAGCTGGTTAAAATTTGCTAATATTTTCCACTAGAATGTTGTTCTTTGCGATCTGTCATTTTAAACATAAAAGTAAACAAGTGATGAAAAAAACCAAGGGTTTTTAAAAAAGTACATTTTCAAAATAATATAGTGTTTCATACTAAGTATTTTATCGGAATATAATGTTCAAACTTTAATATTAACGTTTAATTTAGGAAATATATACGTTGGTGACTAAGGATGCGTTTATGTTGGAGCTGCGATAAGTGATAAGAGCGTCGATAAGAGCATAGCGTAGAAAACTAAATACATAATTTAAATAGAGGTGTTTATGTTGGAGCATCGCTTTGATCATCGATAAGCGATAAGAGCATAGAAAACTCTTTATTCAGTTTTCTACGCTCTTATCGATGATCAAAATTTTTAAATAAATGTTTTGCTCTCGTTTTTGTTATTGTAATTTTTTAAATAAATGTTATTTTCGTTTGTTTATTTTTTTTTAATACAAACTCTCAAGGAGGTGCAAATATACATTTAATAATGTAATAAAATAAAATTTTTTTTTATTGTTAATAAAATATTTTTTGTTTTATTTTTTTTTGTATAATTTTTTTTTTTAATTCTTTATAATTATAAAATAACTTTTTAAAATATATAATTTAATTTTTTTTTCATTTAATATTTTTTTATTATTACTTCCACCTTTCAATAAATAAAGAATTATAATTATGCTTTATTATATTTATTATATTTAATTCTTAAAAGTTTTTTTAATTTAATTTATTTATTATTTTTTTTTATTTTAAGAATATTACCAGATAAATTTAAAACAACCATACAAAATATTATTTTTTTAATATAAAACAACCATAAATAATATTATTTTTTTATTCTACATCGCTTATATCGAAGCTCCAATATAAACACTGCATAAGAGCATACCTTTTTCTATGCTCTTATCGATGCTCTTATCGACGCTCTTATCACTTATCGCAGCTCCAACATAAACGCACCCTTAGTTACTGCTTACCTATAATAACAGTAAATTTTTAAGTCCTAGTAGCCCCTGTATGGGGAAGGTTGCGAAATTTCTCAAGGATATAATGCTCACTACTCCCCTTCCCCCAAACTTTTTTAGGTTCTAGGAATTAAATTGTGAATTCCACCAAAATTTGGAATTTTTCTTAGAATTTTACTATTTAGGCAAAAATGGTTAAAACTGAGAGACACTTTCTTCAATTTAAAGAACCCCTTTTAAATTTAAGAAAAACCTTTAACATATGTTAGACCTTTAAATTTTGTATATTAAGGAAAAAATATTCAAGTTACAGGTTTTTAAAAATAGCAAAATTTCAATTTTCGAGCCCTTATAGCTGCAAAACAGAAGACGTGACAAAAAAAATTTGTTAACCGACTTCTACTTATTTCAGAGGATCTAACTACTCCCAAAATTTCAAGACCCTAGCTTGAATCGTTTAGAAGATATGTGTGGCCAAAAATTTTGCAAAAATTGAGTTTAGAATAATGGTAAATTTTAGTACCGTATGGCAACCCTAAACATTTATTTTTTAAAAATTTATAAAGTTTATAAAACCAGCTATCTTTTGCCGTTCTATACACCTAATAGAACTCTTGTTATAACAATTTGAATATAGGGATTTTCCCAACTTTGGGGGGCTACAGAAAAAAATTCTTTTACGAAATTATTTTTTTTGTAATACCTACTCGTGGTTAAAATTTCTTTTCTATATTTCAAACGATGTAAAAGTTTTTGTAAACATACGGACGGACAGACGGACAGACGGACAGACGGACAGACGGACAGACAGACAGACAGACGGACGGACAGAGTAAAACTATATAGGCACATTTTTACAAAATTTTTTGAAAATGTGCTAAAAATGTACATGTCATTTTATTTGGCAACTTAAAAAATTATTTTGCTTTGTGTTTTTGAGTTTTACTAGTTTTAGCTGTAAATTACTTGTCACTAACAAATTTTAACAAAATTAAAAATATCATATAAAAAACAACATCCCTTTTAATCGGATAAACTGCAATATATCCAACTTAACATATAAATTTTCTATTAATAAAATAGTTTAAATTTTTACTTTCAGATTAATAATTTCCCTGCTCGAAAAGGGTTGGAAACTTTTTTCCATACAAAATTCTAGTATTAAATTTTGATTTAAAAATCCAATATAATAAATTGAAAATGTTAAATATTTTAAAATAAATGAAAAATTTTTGCTTTGATTATTATATATATTTTTTTATAAAAGCCTTGAAAAATCCTTGGAGTAGCAGACAAATTAAATATGTTTTTGTATTTACAGTAAACCTTTTATTTTTAAAATTCTAACGTTGCTTAACTTGTATTAATAGGCGCTTAATAATGATATGTTAACAAAAGGCCACTGTTACACTCAACAGAACATATGGAATACTCAACAGAACATATGTTGTGTAAGATATAGTCAATAATTTTATCATCGGCCTTGCCAATTCCGACGACGAGATCCTCCGGCATCTCCGGCTCTCTACTCCGTCTCTCTAGATTATTGCTATATTTTAGCACAAGTTCCTTAAAGCAGGTTTTTGCCTGATCTTTTTCATTGCCTCCAATGACCGGCTATTGAATTAAGCTGCAAACTCCAAATTCATGAAACGTACATCTATCTTCGCCAGCTCTGCCTACTTCCGCGCTAGCAGACGTAGCTCTTCCTCCGACCAACGCACTTTCACCTCAGATAACTGAACCAACCTCTCCTCATTCAACTCATTCCGATATGCGCGGTTCTCGTGTACACCCTTGCCCGTTTTAGTCCCAAACTCACGCTCACAAAATCTAAATGGAAAATTGCTGGCGGCAACTGAACTTCCCATGCTGCACCCAGGTGGTAAGGAGCTGCCGTAGGTATCCGAAGAGCGGCAGTCGATGACATGTTAGCACTCCTTGTCATATATTGTCTACGTCCTGTGGAACGAAGACGCGGATTATCCAGGCCTGCAGTTCTATTTCTTATATTTTCTTCCATTGTGTATATGAAGTTATCGAAGATAAGGAGTATTAAGTATAGTGGTTTCCCAAGTCCGCAGTTTTATTCCTTATATTTCTTTCCATTTGTGTATATGACGTTATCGAGGATGAGGAGTATTGAAAATAGTGGTTTCCAATTGACGACATGAAAGTCTCCCACTTCTTCATCCAATACCTTCTCAACCCCAAGCCTCTGATTTAGCTTCTACGAAAGATATACGCCTACATGTTTGGTATCACCACGGAGGAATACGACGATTCACTATTGGGATATAGGTTTTTAATGGTCGATATTATTACTAATATCTCCCTCTTATCCTCCTAGAACAAGGTTTAGGATATCTAAATTCAGTTATAAAATTATTAAACAGAAAAATGTGAAGACTTAAACAGGGTTTTTGTATCTGTCAAATTTTTTAATTTCATTTAGAGATAACTTAGAAAATTGGTGTTTATAAATAGTTTTAAAAGGATTTATTAAATTCAAATTTAAAAACAAAATTTAAAGAATAAATTTAGATTTTAATTCACTTCTAATGACAATATAATATTTTTTACTGTTTTAGAAATCATAGAGACAATACCATACAAAAAGAATCTCAATTTAATAAAATTTTGTATTTTATTTTGTATTTATGTATTTTGGTATCAAAGGGTTACTATATATAATTTGTTGGTTTTTATAATTTCCCTTTCAGCATGAAATTCGTGAAAAAAAATATTAACAGATTGAAATGATTTTTTATTTTCTTTTAAGTGTATTTACTTATTATGCGTTCGAAGAAAAGGCTTACAATCTTATTTGAACCACAAGTATTCTAGCATATGTTTAAATATAAGCCTGAATTTTGTCAAATAAATATTATGTAAATTATAATGTGTATTTTAGGCAGATGTAGCACATATAGATAATCATAATGTGTTGTATGGGTGTGTTTTTATTCATAAAGTTGATTCCAAAAATCCAACACTTTATACTATTTGAAGACAGTTCTTTAATTTACTAAGATAAAAATAAAAGAATTATTGGAATACAATTATAATTATTGTTTTTATTAAGAGCCTTCAAAATTAAATTCTTCATTTATATTAGAGCATAATCAGTAATCTAATAATGGGTTTTTTTTTACCAAAATTTAAAAATTTCTAAATTAATTTACTATTTTCCAGTTGAGAAAATTAAAATATACGTATATAAAAAAAACATTGTCAGAAAAACAAATATGTTTTGATTTATACCGCTATAAAAATTTTCTTTTAAACAAGTTCTGGATGTGTTGATTGGGTTTTTTTTCTCTTCACTATAAATCGATTCTTTAATTTTGATAATCTATACAGATAACATCTTTTGTTTTGAGATAACATTTTCGGTTCTGATTTTGACATTTTGTCTGTGATTGATTAAAATGGAATTTCAATTCCTCGTCAAAAATTTTTTTTATATGCAAAGATAAATGTATAAGAGTTTTTCTTAATATCATTGTTGTTGAATTATTTTCTTTGTTGCATTAAAGATTTAACATGTTCGTTACATTATAATTTAGAATTAGGATAATAAAAGAATTTACGTCATGTATCTTTAAACTTTAATTTCCATTATTTGTTTAAATTTAAATTAAATTAAAAGATGTTTTTGTTGGCACTTCATGGAATAGAATCTTAAATTTTTAATTCAAAATTAAAAAAACGATTGTTAAAATTTTTTTACAGTCTTTATATGTGTATTTATGTAATTTTAAGTTTTTGGGTACAGTTGGATCTACATTTAATCGCTGCATCTGTATTTGTACAGTTTACTTAATGATTTCTCTTATTCCAATTTTTATATTGATTTTATATGTTTGCTGTTTAAATATTAATTGACTATTTTTTTTTCCTTTGATTCTCTTCACTATACGTCAATTCCATATTTGGTACAATAAGAGTTGAGCTTAATTTAATTTTTTTCAAATAAACATCGATATTTTAATCAAATGTAATGTAGCTTTTTAATTCATACTATAAGTGAAATTAATATTGCATTGAATTTTTATTAAGAATTAGTTTTGCTTTAAAATAAACCTAATTTTAAATATTCTTAAGCTTAGCAACTCTTATTGAATCAAATATGGTTTCAAGTATATTTAAATTGACTTGTGCAGATTTAAATTTAAAATAAAATCAACTTTGGCTTCGATTATATAAATTTAAAACAAAATAAACTTTGATGCTATTTCGAATAGCAAATACTTTTTACAAAGAATTTAACATAAATAACAAAAATCACGCACTGTAGTATTTAAATCGAACTATTTTTTACATATTTTGTATATTTTGATTCTAATTAAATGTTTTATCTGCTTAAAACTTCAATAACTTTCTAATATGCTCTTCCTTGTCAAAGGTTTTATTTTAATCAAAAAGTAAAGAAAACGACCTTGTTTATGTCATGGAATTTTTGCATAAGAGCTTCAAAACCTCAAATAAAATTTTTTAGTATTATTTTTTTTATTAAAGTTGAATTGTGTTTTTATACCATATAAAATAGTCAAACAGATATAAATGCGTTGTATTATTTTTCTTTTCAATATATACCTGGAACTCTTAATTGATATTAACCTTGAATTAGATTATTGTAAATTGTATAAAAATGTATATATTTAAATGAAATAAAACCATCAACTTTAAGTCCTGATGTGCACTTATAGTTAATATCAGTAGCAGTTGCGCTCATTGGTCTTTCAACAATCAATTGACCAATAGACCCTGTGACTGATTATGACCCTGTGATGATACTTGAGTTTATTTAAGTTTTAGCCCCAAATATAACAGATTTTCTATATTTTGAGTATCTTTCGGTAAAATTTCGATTTACACCGTTTGATTGGCCTGCTGTTATAAGAAGATCGTTAATTATTTGATCGGCGAAAGTACTAATACATAGATAAGACGACATCTCTAAAATAGCTACGATAACTATAAGCATATGGTACGAAGAAACCTCCGTAGTAATCCATCACGATACATCGTATTCAACAAATTAGATTCTTCATATGTTACACCTAAAGTATTTTTATCTTTTATGTATTACAGTTGCGTCCAGGTAGCGCAAGATACATAGTAGGCTTCAGCACTTCAAGAAATATACGCTTTAAAGTTTTTTGACATAGCACCAAAAAATTTGTAGCTTTAATTTATTACATCATGGACACATATGACATTCCTGATAAGCCGGTTAATTCTTTACTTCAAATTAAGTTTTAGATAAGTGCATGGGTTGAGGCATTTTACTAATCTTCTTATTAAATTTTTTTAAGAAGTATTTGGCATTTCATTTTTCGGTTTTTCATAGTAGGCTGTTAAGTCGAAAACTAAAATTTTATCAAAAATAATTTAAAATAAAATTGAAAATTATAATTGATTAACTTTATCCGAAATGTTATTTAATTTTTGTTCTAATTAAATTTCAATACCTCGTTATCCTACTTTAGTCAATTATTTGCCTAAACAACTAAATAGTGTTTTGAATTTTAATTAGTTGCATAACTATTTAATATTATTAAATCACAAAAATTCATTATAATATATTTATACCAGTTATTAAAGTAATTAATATATTGTATATGTACATTTAAATATGAAAACAGAGAAATTGTGTTAAATTTAAATAAATTTCAAATTTTAAACAAAACTTGTAATAAAATCATATTATTAATATTTTAAAACAAGAATCAAATTATAAAAATTAATTGGTAAATAAATTTGAATGCATAAATCAAAAATAATTTCATTATACGTGACAAAATTTAATGACAAAAATCATTTAAATTTTTATTATTGGTATACAATTTTAAGAGAATGTTTAAGAGAATAATTTTTGATTTAAAGAACAAAATTAAAAAAAATTATTTAAAAAATAATTAAATTTTTAAATTATAATTGATATTTCATTTATTTAATTATACCAATTATCCCCATTAGCATTACAATTTTATCAAGGCTTATTTGCTAATGACTAAGAATTCTGTCTTCAAAGAAATTTTATGTCTATTTACTGATTATGTCAACATATTGAATTGAAACATGTTCTTTAACTCAAACTCAATTCAAAAGAAGTACAATAGCAGGCTCCATTATCAGTGATTAATTTTTGAATTACAGCACTACATTAAATTTACATTCTCTATAATAGTTGGTGGAGTTAATCTTTTGATAATTTATTTCCACTCTTAAATAACTTTTAAATAGCTTAAATACAACTTTTTTTAGATATTTTAATTTATAGTAAGAAACCCTTAAACGTTTTTAAAACTACAAATTTGAGAAAAAAAGGAAATAGGTAGGTTGAACTAAAAACAACCCTTTCTCAATAAGGAGAAGAAGTTAATTATCCTAGTTTTGCTTACAGTAATATTTTTATTTATCTGAAATAAATGTACAACGCCTTTTGAACCTTAAAATATACTTTTGATCTCATTCTAAAATTGGAAAATAATATTATCTATTACAGAACCCTTATATCTTAAAGATACAATAGAAATAAAAAATAAAAGAAGAAAAAATATACGGGTATATTTTTTTTGATGGAAATTAAAGCTTTTTACTGAAAATTTTTTTTTAGAAGTAAATTATTTTTATGTATGTATCTTGTAGTATACTACATTTTATGTCTATAAATCCTAGAACTTTAATTTTCCAACATTCCATTTCCATCCCTACTACATACAACACAATATCAAAACAAATAACTAAGTAAGCGTGACTTTAATTTTAAATTTACGATAACTTATATTTTGTATCTAACTTTTAGACTTTAAAAACTTTAATAAAATTAAATTTAAAGAGTAAAAAAATGATTTTATTAAAATTGCTTTAGAAAATATTTTACAGAAAATCGATTTTTATAGCAATTTCGTTAAATTTATTCAAGAAAATTTAATGTAACGTAAAACAAGAAAATTACATTAAATTTTTTTTTTTTTTTTTTTTTTTTTAAATATAATTTAGACCCATAATTTTTTATAATTTTATTCATGGTTAAAGACTTTAAATGAAAATATTGTGTTTGAGTAATAAGGGTTTTGTTTCTATAGATACAACCATGTTAAATTACATTGTTAAGCCTTTGAAATTTCAAAGTGAGTAATATCTTAATAATTTTTGAAAGAAACTATTAATACAAGGACTCAACACTTGTATTGTATAAATCATTTATGTTATTATTTATTCAAATAAATTTGTTAAATTTTTGCTGTAAAAATGAATTATGTATTTTTTTAATTTATTCTGTTAACATAAACGTTTAATATTTATTTGATCCTTTAAAGGATAAAAGGTCCTTAAAATAAAATTTAAGAATTCATCCAAATAAATTTAATCGAAAATGAGATATAAAAAAATATGGAGGTCAATTATAATCTAGAATTTCTATTTAATTCCCTTTTACATTTTTAAACTCTTTGTTTTAAAATTCCGTATTACTTGATGTATTTGAATTTGATTTTGTTCCGTCTTGTATTTCAATTAAAACCTAAAAGTAAAATAAAAGGAATTACATAGAATCAAAATAAGCAATTGTATATGAGGTAGTAATTATTTGATTGTCATGGCATGGCAGCAAGATGCAGCTCTCGTAAATATTTGCTCTCATTATTCATTGCTTTAAATTATTGATTTATTTTTTTTTTCATATTAAATTTAGTTTATAAACAATTTCCCTTTATAAAGCTTTTATTTTTGAAATATTTTCAAATTTCTGTTTTTCTAATAAAATTTACCTATACTTAAATAAAAAATATGTTCTAAAAACAGTTTTTAACCTAAACTTAACAAATTTATACCACTGCATAACCCGAAAAATAATCTATCTCTGGTCGTTAATTTGAAAAGTTTACATGTTAGTTCCCTTTTAATAATATTCATTAAAATATATTGTGTAAAATTATTCATAAAACCCTCTAAAAGTTTCTTATTAATTAATTATTTAGGGCTGACGAATTATTAATTAATTATTTAGGACTGATCAACTAGAAATGTTAAAAAAAATAAAATCAACCTAAAAGTATGCAACAAAATAAAAAATTTTTCAATGTAAATCCTAAAGTCCTAGATCAGAACGAACGAGGTACAACCTATAAACGCCTTATACATTGGAGTCTGGTTCATTGGAGTCTGTCGAAATAAAATAGTCAATTAATGAATGTTAAACGATATTATGTTGCATATGTCTGTGGACTGAAATATACATGTTTATGATATATAGGTATGTATCACTGCTAACTGTCTTAAAATTTAGTTTGTTTAATTATTTTTAGAAAGAAATTCCTATAAAAACATTATGTTACCACAAAAATAGTTATTTTCTATAGGTTTTTTTTAATTTATATGTAATTACTGATTATATATGCACAAAGTTATTTTTTATGTTTTAAGTAGCCAACCATCTTAATGTATTTAAATGTCAGTGTTTTATAAAATTAAAATAGTCATTAATCTAAATGTAGTATTGACCACACATGTTGTAGTAAATGCTAATTATTAATATATATAGTTTTAATTACAAAAGGGCATCATCTTCAAAGTATATGAAAAATGTTCGACTCGTGTTGGAAATTTTTGGTAAAAAAAAAATATTGGTAGAGTAAGTGTGTCATTTTATATAAAATTTAAATTCGAATTTCATAGAATAAAATAAAGTTGTATCTAGATGTTTTTCTTTTAAAAAATTCATGTACATAAGAATAATTAACACAAATTGATATGTTGTTAAAGGTTCAAAGCCTTGCAACCAAGCAAAACACTTTAGCTAATATGTCTTGAATTTAATGTATTTTTTGCACGTGTTGGAGGCAATGTGCTTTGAAAATAATCTTAAATTCTGTTTTTCTAATTTAAAAGTGAAAGTCTTCTAGAAAAGAATAACAATAAGGAGCCTTAGAAGAATAAAAAGAAAACTAATAAGAATTAAATGAATTTTGGAAATCTTATACAAAAACTGGGATATGTTAATTTTGTTGATGTTCAGGGATTATAATTTTCAATCTGATTAATTTTTTTTTGAAAATTTTTGATAAAGATGGTGCATTATAGGTGAAATTATTTATATACTGTCATACATTATTTAGAGGTAGGAATTTTCTTACCAAATTCCACTAGACTTGTGGTATTGTTACTATTATATATATTCTTAACATTTTTTAATATAATTGAATTATATATTGCTTATATAATGTATAACCTCATTTATGCATTGATAAGATTATATATCATCATTTGTAACTAAACAAATTCTTAGAATAGTTTTTTGTCTTGTAATACTTCCGCAGTCATCAGTGTCTAGAAAAACTTTAAAGTCCTTGAATAATTTGATTTATTTTAATAACTTTTACTAAATGTTATGAAAATTTTCTGTGATTTATAAAAATCGATAAACTATTTCTGATCCTGTAAAAATTCTTTTAGGCAAAATAATTAGTTCTTTAGTTTCACTTTATTTTTGGCATTTCTTCAATTTATGTCTTTGCCCTTTTTTAATTCTTCGCCCTTTTGTGTTTCGAAATTACTTTGTAAAAGCTTAATTATTTCCTTATAATGCAACTGCGATGGCATGTTCGGAATACATTAGAATTATTTAAACCTTCATATGTATCCGTGCCGCACATGGTGATACAAAACGCCACTGTTTTATTTTCCATTACGTCGTTTATAATAAAGTACTACTCTAATCTACCGCAGTAGGCCCTAAAGTTTTAGATAATAGATATCTTCTAAAATCTATTGAAATCTGACCTAAAATCTATTGGAATAATCTTTTTGATAGTGTTCTCTACATACTTATTATTTATATTTATATCTTCAATTTATTATATATTCTTTACTTTATCTAGTTTACATAAAGCACTCTACTTAGTTGGGAATGATATTGCTAATTGCACTCTTTATGACAGAATGCTTTTATTACATTTACATTTAAAACACGCCTACTTCCTTTGTATGATTTACATGCGTTAATCAGCTTCAAATCATTTTATATATAAAGTTAATTCACAATTGTTTTATTATTGTATCCGCCAAACATATGCATTATACACTTCAGTTTCTTAAAGTTTAACTTTGACATTGTTTTTTAAATATTCAACTATAATATAATATATAAAATAATTAAAAAAAACAAAGCCTTTATTAACTTTTTTAAATAAATTTTGTCCATCTATTTTGGTTTTACTTTAATTTCTTCAAAATTTTTGCGCGGAAATTAAATCTGCTTCTTAATGATAAATTCATCTATTGTGAGTTAAAATACATATATCTAACGGCATTTTTCAATTTTATTGCCGACGTCAATTGTATTTTAAATAATCTGCACTTGTCTGCTTTCTTTTTAGACTTTTAAATATTTTTTGTCGTCATTATCAAATATTACACCTACATTTAATTGTTAAAACATTTTCATCAATTAGCAAAACATAAGAACTTTTTTAACTGTCAACCAACATAAGAATGTTTTTAACCAAAAAAAAAAAATTATTTTTACCATAAAATTGGTTTTTGGTATTACCAAAAATCATTAAATCACTTATTATATTACATTTCGCAAATTCTATAAAATTAATACTTTGAATTGACATTAAAAAAGTGTAACATAGAGAAAAATGATTGAATTGAAGAAATGATTGATTTTTTAAGTTCATCTTATTTTCTTATAAAATTAAAAAAAAAATTGAACAAAAATGAACATATTTTTCAAGATGTCCTTGAACTTTTCATCTTTGAACACGGTTTTTTTTTTTTTAAGAGGTATATACACAATTTAATTCAATTAATTTTAATTAATAATTTTCAAATTTTTCTTTTGGTTCACGTGATAGTTTGTAATAATTTAAGATTTCCCTTTTTTAGTAGAATAAATTAATAAAATAAAAGGCTATTTATTTTTAATATACAATTTACATGGTTGGGGTTTTTTAATTAAATAAAACTGCAAAAGAATATATAAATTTTGAACAGAAGGAAACCGAAGTACAAAAAAGAGAATTTATTTCACTTCCTTTTTAAATAGAAAGCTTGACGTGTATTATGTGAATTCGGCGAACTAGAAAAAACTACTTCTTGAATCCATTTCGCTTCCTTTATCTATACTTCTTAACTTTTTAACTAAACTTTAATTATTATTTAATTGTTTTATTTGACATCATAAAGTATAAGTATAATAGAATTTACACAAATTGAAATTCATTAACATAAACGTATATTTAATTTAACTTAAGTTATCAGTAAGTAATATCTGACAAATGGCGTATAGTAGAAAAGATGCCCCTTTCATATAGAAAGTTTCGGGTTCAAACACCGGTCAGATTATATCTAGCAAAATAAAATATCATAAAATTATATAATTATATCATAATAGTAAATATCGTAATATAAGATAAGATTTAATATAAATATGTTAATAACTCTTGTGTAAGATAATAGATGGCGCAGAAAATTAATATTTGTGTATTCACAATTTTATACAATAGCTACAAATCCCCATAACTATTTTATTAGTATACAATAGCTTTAAATTCCCTTAAATAAATTTATTTACGATTAAATACCTTTAAAATTGTTAATTGTTTTTTATTTTTTTAAACCTTTTATATATTAAAAAAAATTTAATATAATTTAAATTTTTAATATTGAAAAAGAATGTTAATATAAAATGAAAAAGTACAAAAAGTACAGAATCTGTAATCTGTAATCAAATTTGATACAAATTGAACACTTTAATAATAAAATCGATCTTAGATTTATTTGGAATTTCTTAAAAATAAATTTTTAAAATTATATTTTATCTTAATCAGAACATTTCTATTTCGGTTTTCTGAAAGAAAAATCGGAGAAAATTCTTTAGTTGAATTAACTGTTAATACTCTAACTAAATGATTTTCCTCTATATGTTCGGTGATTTTTTGATGAAGGTTAAAGTAAAAATGGTATTCATTGGTTCATGGAATATAAATGTTATAAAGTTAAAAAAAAAGTTTCATTCCTTGAAATTTTATTTTTTGTTTTAGTTGTTTAAATCCTTTTATTTTAATTATTAAATTTTACTTTATATGCGTGCGTGCGTATATAAAACATTCTATCAATTGTATATTTATTTTTTTTTCCAAAACGAAACAAAATTTATTCAAATAAAACATGAAGATGGTATCAAACTTTGCATTAATGACCTTTAATCTTTTACAGCTGTGCTATACACTGTGGGCGGCCGAAGGTCGCATTAACAGAAAAAATATGTACAGAATAATGAAAGGATTGAGTAAATAAACATATATAGAATGCATCATTATCTTTTCATAATTTTTTCGTTTAAATTTTACATTTCATTGATTATTGCCTAATTTTTTTCTTCTTAGAAAATTGGTATTTGAATTAATTGGTAAGATATTTGGGAAGTCTTTTAATAGAAACCTTATTGATTTTGGTTTCGATTTAATATCTTGTTTTAGAATATGTGTATTGATGATCTATTAGATGTATTGCGGTTTTTTTTATCTTGCTATTATACTGATTTTGATTCAGAGTTATTTACTTGTACTGAAAAAACAACGTTTTCTCGCTAAAATCTCTGATCACTTGAGATTAAGGTTAATATTTATGATATATACTGTTTGACATTTGATAACCGAATCAAAATTTTAACATTGCTGCAACCAAATTACCGACTTTTAAAAACTGCATTATTGATTGCAACATTGAATCACCTGTAATTTTTATTTTGCTTCTGTTTTTGACACGAATTAAGGGGAAATTAAAATGAATTTGAAAATCTGACCATACGTAAAGGATAAAGGAAAAATTTAAGAATTAATCAAATGGCAATATTTTTATTATAATTATGAAGTACTTTTTTCTTCTTGGCAATTGATTAATTTCGAACTTTATCTGAATTCGAATTATTTGCAAAGGTTTGTCACAATCTGTTCGATTTCTTATTTGCTTTGAAGTCACTTATTGTGCCCAATCATATGAATCTATGAGTGTTTCTTGGTGTGCCTTATATATAAATATTGTATATTTCCTTTATAAATAAAAAGTAACCGAAGAACTCGAGATTTTTAAAAAAAATGCACATTTCCAAAATCAAACAATGTTTATAATAAATTTTGGGTAAAAATTACATATAATTACTCATATAAAATAAATTAATAATAACTTCTTAAAATTTTATTTTTTAAATAAAAATTGTTAAAAATATATGACACTTTTTCAATTTTAATAATTTATAAATATATTTTCGAGGCTTCAGAAAAATTCCAAAGTGATATTCTGTTGTACCAAAGGGTTTTCAAAATTTTAAAGCGAAATTCTGTTCCAAGAATGTTATATTCAAAATAAATTGTCAATTTTTCTTAGAGACTAATGGTTTATTTATAATGCCGCTGCTGTTTTAAAATTTAGTTTTGAGAATAATTTACTTCTATAAAATGTATAATAGAAAAATTATAACCCTTTTATATTTTATGTAAGGGTTTAAAAACATGTTTTGGAAAACATTTTGATAGACTTAAAAAAAAAGTTTTTTGGTAAAATATTTTTTTAACGAATATAACCACTCTCTTTTCAGCCGTTTTTTCTGAATTTGGTAAGGGTTATGTTTTTTTAGAGGATCATGATTCTTTAATAAATATTTGATTTTGTCTAAGCTGCAAAGTTAGAACATTCCTGTTCCAATTAAAATTTTTTATTACAATTTAAAATTTAAATATAATTGTCTTTTGGAATGGAACAAATTTTGAAAGTGCTACTGGCTATGTCGTATTTCATTCCGGCACGAATTTTTTTTTTATTTCTTCGCCTTTTTAAATGTTCTTAAGTTTTTAATGTTTATACTTTTGTTCAGATATGATTAAAGATAAAACTTCATACCTTAGTTTGTAACCGTCTATTAAAACCTACTGCTGAAATTTAAATAAATTAAATCGAATTTACTAGTTGAAATGTTAGTTAAGTTCAGCACTTCTACTTTCCAACTACATATTTAGTTAAAAGAGAATTTTTTCTTTGACAATTCATTGCTTCAAAAGATTTTGTTCTTAACAAAATAAATTTATTCTGAAATTTTTTATGAATTGTAATAAATGTCATAAAAATTACAGTAAAAACATAGCTCGGAACTAAAAATTTAAAGTTGCATCAAGAAAAAAAAAACTCTGAACTTTTTGAAAAACGTACATGAATACGCAGAAAAAAAATTTCAAAGTAAATCCAGCTTAAAAAATTAAAAGCATTTTTTTAAGGAAATCTACGAATTGCTTATGTTACTAAAAATTATATAAATTGCAAAATTCCTTCAATATAACACTGCTATCGGTTAGGATTCCGAAATTGAAAAAATCATTCTAATTAAAAAGTCGTCGTTGCTATGATAATATAACCAGTTTCGTCAACGGATTGGAGTACCTGGAAAACAACTTCTAATGGTTATAACTTAGTATATAATGGAGCATATTATCTAAAATTTTGTTAAAAATATTTAAATTTCCAAGATCAACTTCTGCACAAAATTTAGTTTTTATATGAAGTTTGAATAAAAGTATAATGTAATGTTTAAATTGGCACAGTCTATGCCAACTCTCATCCTATTTCACCATAAGAATTTCAGAAGTTGAATCCTCAAAAGTCAGAAATACCAATTAAAAAAACTTTTGCATAAAAGTTATTTGGAATCCGAAAAATAAAAAGCATAAAGCACATCAAAAAATATTATTAAAAAGTATTTTCTTTATATTAATAAAAATTTTGAATATATATTTCTGTCTACTCATTTATGCTTTCTGAATAATATTTTAACATTTAAAATTGTAAATAAAGAAACCCCATAAGTTATTATAAATATTAAAACTTCGAAGATTCTCTACTGGTTTTCAATCAGCGCCAAAATAAAATAATATTTGGTACAATTATATTATATTTGAATTATATTACCAACCGCCAATATGAAATATAATAAGCGGTAGGTATTGTTTTCACACCAAAAAATGGACCCTTATTATACCCTACACCTATAGAATAGGTAAAGGGGTATATTAACTTTGGTATGGTGTTTGTAACCACCTAAAGGAAGCGAGCTAGATATGGAAAAGTATATATATTTGTGATCAGCGTGACCGCCTTAGTCGATATAGCCATGTCCGTCCGTCCGTCCGTCTGTCCGTCCGCAGGCACGATAACTCAAAAAATAATGGAGCTATCTTGATGAAATTTTAACTGTAGGTTACTAGGACTCAAAGTACGGCGGGGATGGCATATGGGCGAAATCGGCCCATGGGTTCGTATTTTGGACCTTTTAATCGATCGAAGGGCTAACGAACATATATAAAAAATCACGATAACTCAACAACTAATGACGCTATCTTCATCAAATTTGTGCTGTAGGTTACTAGTAATGAAACTACTTCGGGGATTGCGTAAGGTCGGGATTGGACCATGGGTTCGGAACCTAGAACTTTTTGATCGAATTTAGGCCAAACGAGCATAATTCCGAAACCAATGAAGGTAGAACCTCCAAATTTGGTATCAGGGTGTCCCTTCCTATTTCCTAAGTGTCTTGGGAATTTGGGCCCCATTGGAGTAGTGGGTCGGGGACCAGCCACACATATCCGAAGACCTTAAAGCATATCTTTAAAATTAATAAAGATAACAACTTGAAAAAATGTAGAAGCTTCCAATTTGCCACAAGGATGTTTTTTACTATATCTTGCGTGTTCCCTTAATTTGGGATCAATTGGAGAGGTGGTTCAGTACCCCTCTCAGACCTCCCAAGTTTTAAAAGCTTATAATCGAAATTACTAAAAATAGTTACTTAAAATTAAGATAGACCGTTCAAATTGTGTACAAGGGTTAACTAGTACTATAAGTAAAGCGCGGGCTGTATAAGGGCGAAATCAGATTAAAAATCACGATAACTCAACAACTAATGAGGCTATCTTCATGAAATTTGTGCTGTAGGTTATTGGTAATGAAACTACGGCGGTGATTACGTACGGTGAGGATTGGACAATGGGTTCGGAACTGAGAACTTTTTGATCGAATTTAGGCCAAACTAGCGTAATTCCGAAACGAATGAAGATATAACCTCCAACTTTGGTATCAGGGTGTCCCTTCCTATTGCGTAAGTGTCTTTGAAATTTGGGCCCCATTGGACTAGTGGGTCGGGGACCAGCCACTCAGTTCCGAGGACCTTAAAGCATATTTTCGAAATTAATAAAAATAGTAACTTGAAACAAATGTAGAAGCTTCAAATTTGGCCCAGGGTGTTCTTTACTATTTCTTCCGTGCCCCCTTAATTTGGGATCATTTGGAGTGGTGGTTCATGACCTCTCTTAGACCCCCAAATGTGTAAAAGCTTATCATCGAAATTAATAAAACTAAAAACTTAAAATTAAGATAGAACGTTCCAATTGTATACAAGGGTTAACTAGTATTGAAAGTATGACGGGACTGCATATGGGCGAAATCGTACCATGGTTTCGGGTTCTGGAACCCTTGACAAGTTCAAGGACTAAAAAACATATATCTTAAAAACACCATAACTCAAAAAATAATGCCGGTATTTTGATGAAATTTAAACTCTAGGTTACTAGTAATGAAAGTACCATGCGAATTGGTTCTGGTTGAGTTTAATTTCAAAGCCAAAGAATATATTTCCTATGTCCTATGTGTCTCCGAAATCTAGACTAAATTGTAGTGGTTCAGCTATGTTCAAAGGTACTTGCTGCATTTATGTAAAATTTATTTGAATATTTAAATGAATTATATGAAAAGGTCTAAATTTGTAATTGTATTTTAGAAATACATTTATTGCATATTTAGCGTTTATAAGCTTTTCTATTAGGTATATAAACTAACCATTTAAAATAATTGCAATTTTGAAAAATTTGGATTATTAAATATATTATGCTTTGATTATCTTTTTATCACAAAATTTAATAATTAGAATTTTTTCATTTTGTAATTGAATTGGAATAAATATATTTTCATTTATTTCAAGTTTGTTTGTTTTTTAATATTTTTAAATAGATAATTAGTAAGAATTTGTAATATTTTTTAATAGATAGTGTAATTAGAAAATGTTTTTAGTATTATAAAGTTAATTTGGTTAGCTATGTCTTACGACCAAATTAATAACAGCTTTTATGGTGTTAAAATGACTTATGGATATGTCCTTAAATTTGAACCAAATAGGTGTAGGGTATTTCTAAGTCGGTTGCACCGACTGACTGTTTGTTTACTTGTTTTTTTGCATATATGCATTACTCCGATGTATAGAAACAGATAACACTGTTTTTTTATTAAGTCTTTCTATGTGTTTATATGTACGTATATACGTCTTTCTGTGCACAAGTGTGCAGCCAAAATGGCTGAGTGGAAAGTTTTCAAATTTTATATATATGATTTTGATTTAAATATATTGAATTGATAAGCTTTTGTAGAAAGTTGGGTAAACCCAAGGAGGGTACTTCTCTTAACTAATTTTTAGGTTTTTTTTTGAAAAAACTTATTATGTGAAAGTTGTTACACAAAATAAAGAGCTACAATTTTGCCATAGAAAGTTTTTAATCCGACGAAGTTTATTGACTCATTAATTAAATTAAAAAAAAATTAATGAAATTGTTCTTGTTCGAAAAGTTCAAATTTAATTTTAATTTATACATATTTTTACATTATTTGCATATATAAAATCTTATTGGAAATTTTTAATACAGTAAAGACTTTCGACAAAATTTTTTAATTATTAAACGTTAGGTATATTGTTTTGATAAAAATTTTTAAACATGTAAGCAAAACTCTATTAAAGAAATCTTACATTAAGCTATTCCTGTAATAGCGGTTTTGTTCTGTGGAAAATTAAAAGAAAAACTTTAAATAAATTTTATTTGATGACAATGTCAATGTTTCTTCAACATTTAAAAAAGAATTCCCTTGAATATTACTAATATACAGATATATTTTAAGTTAATTTTATTAAATTTTATAATAAAAATTTTAAGTAAATGTATTTTAAAAAAGTTTAAAATTTCAACATGCCTCATCTATTTCTATTTTTATTACTAGTGTTGGAATATGCGATAACTTGAATATTATTTGCTTATAAAAAAAACTTTTTCAAAATGACTCAATTCTTTTTAAAATCGAAAATCGAAAAAATCCTTGAATCTGATAACACTGTTCAAAATTCTTTTTCGAATTTTATTCGACTATTATCAATAATATATTTCAAAATATACTATGGTATATAAATATGATAATTGCATTTTTTGTTAGTATTTTTATTTATAATGGAAAATTTTCAATTTTCTTCAGTAAAAATTGTTTATTTTTTTTAATGTGATTTTTATATTGTCCTTGAAGGAAAAACTTAATTGGATAAAATTTAGAAATATGGTTTCATCATCCTCATATCAAAATAAATAAAATGTTTTCAATTTGTTTTTTTTTTTTACTTGAATTGAATTGAAAAGTAGAATCTACTTTTATTTAAAATGCTTTTGAAACTTATCAAATTAATATATTCTTTTTGATTTATTCAATGAATTTTCTGTTGAACATCAAATAGTGTCAAACTCTAGCAGCATTAAATCAAATAAATTTAAAATTCTTAATTCATTTTTATTAAGATTATAATTATTGAGTTTAATTAGTTTCTTCCTATCTTACACGTTATATTGAAAAACAAGATCTATGGTACCAGAATTATAAGAATTTTTAAGATTTCACATCATCCACATACCGAACGATCATAACATGTTCCGTATCCAATGCCGTACAATATAAAAATATTATTTATGTTAAATTATTATATTAAATATTTTTTAAAATAATTTTCTTAAATACCATATTTAATAAGAGCATTATAAATTAAGCTTATGCTCTTCACAGAATAAGATGGTTTTTTACTTTTTGGAACTCCCGTTTAGATAATGTTTTGCTGCTGCCATGGGACTGATGATTACTTTTAGTCATATATATCAAATTATAGGTAGGATCTCCTGCCGTTTTTTTTTCTAAAAATAAGTCTTCATCTGATGATATTATTGATCAAATTTCAATTTAACTTTTCAATAATATATTTTTACTTTCAATAATATATTTGAATAAAAAATAATCAATAGAATATAATATTCTCTTCGAAGAATTTTCAATTTAAAATTTATAATATTAATCAACATTTGACGCAAAGTCAGTTAAATTTTCCACATATCTAAGTATTTTTAAAAGAATTTAACAAGGATTTGTATATAAAATTTTAATCAGTTCATTTTCAACTAACAAATTGTAATCAGTCTGTCATTTTTACAGATTATTTTATTTTCTTAAATTCAAAACAATTTTTGATTGGTCAAATGAGAGTAACTCATCACGTCGAGAGTAAATTCAGTTTGACGTTTTTCTTTTATTTTATTGAATTATTCAAAATGTCATGTCATTTTTAAAAGTTTTGGAAAACAAATAAAACTGGCAACTCATTGTTTATTGTAATATTAAGCACATAATAATATCAATTGACAATTCAGTTAAAACACAGGTAACTTTAAATAACAAAAATATATTTTTTCAAAAATAAGGAAATCCTTATTTATTTTAAAGGTGTTACGTCAGAAAAAAGAGAAAAAAATCTAGTAAAGCATTAAATTTAGAAAATATGTATAAGTTATAGCTAAAATTGTATTCTAGTTATAAAATAGTATTTTATACGGTAACATTGTGTAACAAAAGTTTTGTGGTTCTTTATATAACTTTCTTTATAAGTTGTTTTAGAAGTTGTTTTCATCTTTTTATTATTTTTTCGTTTAAATGAAAATAAAAATAACTTTTTAAGTATTTCTGTTTTATTAAGGAAGTCTTTAAAAAGTTGATTGTTTATTTAGCGCTATTTTTATAGAAATTAACTTTGCGGGTGGTCTTTTGTTACACGTATCGTTTGTTCCTGTCGAACGATTTTTTTTTCTTAATAATAAAAATATCTGAAATTTTGGTTTTTGTTTTCAAAAGTATTGGAAAATCAAAAATATGATTTAATAAAAATTTCGTGAAGGGTATAGAAATTTTTTAAATATATTTATTATATAAGAAAAATTGTTAAAAATTGAAATGTTCCCCGGCGGATTGGGGCTTAGAAACATCCGCAGTAAGGAATGCTTGGGGTACGAGTCCTCTAAAATCCAACGAAAATCCAGAAGCGACTGATCCAGAATGGACGGCTCTCTGGTCTGCGTCGGTTCCCCAAAGGGGCGGCAGTTAAAATACCTGGTAGTAGGTATAAAATACAAAATATAACAATAAAAAATAATGAACACAAATAAAGATAAAAATATGGTAGGGATATCTACCAAAATGTCGGCAGAGACCACGGCTGCCGGCGAGGGCTTGGCTAATTCCACAAAGGGATTAGTTAAGTCGCCAGTGGTTAAAAATGTATCTACGTTCAACGCAGCCGACCCTTTCAAAAAGGGCGGTTTAGTGGGAAGATCACCACCTGTAGTTGAAAAAAAAACCAGTGACAAAGCGGGAATCCAGGCTAATGTCACTAGAAATATTACTGGTTCGAATTTAATAAAAATTATGTCTAACGATGACGGTCAGAATAAACCCCTAGACGTGGGTATTACAGTAGAGAAACAGTTTCATTTAAGAATAAGTGAACTAGAGAAGATGTGTAGCGACTTAATGAGTCAGATTCACACTCTAACCGAAGAAAATAAAATGCTAAAGAAAAAGCAATTAACTAAAAGTGCAGTAGAATACTGTACAGATGAAGAAGAACTAACTCGGGAAACCGAGTGGATTGTAAAACGTACAGGGAAAAAAAGAAAAGCGGAGCACTCACCAGAAATACACAAAGAAAATAGTGTAGAAAAATTAAAGGTGATTAAACCAAAAATTTCAATTAATAAACCCATAATTACAAGAAAAAACAAACCTCCTCCGGTTATCTTAAGTAATGTTGTAGAATACCCCAAAGTTAATAAAATACTGAAAGATGTACAAATTAACTATAAAATAAATATGATGAATAACCATCAACTGAAGATTAATGTTGAAAAAGAAGGGGAATACAGAGAACTAACAAAAATCATAAATGAAGCTAATTTAGAATGGCATACTTATGAAAACAAGTTGACCAGGCCAATTAAAGTTATGGCTAGGAACTTGCATCCTTCATGCGATCCTGAAGATATAAAGCAAGAGCTTAAATGTAAGGGTTTTAAAATCATTGAAGTTGTTAACAAAAGAAAAAAAATTAAAAAGAATGAGGAAGAAACTATAGTTAAACTACCTCTTTTTATGTTAACATTTGAAAATACTGAGGACATTGATAAGATTTATAAAATAGAGTTTATTCAGCACATGAGAGTGAAAATTGAAGCTCTGAAAAAAACAAATCTGATTCCTCAGTGTAAAAAATGTCAAAGATATGGTCACACACAAAAATTTTGCCAGCGTCTAGCTAAATGTGTAAAATGTGCAGGGTCACATCTATCAACGAATTGTGACAAAGACAAAAAGGTTACACCGAAGTGTGCTAACTGCCTTGAGGCACACCCTGCAAACTATAGGGGGTGCGTAGTTGCAAAAGAATTACAAAAGAGAAAAAAAAAAAGTAATCCAAAACATACCAAAGAAGGTGCGTCGAATTCACCTAACCCTAAATCTAGAAGCTTAAATCCTAGCAGGGTCATCGACGGTTTATCATATGCCCAAGTATCACAAAATAGAGGAAAAGAACCTATTAGTGCAACAAAACAGAACAATGTAGCATTAGAAAAATCAGCTGAAAAAATAATAAAACGCACTAACGTTAGGAATATAACTCAAAGCACAAATAGCATTCATAAACCTAACACTAAAGCTGATAATAACATTTTAATGCAGATGATGCAAAATTTGTTAAATTCAATGAACGATATCTCTAAAAGAATAACCAATTTAGAAAACAATTCTAGCAAAAGCTATAGTGGTACTCCGAAAAAATTTCTAAATAATGGCCCAAAATAAAATTAGTATTGCTACATGGAACGCAAACGGCGTACTAAATAAAAAACTAGCATTAGAGCTATTTCTCAAAACTAAAAACATTGATGTGTGTCTCCTATCAGAAACTCATATGACAAGACAGTCAAAACTAAAAATAATAGGTTTCACGTGTTATAATGCGACACACCCTAGTAATAAGCCGCGAGGAGGTAGTGCAATTTTGGTGAAAAACTCTTTACTGCATCACGAAGAGTTTAAAATAGAAACTGATGAATTTCAACTTTCAGTAATACGTGTTAAGTCCCTTAAACAGGATTTAAACATTGGGGCTTTATATTGCCCTCCTAAATATAATTTAAAGAATATGATCCTTAAAGACCTCTTGAACCGACTTGGGGATAGGTTCATCCTAGGAGGTGACTACAATGCCAAACATATCGATTGGGGTTCAAGACTTACCTCAACAAGAGGAAGAGAGCTAAGGAAAGCTATTAGAGAGTTGGGTTGCTATTTTCATTCTACAGGCGAACCAACTTATTGGCCTACTGATACAAATAAAACTCCTGATCTACTGGATTTTTTCATAACAAAAAAAATATCTCCAAATTTTATTAGCCTAGAAAATAATGAGGATTTAGACTCAGACCATTCGGCTGTCGTACTAAACCTGCATGAAAAAATTGTTAAGAAACAAAATAAGCCTACACTTGTTAATAAATCAACAAATTGGTTCAACTTTAAACAAGAGATAGAAAATAATATAAATTTAAGGGTTAAAATAACAACTAAAGATGAAATAGATTTAGCAATTGAAAATCTTAATAAAATTGTCCAAAATGCTGCATGGAATAATACAAAAGAATGTAAATACATGACAGCAGGACCTAATTATCCTAGAGATATATTAAATGCGATTAAACTAAAGAGAAGAGCTAGACGAAGATGGCATGAAACACGTGACCCAGCTGATAAAACTGTGTTGAATAGAATAACGCAGAATCTTAAAAGAAGAATTCTTGAAATAAAAAACAAATCATATGAAAAATATGTTGAGAATTTATCAGCTAAAAAAGAAAGAAATTACTCTTTGTGGAAAGCAACAAAGAGTTTGAAAAAACCTGTAGTGCCAGTCCCACCAATTCGGAAAATGGATGGTAAATGGGCAAAAAATAATAAAGAAAAAGCCGAAACATTCGCAGATCACCTGGAAGAAATTTTTCGGCCCAATGAAATAGAGTCAGACCTCTACATTGAAAATGATTTCAGAAGAGAAGAAAATGCCATTGAACTAATTACTCATATAGAAATGGTTGAAGAAATTAAAGCTCTGAAGTCAAAAAAAGCACCAGGTTTCGATCTAATTACTTCAGACATTCTAAAACAACTCCCGAAAAAAGGGATAACAATGTTAACATATATAATGAATGCTATGTTAAGGTTAAATTATGTACCTAACGTTTGGAAGGTGGCAGAAATAATTATGATACTTAAGCCAGGAAAGCCTCCAAACGAAACAAAGTCTTATAGACCTATCTCTCTGTTACCAATTATGTCAAAACTCTTTGAGAAACTGTTATTAAAAAGGTTGAAACCTATAATAAAAAATAGAAAACTAATTCCAAACTATCAATTTGGTTTTAGAGAAAAACACTCTACTGTTGACCAAGTACATAGAATTACTGATATAATTGAGAAAGCTCTAGAAGAAAAACAAATATGCTCTACAATATTTCTAGACGTAGCACAAGCATTTGATAAAGTTTGGCACGAAGGCTTAATTTATAAGTTGCGGAAACTATTACTTAAAAAATATGTAGATATACTCTCATCATACTTAACTAATAGACTGTTTAGAATTAAACAGGATGAAGAGTACTCTACACTGAGAGAAATTAAAGCGGGTGTGCCTCAAGGAAGTATCTTGGGTCCAATATTATACTTGCTGTATACTAGTGACTTGCCCCAATTTCAAGAAATAACTGTAGCGACTTTTGCTGACGATACTGCAATAATGGCAGTAGGATCAAATGTCGGCGAGGCTACAAATAAACTACAAAAAGCAAGTGATAAATTATATCTTTGGACCAAAAGATGGAAAATCAAACTAAATGAACTGAAATCAGTGCAAGTAAATTTTACAAATAAACCTATTCAAAATCCCCCAGCCGTACAATTAAATGGGGTAGATATTCCTCATGAAAACAAGGCAAAATACCTAGGAATGACATTAGATGTCAAGCTAAAATGGAAAGAACATGTCAAAAAGAAAAGAATAGAATTAGAACAAAAATATAGAGAAATGTATTGGCTCCTAGGTCGAAAATCTAAATTGCCAATAGAGTACAAAATTTTATTATATAACCAAATAATTAAGCCTATCTGGTTGTACGGCGTACAACTTTGGGGGTGTGCCAAACGAACTCATATTCAGAGAATTCAAGCATTTCAAAGCAAAGTGCTACGTAACATGGTGAGTGCTCCCTGGTACGTACGAAATTCCGACTTACATAGGGATCTAGGAATTCCTATTGTTAGCGATGAAATAAAAAAATATGCCATAAAACATAAGACCCACTTAGAAGGTCACATAAACATAGAAGCGTCAAAACTTCTACTATTTTCAAATGTCAATAGAAGGCTTAAAAGAACTAGGCCCCTCCAATTAGCGATAAATTCAGATCACCTTAACGGAGGTCTGTAATTCCAGTAGATCATAAAAAGTTAGCGCAAAATTAATGGTTAGTCTCTAAGACTAGTTTTAATATTTTAAAACAGGGCGGGTGTTTTTAGTGTGTTAAAGTCACACATAACTGTGGTTGCGCTCAGTATCTTTCGACGATTTCCACCATCCTTACCCCAAGAAAAAAAAAAAAAAAAAAAAAAAAAAAAATTGAAACAATTTTAAGAAAAAGAAAACTCTTTAATTAATGTATATTACTTCAAAAAAATTTAGAATGGTATTCAAGGTGCAGGTGTTAAAAAGGGTGCCCTGAATTAAAGGAGACCCTGCGAAATAAAGCCCTCGGGGTCTTCTTTCCCATTTAATGAGAAATAACGCCCTGGAGCTTTATTTCGCAGTGTCCTTATTCCGTTTAACAGTTGTAAATTTTAAATTTTAAAATCAAAAAATGGAGTGGAATTTAAAATTTTAAACTCCATTTAAAATTTTCCTTATTTTTTATAACGTGACCTAAGCAGATGGGATTCCTATAACTGAATGGTATTTAAGTGATAGAAAAAGACTATCGCTTCATAGATAAACTTTTGCAGAACAAAAAAGCAATACCTTAGTGATATTTTTCGGATGATACTCTCCAAGAATATTTGTGGTTATTCAATGTAACTAATTTGTATGCAAAAGTATAAGTATAAATTACATTTTGTTAAAATTATTTTATAACTTGTTTTTCGCACACTTCTTGAAAAACTTAAAACACATTGCACATTTTGATAACTAGTATCAATGTGTCTTTCTGACTGTTTTTTGAAATGAAATCAAAAATACTTTTGATTAGATTAAAAGACAAGCAGTGTGTTTTTGTAGCCTACATTTAAAGAGTTGAAATATATCTAATCGAGAACATAAGACAACAGTAAATGCCTTCCTTTATAAACATAAATATATAAAACTAATATTTATTAAAATTTCTTTATCCTTCTACCTCTAAACGCCCAAAGATAAACTTGACATTTTGAGTGAAATATTTTTTTTAGAATGAACATAAGATACTTTAGACAAAATTTTTGTATCCTTCCCCCTTTTTTAGGTACGTGAAAAAATTGACACCTGCTAAGCTTTTTAAAAGCAGAAAAAAGAGAATAAAAACTTTCAATTTGAATACACAAATACTTTCACTATTCACCATTCACTTTTAAATAAATTTGGGTTTTCAGACCTTACCTCGTTCTAAAATTTTTTTATATCATTTATTGCAATATAAATAAGTTTTAATTAACAGTTTTGTTAATTGTTTCATTTTTAAAGCAACTTTATTGATCGAATGTTTTAACAAATTTAATACCGTATAGAATATGTATTATGAATAAATTAAAAAGAAGCCACACTGCAGGAAAGATAAAGTATTAATTAATTTTTGTTACAATTGTGTGAACCTCAATTCAACATAATTGTTTCTGATACGGAGTACTTTATTTGTTAAAAGTTGTTATATTACCTTTGATGCATTTTTTTTTGTTTTTTTTGTAAACTTGTTTAATGCTGAATTGAAAGTAAAAAGCAATTCAAACCAATTCAATTGGATTAATGACTGCTCTTGAAACTTTTTGTATTTGTTTTTTTTTTTTTTGATTTTTTGCATCATTAAAGATTACGTAGCAGGTCAGAGTACTTGTAATTGATTTTTTGTTTTATATATGTTTACATAAAAATTAAAACGAATCAAAATTAAGAGGTCTGCAACCTATTATATATATATAAAAACACACAACAATAAGTACCAAAATAATACATGCTTTTAAACAAGGTCTGAAATTTTGGTAAAAAAAAAATTTTGAAAATTTCCAATATTTTAATTTTAAAAATTTATTGTTTATATGGAAATCATATCGAAAACCTGAATGAAAGATAAGATAAAGAGAAAAATAATTAACTTTTTTTTGAAATACAATTTATACATTTTCACACTTAACCCTAGTTTTTATATCTTAAAGATAAAGTGTTTTTTTTTGTAATATGTAAGTATACATATGTTAAATTTATTAAATAATACACATTCATACTTAAATTTATTATCTTATTTTAGATATCACTAATATATTTCTTTTAGAGACATCGCAAAATACTGGAGATAAAGTTGGTTGCTAAACAGTTTTACATTGACAGTGATAAGAAAAATTAGATATAAAATTACGTTTTATATCATTGTTTTTTATTGCAATATGTATTATAATAAAGTAATTCTGTTTTTTATTAAGGAAATTTAACTTAATAAAATTTTATATTTTGCTAGCAAATTTATCGAACTTAAATTTTGCATTCATGGATTAAAACCTTTTTTATTTTTGGCATTTTAATTAAATATGAAAATTTTATTATTCGATTCATAACATGTTACGCATAACAAACTTTTCCGTTTGTCCTAATAACCCTAACTATATAGACATATGATGTCATATAGACATATGATGTCATATGATATCATATGATTTTATACTATTTTATGACATTTTTTATATAACTAACTATAGTGTGTTTCATATTTATATAGCCACCTATTTTTTGCTCCAAGACCATGACAGATAGAACAAAACAATGTTCTATAAAAATGAAGAGAGTAACGGGACCTGCTTGTTATTATCTCTTATCAATGCTGTAATCTCTAAAAGAGGCAAAAATGCTATATTTTGTTGTTTCATATTTATAAAGCCACCTGATTATTTAAACAAAAACATTATTTTTTTTTTACATTTCAATACAATTAAAATCAATGGAATTCCATTGCGTTGTTATAGCCCTTTTCAGCTCTTCAACTGAATCAAATTGGCGATGATCTTTGTATACTCTACGAATTAAAAGTCCCCATAGATTTTTAAAAAGGATTAAGATCAGGAGAGCATGCGGGCCAATCCATAACCACAATCGATTTAGATGCAAACCGGGCTTTAGATTCTCGGCTGACGTGTATTCGAGCATTATCTTGCTGAAAACACCATTCAACTCCAGAGTTGTGTTCCAAAAATGGTACTAAACTCATTTCATTTGGAGGATATCAGTATAGTCTTTGCTTTTCATTTTGGACGAAACAAATTGTAATTCTAAACAACCAGATGCACAAACCATAACACTCCCACCACCGAAGAG
The DNA here is from genome assembly GCA_963082915.1 of Dolichopus griseipennis. NCBI lineage: Eukaryota > Metazoa > Arthropoda > Insecta > Diptera > Dolichopodidae > Dolichopus > Dolichopus griseipennis. The sequence goes on along the minus strand of OY720442.1, from coordinate 22,673,819 downwards.
GTTCCTTCCTCAAATCATGCCAGTATCCACACCAGACATCTGGACCATCTAAATTCCACTTTTTTACATCTGAGATAATAACCTGTTGAAGATATTTAATCGTAGTGAATTTTGTTTAAATTTAAATCAAAACAATACTTTATTCCAATTTCGCTCCATATTTTCTTTAGCAAAATCCACCCTAGCTTGCTTATGATTTTCGGTTAAACGGGAAATTTTTTTCATTTTAGTACCGAATATTTTCACTTTTATTTAACACCCTCCATACAGTGGATCGCGATACTGTAGTGCCAGCTAATGCTCTTAACTCTTGTAAACTCTTGCGAGAGTTGCTAGCTCCAAGTAAAATTCTCCTAGCTCCCTGTTCATTAATTTTTCTTTTTGACAAGATCTTTTTTATGTTCCATATTCTTCCGTTTTTTTCAAAAAATTTTGAATAACTCTGTGACTTCGTCCAATTTTTCTAGCAATTAAACGCATAGAATCATTGTTTTCTTTATATGCAAGAATTTTGCCTTTTTCTAAGGCATATTTGAACAAAATAATAATAAAAAATTAATATAATGATAGTTATTTAATTATTTAAAATTAAATTTTTTGATTAAAGATTTGATTTTTTTGGTCAAAAGATTTTAAGTAATAATAAGTATGAATCGGTACCCTCTATTTCTTGACTATTTTGGGAACTTATTAAAGCTCGATTTTTACAGCTGCAGCAGCCTCTTCGATTGATTTTATCGTAGATTCAATCGTTCTTTTTCCCTTGGATCCTGGCGTAAACCACCTCTTTATTTTCAAATGTTATTTGTATCTCTTCAGACATGATGTCGTCAACTGGACTAATATTTTCATTAGTTATAGTTTAAAAAAAAAATATTTCAAAATTTGAGTTTAAATAATACGGATAACTTACTTTCTTGGTTGGATAAATGGCTTTAAAAAAAGAAGTGTTTCAAATTAAAGCCAAAAATCTTCATCTGCACAATTTTACACTTTCTGCTAAAATTTTCTCTCAGGTGCCTCCATCTCGTTTTACATCCTTCAGCTTTTAAAAGTAATTATTTTTTAAAAAAATATTAACATCACAATAAAAAATATTTACCAGTTTTATTTAATTTGTTTGCGATTAATTTTAAAATATTTTATCCATGTATCTTTTGTACTGTTTATTATATAAACAGGGAAAAGATTTTACTTCCTCAATGAGAGGATCGTTGAATTCTATTCTATTGAATTAATTTTAAAAAGCAAAAAACTTAACTTTTAATTAAAAATTTTAACCCTATAAGTTTACATTTGACATTTGATGCTTTTGATTGGTTATGACTTTTATAGTCCGGGTTATGATTTAGTAAATCATACGTAATCATTATTATTATTATTATTATTATTATTAATATATTTGTCTAGAATGAGGTGTAACAAAAGCATTCAATTAAATGTGTTTTGTTGGATGTGTTCAATTATAAAAAAATAAAATATTAATGTTTTGTTGAATATGTTTTAATTAAGAAAATGAAATATCATAAATTATCATAAGCAGGCCAAAAAAATTTTATTTATTTTTAATAAAAGAAAAAAAACAAAAACAAAAATAAATAAAATTTTTTTATGAATTTAAATAATTTTAAATGTTCATGAATTTGTTCATTTACATTTTTAAAACTCACAGAACATTTTCTGGAAATTTTATATAAATAGTAAAACAGTTTGTACATAAAAATTAAGAAGACTATGCCTAACAGGAACATTGTGTAGTAAGTCTTACTTATTTTCAGTAAAAATCTGAAATCAATATACAAACAAATATTTCGGTTTGGAATCTAAACAAAGATTGTGAAAACTATAGAAAAAAAATTTTTAAAAATATGTATACAAAACTTGAATAGATGGAGAGTAAGATCATTATTGAAAAGAAATAGACCTATTAAAAAAATTTCAAATCTTTTTTAATTTATTTAATTTAAGCAAGTTCGCATTTAAATAAAAAAGAAATATTAATTGAAATTTAAAAGAAAAATTGACCAAGTAGGGACTTGACTTAAAAACCCTAACATTTTATCAAATTCAAAACATACAAAAGGTAAACCACGTAACTTATTCATCTTCAAGTATTTAAGATACAACAAGAAATTATGTGAATCAATTGTTTTTTTTTTTGTGTATCTATTACTAGAATCGAAGCATAATCTGGCAATTGAAGTCGCCTAATGAGAGAAATAAAGTTAAGGTTAAAGCAATGTTGTTTTGATCCAATAGATTAAGATGCATTAACAAAATTATTTAGATAGAACATAAAAATCGTTTGAGTTCAATTTTCAAAAAATTTAATAAACTTGGATCTATTTTTGTTTTTTGACAATACATTTTGAAACAAATCTTACTACTAAAGGGCTCTGTGACCATTGTCGTAGTGGTTATGATGCGGGCCATTCGAGTAGAAGATCACGGGTTGAAACCCCTGTCAGATTATAGCTAATAAAAGAAAATATCATATAAAATTCTATAATATTCGTGTCTATTCCAATAAACGTTACGATCCAAATTGTCCGCAGTATGTCAAAAATTCCCATTCCACTAAACGTAACGCGATGAAATATCTCCGCAATTTTGCTAATTCCTTTTTTTTAGAACACTTGCTCAAAATTATTTCTGGTATACCATCTGGTCCTGGAAAAGTATTATCACCCAGTTTATTTAGATAGCTGGAAACTATTTGTTCATTAATATTAATGTCAGTAAGAGAAGTTTTTTGATATGTGTTCATATCAGCAATAATTTTCATTTGGCGTAAAAGAAGAATCACTATATGAAGTGCTAAAAAACTCACGAAAATATTTCTAAATAGTTGAAGGATCATTACTAGAAAGAGAATTGAAATTCATAAATGTTGGATAATCATCACATTTACGTTTAGAGTTTAAGAATTTCCAAAATTTTTTCAGATTAGACTTTAATTTAGTTGCCATTAAGTTAAATTCATTAATATCTTTTGTTTTGAGATATTTACGCCAGGCTTTGTTTTTCTTATTTCTGAGAGATCTAAGCTTCTTTGTGAACCATAGTGGGCCAGAGTTAGAACATCTGTTTTTTGAAATAGGAACAAATTGTGTAAAACCTTCGAACATTATTTCATAAAACCTAATTGTCATTTGATTAAGGTCTATATTATTAAATATAGACGTGAAGTCATAGGTATTTAAGAAATTTACTAGTCCGGGAAAATTGGTTTTATTGAAATTGAACCTATAAGAATCTGCTGTTTCATGATTTATGTAATTAGTTAAACAATAAGTAAAATTTATTGAAGGGTGATAGGGGTCCAACGCAACAAGCGGTAACACCGATTCACAGAAAATAATATTATTCCAATCAGAAGTAAATATTAGATCCAATTGTTTATCTTTAAAATCGGCAATGGGAAACCTGTTGTAAATCGTTGGTATTTAAACCATCAATAAATTGAGAATCAGGTTCATTCACTGACGAATCAGCAATCAAAAAAGATTCTTCGTCATGATTGATCCAAGTTATATTAGGGAGATTAAAATCTCCACATAAAATTAACTCATCATTAGGACCAGAATTACAGCAAATCGAATCTATTACATTTAAAAGAGTAATATAAATATTTAAATTCAAAGAAGGTGGAATGTATGTGTTAACAATATTGACACTTTTATTAGAAAATTTTATGTTCACACCAATTATTTCAAGACAGTCCGCGTCAGAAATAGGAATTTCATTTACATTAAAAGAGTTTTTAACGGCTATCAATACTCCTCCCCCTTTAGGAATGTAACTATTAGATACATTAAGTTCAGAGTATCTGTCATTTCTAAAAACCGAGTATGAGCTATCAAAAAGCTCAAGATTGTTAATAGAAGAATTTAGCCAAGTTTCAGTCAAAGCAAATACGTCAAAATTTAAATTTATTGAATTAAGTAGGGCTTGTCTAGTTTTTGTTCTAAGACCTCTGACATTTTGATAATATAATGATAAATTTATCAAATTTGAAGGATTAATCAAAGATGTAGAGGTTTTATTTAAATATTATTTAACATGAAAATATTTATTATGGTTGTCATTTGAAACCTGCAAGTGATTGTAATAATTACTACTACAATGGTTACGGTATGCCTTTAAGTCGTCAGAAACATCTTTGGAAGGTATACCTTTAATTTCGTGAAATTTAATATATAATTTATAGAGTTCTTTATAATCGGTCGGAACCTTCGTTATCAATTAAGACCTTTACACTTATTCTGGTCTTGCCTTCCAATACCTTATTATATTTATCATCAAACAAATACGACAAATACAATCTGACCATGTTATAAACTTTATCATCAAATATTTTTGAGACTGAATTCAGAATTGAGATTGGACGGTAATTTGATGGAAGCGTTTTATCACCAGCTTTATGTATCGGGGTAACAATGGCATGTTTAAGTGAGTCAGGAAACGAACCAGCTTCAAAAGCTATATTGATAGACTTAACCAGTATTGGACTTAACTGGCTTGAGAACTTTTTCAACACTTTAGATGAAATATCATGTCCAGTCGCCGATCCCAAATTTAATGAATTGATTGTCATTTGGACTTCTTCCAAGTTTGTAGGAAATAGAGAAAATTGATTGTAGATGTTTTTTGGAATTTTTTATTTTTTTAGGAAAACCTGAATTCTCATAAAACTTATATAAATTCTATATATGAAAATTACAATCTATCAGATATCACATATTAAAAAGTCATAATTGTTATTAATTACTTAAATTATCCATTCTTCTCTTAGCTTAACCTTCGGGGTAAGCCAATAACCAAAAGAAATAAAAGTCGGTTTCCTAAAAGTAGAGGTAAGAAGGAGCTACCCAACAACCCAAAGGGGTAGCAAACGGAAAAAGTTAGAACACAAGGAGTTAGAATTTCGCAAAAACAGGATCTTGCATCGTTGCCCAAACTGTCCCCTATCTGTCATCTTTGCCCAAACTGTAACTGTCAGAGGTATTAGCAGAGAACCTCACTAAACATCGAGATTACCGCCTACTACCAAAATGCCTCAATTGTTGAATTAACAGTTAACACCCTCCAAATGACATAAACTGTCCGAGTTATCATTAGCCTGCCAAGAACATTTTAACAAAAAATCAAACTTACAATCAAAAACTACAAAACCAACAAAACGACATAGAGATAAGTGAGCTTCACCATCTTTAATAAATGCAATACAAGAAAAATTGATTGATCTTGATTGATCATATTTAAAAATTGTCAAACATACCTTACATCAGACCCATTATTTTAAAAATACATAATTTATATGGACCCATTAATTCCAATATATTCTCATTACTTTTGTTTCAGTTTTTTGCACATATAACAAAATGATTTTCATGCAAAACTTATTTACTCAATTGAATTACATTTGATTTTCTTTTACTGAATTGGATTTTAATTTTTAATTTTATAATATGTAACCGAATCCATTGAACATATTTTAACAATTTTCAATATAGATTATATTGGCTTGAAGGTTACATAACTTAAAAAACATGAAGTGTGCATTAAAATATTGTCAAATTTGAATAAATTTTTTTTTTTTAATATTTTTGAATAAAATAAAATTAATGAAATAAAAAATATATTTTCGGGAAAGAAATAAGAGCCTAATAAAATTTGCTTATCGAAGTATCAAATAAAATTCTTTTTTATTATATCGAATTGAAAATAAATAAATTCAAAAATTGAAGAAAAAAAATCTGTAGGTAGTTTATTGGTATTCTGCTCTCAAATATTTATTTCTTTTATTTTTTTTTTATCTATATAACTTACACAAGTATTTCAGAAATGTCACCACTGAAATTTTGAAAATTTCATTTTGCTGAATATAACTGTCAATAAAAAAAATAAAATTTTTGGGTTCAAAATTTTCAAAAAGAAAATATTAATACATAGGAGTATGTATATATTTTTGTATTTTGAGAAGGTTGTATTTGACTATTAAATCGTCCAGTTTGTATATAAAGATTTATTAGAATTCTTTTTATGTCTATATTTTTAATACTTTTTGCGTATAACCTCTATAAACTTTCTTTTAGATTTTTTATTCGGTTCCGGGTTCCATTAATTCTGTTACGGGTTATATTCACATCCTTACTGATCTTTTTTATTTATTTTTTGGTGAACTTATTATTTTCTTTATTAAAATACTCGACATGTTTCGTTGTTGTTTGAACAGATGCAGAATATTATCTATGCATCTTCAAGTCCTTTTTTAAAGTCTAAAAAGGTTCAAAACCGAATTCAATTTTATTAACATCTGAGTGTTTTATTAATTGCCAAGATTTACAAGTTAGTGGAAATCATCAAAAAACGTCAAAACAAAAACTAGACAAAATGGTATTGTAACTGGTATTTGGTATTGTACTATATAACTGTAAAGTACTATATTTAGAGAAATTACTCTTTTCTAGGGAATTTATTAGTTTAAAAAGAGAGAAGAGTAATATTTCTTAACCGATTTTTATATAGGAACTTAGTTGAGCTTATATAGGATAAAGTAATCGTGATAACTTAAAGCCTTATAAGGATATCCGTATAAAAATGTTTTTTGCACTCTATGTGTAACTAGAAAATTTTTGATGTATAATCCAAAAAGATTTAATAAGTTTACAGAACATTTTAAAACATTTTTCTATATAATAGAAAAAAAATATTGACTTAGTTAGTCTACCTGAATTTCAGAAAATATATAAGATTATTTTCTAAAAAAACTTTGTATTATAATTTAGTTCAAAAAAATCTGAAGTTTGTGAAAATAACAAGTTTATGAAATATAGGGCTGGCAAAATAAATAGCTAATATTAAAAGTGTGAACGGTAGCAAATACAGTAGAGCCGTAAAAAAAAAATTCAAAAGTGAAAAATAAAATACAAAAAGATGATTGATTATGTGCGTTATTATCAAATAAATACAATATATTATGTACTTTAATATTATAATCAAATTTTAGTAAAAGGATTTTAAAATATCTTTAAATTGAAATGAAATGAACCAAAAAGCTTACCACACTATAATGTAGCAAACAAATAATAATCGAGATGATGCCAAAAATATGTGAATGTTATTTAATATTATAAAATTGTTTCAAATAATATTGTGCTTTGTGAATTACTGTTGTGTACATATATATGACATTTGATTGATTTATTTATTTATTTTATTTATTTTTCTGAGTTTTGTTATATTGCAACAAATTATTGGTTCTTTTCATATTTGATTGAGTGATTTTTGCTTTAAATTTTGTTTTATAATAAAATATGCAATGTTTTTTTTAGTCATAGTTTGACAGATTTAACCTCGAGAAATAACAATATAAATTTAATATATTTTTGACACTTTGTTTTTTTTTGAACAAATAGTTTCTTGATTATTTATCGGTAATAATAACCCACTTGAAGTTATCTAAGATATTTTTTGATTATAAATTTTTTTCTTTGAAGAAATCTATTTTTAGTACAATATTGGGTGTACGAAATTAAAAATAGGATAAAGGTAAAAATTTCGGATTAACAAAAATTACCCTCAATTATTTCAATTATTTTGATCCTTAACTAAAATAGTTTTGGTTTCAAATATTTGTTTTATATACACATATCGTATATTTTCACATGGTGTTAAAACATGGATTTTCTGCTATAGATTTTTCAATTTCATGTTATTTATCACTGCATTTTAAACTTCATTTTAATTATTCAACATTATGTGCGGAATTCCGCTTTAATTTTTTTTTATCATTTCACCGCCTATATTTTCAATTGGAGATATGCGCGGACGAAATTTCATTTTGAAGCAATCATAATTTAATCCACTTGACTGAAAACGTCATCCTGTTGAAAAATATATTCTGCTTCTGCAGATTGCAATTTTTATATGGAAGGCTTTAAGTAGTTTTTTTAAAATATTTTCATATTTTTCCGCATTAATGATCCCATCTGCCATATGAAGTTCACCAACGCCGCGAGATTACATACCTTCCCAGATCATTACAGAAGAAACAAATTTTCTCTTTTTAGACAGAGTGTTTGTAATGCTTCATGCTTCGCCTTAAAGACTGTCGAATTAGAATCTGATGGAAATAATTCAAACCAAGATTCATCGCTCCATATTACAGAATCGCATTGTCAATTTGTTCAGGTTCGATGTTCTTTCGCCCACTTTAAACGGTTTTGCTTTTACAAAGATTAAATAAAAAGTGATTATAAAAATTAGTAAAGCTTAAATTATTGGGCCAACTCTTCTGAATTCAAGTAGTATATTTAAAAATTATCCAAATTGACATGACATCACAATTGAAACCAATATGTTGATTTCTCTTTTCGCCTCCACTCATACAGCCTCCACTAATCTTTTTAAAAGTATTAATGTCTTTTTTCTTGATAAAATGAAAAAAGACAGCATGTAAAATATAAACAAAGGAAAAAGGGTTGACATAAAAAAATCAACTTTAAAAAGGTAAATAATTTAATAAATTAAAAAACAAAAGTAAACTTTTACTAAAAAAAAGATTTTCCAAGTCAACTTTCTTTTGAGAATAAATTTTGTTCTTCCGTTTCTTTTGGTCTAATGCGTTTTTCGAACCTTCCATTACTTCTTCTAGAAAAAGTCTGTAAGACTAATTAAAAAAATATAAAATTTATTTTAAAATTAAAAAAAAAAAAAATAAAAAAATTTATGTGTTTTCAATCATAATTAAAAATAATTGAAATAAACAACCAGTTATGATCCAGTGGCGTAGTGATTAGGAAATCGGTCTTTTTATTTCAATCGAAGGAACTCGGGTTTAACTCCTGGTCGAATCATGTCTAATAAAAAAGTATATTGTATATTATAATAGTTTAATAAGAAATCTAAATTTCCAATAAGCAAAAGACTATTATAATATCAGGCAATTTTTACTAGTGTTTGGTACTACAAATAAATAAATAAATGATAAATTTTTAATAATTAAATAATTAATTTTTTCCATCTTTTGTCCTTTATAACAATAACTAAAAATTGATTCGTTAACATTTAATCTGATTGAATCCCTATTAATTATTTCTTAACAATCTAAAGTTTTGAAACTTTCTATTTTTTATTAGGTTCGACAAAGAACATAATCAAATACTTAAAAGTTTCTAGTTAAAATTTAAAGTTTAATTTTTTAAGAAAAATTTAAAAATACGTAGAATTGTGTAGGAAGCTGTCATATATAATGATTTTGCTTAGAAAATTTAGGTTATATTTACAGAAGTTTTTCTTAGATAATATTAATAGAAATTTAAACTGTAAAACTTAAAATAAACCAAAATATTATAATTAAATTCATAATTTTAGTTTCTTATATGATTTTCTTAGCACCTACAACTTTTTGTAACTTTGTTTGCTTAAAGTATTATAGAAATTTTCCTAGAAAATTTTGTGATTTCCTTACCTTTATGTTTAAGTTTAGAAAAAATGATATAATTATTTCAATTAAGATGAAAGGGAATAACTAAAAATAACTTTTTTTTTTTCAATTCACAAAATTTGAAATTTAAATTTTATTCACGTAACATTTTATTGAGTTAACATATAAAATCTTGTATTATATTATCAACGTACACAACATACAGTGTTATGGCTGTTAAATATAAAAATAAACGATGAAATATATATATATATATATATGAAATATAAAATTTGGGATTTTTTAAAGGGGCACCTAACACGTATTTCTTATTTCAGATAACAGTAGACTTAAATACAATATATGCGCTTCCATTTTTTTTATATAAATCTCAAATTTTCTATTGAAATTAAACAAGTTTATACAATGGGAATTCAAAGAGCTACCAAAAAGTTTTCGGTTTTATTTGAGCAATTTTTGTAAATTTCTGATACCTAGTATTTTGTAAAAGGGACTGTATTTATTAAGTTGAGTATCTAAACTTCGTTAAAAGATGTCAACAACTTGCTCATCTGACGTGGCAGATTCACCAATCTTAAAACCTGAAATTTTGTAAAAGATTAGATTTTATGGCAAAAACTTCAGTAAAATATGGTTGTTGTTGTAAAACAGGTTCGAGTAGATATCACACGACGTTAAATATTTTAACCAATATAGGGAATCCTTTTCACTGAATTATATTATGTTTATATTAAGCAAATAAATATCCTAAAGTTGCCACAGTCATTCTTAGGCTTTTTTGCTTTCAATTTCTAAAGTATAAATAATATTTTACAACGTTGCTATTTTTGATAAAACAAAAATTCTATAAATGTATTTACCTTAATATAAGATTTAACCTATTAATTATCTAAAATTAGTGAATTACAGTTCTGATAATATGTATGATTGTTACATGATGCGCATTTGTCTTCAATTAGGATTTGAAATATTAATATAATCAAAAATTAGTTTTCTTTTATCTAAGAAGGAAAAATAATTAAATTATTTTTAAATACCAAAAATTTATTTTCTCACTTTCAGAAAGAATTTCAAAAATACTGAAAACAAATGCTATTTTCTCATGTTTTTAAACAGAACCTATAATTAATTCTTAGACGCGGGAGTATTAATTGAATTAACTTTTAGATTTTGCAATTGCTTCTATAACCGCCTTAGCATGGAATTTTTCAGATTTTCTATAATATTTGGTACATAATTTTATTGCATTTCTCTAGGAAAACAATATTTAATTTCATTATATCATCGTCGTGGAAATTCCATGTTTTGGAATCTACTCTCCATGTTTTAATTTTTTTTAAACACCAAAACATTTTAAATTTAAAAATAATGTACTACGCTGTACCACGGAATCAGGGTAGTAGTAACTAATTGAATTTTCGAAATATTTTTATTGAATGTCATAATTGTGTATGCGTGTACGTTAATTGCGAGCCCTTTCAAAAATAAAAAATTAAAGCATCTTGATTCTTATTTAAAATATAACAAATTTGTTAAAATGTAATCAGTAATCACTAAGTCCATAGTACATGAAAAAATTTTTCCAAAAAAATAGTAATAAAAATAACTATGTCTGGAATTACTGGAATTAGTTATTTTTAATTTTCAATAGTTTTAAAACTATTATATATAGGACTTAGGAAGTTTTCATAAAATAAATATTGAAGTTTTAGTGCCTTTTTCTTATATTTAACTCGTTTTGAACAAAAATGGTCTTAGATAATTTTCACATGATGACAACGTATCCTATTAGATATTTTTCTGTTTTCAATTTTATTTCCAAATAATTCTAAAAAGTTTACATAAGTTTAAAGTGTGGAGACTGTGGGGATGTTTTTATCCCTTTTACTCTTATGTGGAGCAATCACGTTGTGTTCTCTACATTACTGTACTCATACAAACCCATAAAAGTTATGATCAAACAAAATCTTATCTTTTTGATAAGAGTTAACATTTTTGATGCATTTTGCTATTACGTTTCTTCTTCAAGTCCAAATCCATTTACTTTTTATCCCAGTTTGAAAATATTAAATTTGCTTTAAATTTGCATTAAATGTGGCTGTCATTAATGTTAATGATGTATAGACAAATACTTTTTAAGGTCACTGTAAATTCTTTATTTTTTTTTAAAAGTTTAAAAAATAATTTTAACTGCTGAAATGATGTAAACTGGTGATATCATCTTACATTGTGTTAAAATGAAGGCTATTCCTGAAGCTCTTGCTCCATGTATGAGATATAACGCAAACGATTTTTTTTTAAATTATGAAATTAAAATTAAGTAATCTAAATTTCACTTTTACACTAACACTAACCTCATTTTAGGCAATATATGTATAAAAAGGAGGTTATTAGTTATTTCCTAAATCTACTAATTTAAATACAGTTTGCTTTGCAGAAGGAAGTGTTTTTGAACTGACTTTAATTTATGTTCCGATTCTTAAATAAATTTACTTCATTTTTTTTTCACTGGTAAATTTATGCTCACTTATATCTGCTGTCTTCAAGCTGTTAAAAAAAAACAAGATTCTTATAAAATTTAATATTTCTTTTGTTCTTTAAAGTTTTGCTTTGGAAAATCTTATTCTATTCTGTTAAAAGATCCCATATTTTTACTTCAAGGCATTGTCCTTTTTTTTATCCTCTTAAAAAAATGTTTAATTCTACAGTAATTTATCTTGAAATTTTTTTTTGAGGAAGGAGAGACAGAAGTGGGATAAATTTAACAAGAAAAGAAAAAGTTTGAAAATATATATTTGCATGAATAGTTGAGTTACATAAACTTCGTCACATAGTTATATTTCGTATAATCTGCTTATTTTTAGTAAAATTTATGATGAATTTATACACAAAAAAAAAAAAAAATTAGGTTTCTTAATAACCTAGTTATGAAACTAATCTGGTAGTACAAAAAAAATTGTATAATTTTTGTTTAAAAACATTTTTTATTTTTGTTAAAAAGAACTTTAAAGGTATCAAAAATTCGTTACCGCCTTTGTTTTTCGGTAAAAACTTTAAATTCACTATTTTAAGTTATAGTCTGTAGGATTAAAGTTGGATGTTGGAGGTGTTGTAGGTTGACGCAGTTAACAGATATGATTATCATTTGTTTATTCATTTGTTTATTTTTCCAAAGATTTTGTAATACATATTATTAAAATTATATATTTTATTCAGTGTTTTTTTTAACAATAAAAAGTGGAAAATTTTTATGATAAATTTTGAATTAATAAATAAAATTAATAAATTATAAGCAATGTTTTTTCTAATAAGAAATATAAAAATGAAAAAATTTATATTTTATTTTTTCAAATTGTTATGATAACTTAATGGGGTCATCTCTTTCTTTTATTTGCAAATTTATCACTTAATGTAATTGAATATAAATTTAAAATTTCTTTAAAAACATATTTGTTTATATTATATATAATATAATATATATTTCATTAATAATATTTAAAAAAAAAAACAAGAACTTAGCAATTCAACCTTGTAAAATGTAAAAACAATTATTACATAATAATAAATTTTATAAAATAATTTTTTTTTTTTTTTTCCCGTTACTCCTCGTGGGAGCATAGGGCATCAACTAGCCTCCTCCATTGTTCCCTATCATTTGCGCTCGCCTTCATTTCTTCCCAAGTTAGTCCATGCTTGGTTAATTCAGCTATTGCTGTTCGACGCCAGGTGTTATTGGGTCGACCTCGTCTCCGACTGCCTTGAGGATTCCATTCTAGGGCCATTCTTGTTATGCTTGTGGGTTCTTTCCTCAGAGTGTGGCCTATCCATCTCCATTTCCTATGTTTTATTTGTTTCTCTATTGTTTCTTCACCCGTGAGCTGCCATAGGTCTTTGTTACTTATGGTGTTGTGTTATAAAATTATAAATTTAGTTAATTTTTTAATTATTTCAAATTAATAAGCTATATTATTTTTGAAACTATACAATAGAGTTCGATTAAATATTGACGTATAAGAGCATAGAAAATTCTTTATTCAGTTTTCTACGCTCTTATCGATGATAAAAATTTTGAAATAAATTTTTTGCTCCCGTTTGTTATTTTAATTTTTTAAATAAATATTTTGTTTGTTAATTTTTTCTTTAAATAAAATGTAATCATATGTTTCCACTTGCAACGTCATATATTCTGCAAACTTAATTGGATGTTTCCTCAGATCTTGATAAAGATGGGAAAACTCTCCAAACGTGCATCTCTCCCTATTAATAGGATGCATAGCAAAATTGAGACTTCTCCGTGGTTTTTCAGTAATGTATAATTTCGTAGCACTTGAAATGAAATTCATGTCTTCATCTTCGCTGTCACTCATTTTGTATTGGTTTTTTATAATTATAAAATAACTTTTTAAAAAATATAATTTTATAAAAAAATTAAATATTTTTTTATTAATACTTTCATCTTTCAATAAATAAATAAACAATTATAATTATGCTTTATTTTTATATTTTATTTTTAAAAGTTTTTTTAATTTAATTTTGTTTTTCTTATTTTTTTAAAAAATATTACCAGATAAATCTAACTGTAATACACACGATTCTACTGCATTAGTTACAAAAACCTAAATCTCGACCTTTCATAAATTTTAGCCTGTGAAAGCGACATTTCATTAGCCGAAAAGAATTTTCCAACCATTGTTGCAAAATGCAAATAATTTGATAAATAATTTTAATTTCATAGTTTAGGAGTTATATCCATAATCTTTCTAGAGTGTAATTAAATATGATATTTTTTTTTGTGGATTAGCTGAATCTTCGAATAAGATTAAAATTTTAATTTTAATTTTTTTTTTTAATTTTCGTTGATTTTCTTTCATTTCTGCGTAAATTGGACTCTTGATGTAATTGTAGCTACTTTCAACTAGCTATTTTATATTCCTGTGTAATATTCCAAACGAAGAATTTTTTGCAATGTTGGAATCTTTTTTTGTGTTTTCAATTTGCAAAGTACTTTGAAGTTCATTAGAACAAAGGAAAGCTATAATGGAATACAATTATTATAATATATTTTTGTTCAATTACTGAAAACAAAATTTATTTTATTTGTTTATTTAATTGTGTGCAATCAATTCTCTAATACATGCAAAACAAAAACACCATGTATTGGCTATTAACATATCAAAACGATATCTAAGATCTCTTTGCATTATCTAAAATTTAAATTTAAGTCTTCCATTTATCTCAAATTTAATTTAGTTGTAAACACTTTTTAAGAAAATTGGTATGCAATAAGAAATGTTTGATTTTATATTCTATTATTTCAAAAATGTTTCAAACAATGTGTATTAACCAAACCTATTATTAAAGCTTTATATCATACAAATATATTTATTTACACTTTACATTTACATCATAATTCATAACCAACCTTAACAACTATAATATTGTTAAAAAATCTTTATGCATGTATAGGTCAGTTTTGTAAGTGTACATTGTATAAAAAAGCAAGTAATGACGTTTTCAATGACATCATAAATAATTTTAAAATATGTATGTAGAAAGAAGAAAGCTTAATTTATTTGAAAGCTTTTGTAATTATTAAAAAATTATTTAGAAAATTTTAAAATTTAACCACAGTTAATGTTTAGTCTTTGAGCTAAGCTTTAGCATTTTTCTGTAAAAAATTTCCTTCATAAAATTTTACGAACTTTTAGTGGGGTTTAGAACATATTGGAAATAAAAAGGTATGCGATGATCTATTTCATGAAATGTTGTAATACTCATATATAAAATTTTATTTTAAGATTTTTGTGGATTATCTCGATAATAATTTTTTATATTGTTATAGTTTATTTCCCATTAACACAATACAAGAATTTTAATTGGATCTGGAACAGCGTCCAACACTATTGTGGATAATTAAGATATACATATAAATATGAATATTTGAATTTAAGTAAAATGTAAAATTTGGAAAAACAACAGATGACACAATTGAATCATAGGAATCTTTTGAAAGAGCAAATATGATTGAAATCGTTTAATACCACATTCTTCCCAAATTTGTAACAACAATCAACGCAATTTGCAACGGGAGCACTGTTTTTGAAATACCAAATTATCAAAATGCTTGAATTTTGTCATTGATACAAAGTGACAATACGAGAGAAAAATTTTTTGAAATGGTTTTTACTTCTATTAAAAATGTAAAGTTTTAGGAATTATTTTTGTAATTGAAAAAGTCTTCAGCGTATTTTGTAAGCTATTAGTATTAAATTGCTTATATAAATTAGAATACTAAACATAATTTATGGGATCCATTCCATTCTTCCCATACAATTATTCTCAAACAATTTTTCCCGAATACAATTATTGCAGAAACAATTTTCAACAAACACAAAACATCGCAATAATTTTCATAGAATTAAAGGATAAAAATAATCAGTTAATTTTTTACAAGAAATATAACGAATAAAAATTTCGCATCAAAAAGGCCTTATCGAAATAAGGGATGGAAGTTTTGTTGCTACTTGCAATGTGATTATTCTTAATGTTGTTGCAACAATTTGGTGCGGGGAGTCAAAGGAACGTTTTCCTCGTTCAGATAGTTTTACCACTATAACTTTTGTCTTTATAAAACATATATGATAATATTATAATTTAGTTATTTCATCAATTTATTAATTATGACTAATAGTGAAATCAATACTCAGAGTATAATCCCAATGCACTCAAGAAAATCTGTTAACAAGTGCAAAATGTAATGTTGGAGCTTCAATATTAACATTTAATTTTGGAAAAACATACACTGGTGAATAAATTACTGTTTTATAAAAACATAAAAGTTTAAATTTTGAAGACCTAGTAACCCTTCAACAGGGAAGGCTCCCAAATTTTTTTTCAAAATTTCAAGACCCTAGCTTGAACGGTTTAGAAAATATCTGGGCCAAAAATTTCGCAAAAATTGAGTTTTGCATAAAGGTAAATTTTGGTACCGTATGGCAACCCTAAACACTTGTGCCGTTTACAGATTGAAAATACACCTATCAGAACTCTTGTTATAACAATTTAAAAATAGGGCTTTTGCCAACTTTGGGGGGCTGTGGCTCCGTAACTGATGGAGCTACAGAAAAAGGTTCTTCTATGAAATTATTTTTTTTGCAATACCTACTGTGGTTCAAATTTCTTTTTTCTATTTCAAACGATATAAAAGTTTTTGTAAACATACGAACAGACGGACAGACGGACGGACAGACAAAGTGAAACTATATAGGCACATTTTTACAAAATTTTTTGAAAATGTGCGAAAAACAACAAGTAGTTTTCTTTTAATTTCAATAAAATGATTTTTTTTTACAAATACCAGTATTTCATCTACGACTTACACACTTATTTAGTGCTACTGTGATTGTGATTGATTGTGATTATGAATTTGTTTTCATTTCAGTTGACCACTTGTTTGTATGTTATTTGTTAAGTATTAATTTTGGCAAAAAAAGGTACGTGAAATTACAGCAAAATTGAATTTTAATGCGAAGTACGAAGTATTGAAAATATTTTATTCTTGGAATATAATTAAAATTTATAAACAAACTTTAAAAATTTAATCGAGTGTATCAACATTATAAAGTACGACGACACGGCAAAAGAATTTGCTTTCAGAGTTGTGTTTGATAAAATGTGATTAGAATATATCTGAATTTTTTTTCTATTCTATTGAAAATTCTTCGGTGCATAAACCGAAATCTGATTACTTCAATTGTTATGTCTAGTTTATAACCCCATGACCACTGTGATAATCATATTATTTTTATCATATTTTTATATTAATTATTTTATTTATAAAAAAGCATATTACAGACTTATGTAAATGAATTTCTTGAAATTCTAAGAATGTCTACAAATATAACTTATAATTTTCAATAAATATTATTGTAATTTTTATATGGAAAAACTATTTTAATAATAAAAATAATTTAGAATATCAAATATCATTTTGTAATAACTGATAATGTTTTTTTTTTAGATCTATTTCATTGGAACACAACTTTGTTATTCTAACAAAAATACTAAAACATTAAAAATAGATTTTGTTAAGTTGCTCTTTTATTTAACAAAGTTATAATTTTATGTTTTATTGCATACTACACGTTGAATCGTTTATTCAATTAAATAATGAGACGCATGAATAAAATATTAAAACTTCTACATAGTATGAGTTATTATTGCTTTATGATTTTAAAAAATTGAACTGGCAGACCAACAACAAATATAGAAAAAACTCAACGAAAATAAGATTTTTCTGTTATCCCCTCTTATTTACTTAATTTTAATAGAATTTCACATTTCACTTTATATTTATTACTATTAAAGTAATAAATCTTTATGATGAAAATAAAAAAAAAATCTCTTGCCTAAATGGTTCTCCTTAAGTATCTAAAATATCTATGATTGTATGGAATGAACACAAAAAAAGTTGTCGTTAAGATCGTAAAATAAAATTTAAAAATTGTAGACTGGAAAACGTGAGACATTTTTTATTCTTTTAACTTAAATTCTATTTACGAAAATTTCAATTATTTTATTTGTTTATGTAAGTGCTTATTCAACGTTCTGTTGTACAGAACCTATGTAACCTATGGTTAATCATAAATGTTCTGAAAGGATTGAGTGTCTCTCAAATAAATAACTTTTATATCAAAATGAACGTGGCTATAATAATTGCTATTAAAATGAAACAATCCCTTCCGTTTACATACTGTCACTATATTATGTAAAAAGGTATTTTCGTGTTACTGTCGTCAATGCTGCCAAAGAAAGAGCTAAAACAGCACAATGACATTTTATAATCATATTTTTTTTTAAATTAACAAAGCAAGAAGTTTTTTGTTTTTAAACAGAAGCGTTTATTTTCTTTTTAGAGATTAGTTTATATATTAAATTCTTCAGCTATAAAATGGTGAACCCATATTCTATTTTTAATTAATTATTTTTTAATTTTTGTTTTTTTTGTAAATCTTCAAATATTTTTAATTGTGAAAGAGCGATTATTTTTTTTAGTAGCAAATATTATTCTGTCTAAATATTTGAATCCAATTTCGTTCTCTGACAGTAAATTGACATTTTGAACTTGCGATATGTATAATGCGATATGCGATAAATATAATCAAGCTGTAAGAATTCTTTACTTACAGTATTTTCAATATTTCCAGGCAATCATCTATTAGATTCTTCCTTCAAGTTAATGAAACATGTAGAAATTGCTTTAATTTCAAATTGAAAGCTTAAAGGTTTTGAAATGTTAAGAGTTCCAATTTTAAAATAGGGTTTTTTTTATTACCTAAGCTTTTAGTAAGGCTTTTAGGTTGTTTTTTTTCTGTATTTTTATTAACGAAGCATTTAATGATAAGTCTGTGTTCTGTGGTGTAAACCATATAGAATTACTAATACTAGTATGGAAATAGGGAAAAAAGTTTCAGATAAATTTCAAAAGCATATTACGCCCCAACCGTGTGTACTAGACCATCCAAATATTCGAGCTTTTCAACTATTCGAATATCAAATAGAAAAATCTTAAAATATTCGAGTAATCGAATACTCGAATAATTTATCAAAAGTATAAAGACATATTAACAAAAAGAAAAATAGTTATATTTTAATAAAGAAAAGCGTTTAGTTTTGAACTATTTTATTATTTAAAACATTATTTTTTTTCTAAAAACATATATTTTAAAAATAAAATTGAATTAAATGTTTCATGATTTAAACTGGTTCGTCTTTTTGTTTTGATTGAGCCTGCTGTTGAGAATACTCTTTCAGAAGCTGTTGAAGTAGGCCGTATTGTTATAAGAGCATTATACAAAACGTCCAGCGTATCCGATCGTTTTTTGAAAGAATCAAACTGATGAAATTCTTTCTTTAGTTCATTATATTTATCAATTTGCCTGGTATTGCGAACATGACAGTTTTTTGGAGCTGTAATAGAACTTATTGCATTTTGGAGTTCTTTTTGCAGTCCAACTTGTGGTGTTAGAATCACTATTAATATGCTCTTCTATGAACATTTGTGGATATATTTGTTCCATAATTTTAACAGCGAATGAAATTGCTGCATTTTTTGACGAATATTTAAAATATTCGTTGGAACTTGGTATATTTCCACTCTGTAGGTAAATGATTAGTGTCATTAAAACTGGATCTCTTCTTTCATCCATCCTTTTTACGACAATTATTTTCCGTCCCATCATGGTCGTTATAACCGAAAAGTACTTTATTTTGTTTTTGTTTCCAACTTATTATAATACAGTTATAAAAAAAAAAATTTTTTTGTAAATCGTAAATTGTTGCTTTGTTGCTTTTTGTTAAGTTTTTGTTTAGTTAAGTTAAAAAACCGACTTCTGAAATATATTCTACGTTTGAGAGTCATGATATTAAAATATATAAATATTTGCAAAACAGTTAAACAAATAATCTTTCTTAAAAAAATAATTTGTAATTCAAATGATTTATTAATTAGGGCCTAACCAACGCGTACGGTGTATAATTTCTGGAAATTTCTAGAAAATTTTGAAATTCATAGTTAGGTACATGAATTTACATCTGAGCAATCGAAATACGCGACGTACTGGTACCTCGGATTTACAAAATGACAAAGCGAAAAATAAAAATAGAAACTTTAAAATAATACTAGTTCTATATAAAAATTCTTAGATTTGATTTTTATTTCAGGGTTTATTTGTTTTTTCTTGTAAGAAGAGAAAAATTAACCGTACTTTTTTCAAAGCTTACTGTGATTTACATTTTTGAAATTATTCGAATATTTGGAAAAAATATTCGAATATCAAATAGTCAAAAAACATGCAAATATATTCGAATATCAAGTATTCGAATAGTCAAGTTGGATGGTCTAGTGTGTACGTATTAACTAGATTCTTCATGAACTTTAGTTTAAATATAAAATATAAAATAAACTTATATTTACATATGAAAAGTTGATACTAAATGTTAAAAAAAAATTGTGTGTTGAGTTTTTAATAATAAATTTAAAGATTTAATAAAATTTAACCAATTTTTGATAAAATGGGAAGATAGTGTTGCATCACGAATTACGGAATTACGGAAAAACATAGTGTGGAAGTTTTATTCAAAAATTTTATAGATATAAAATTTTAGTTTGGACTTTTACGTGACCATCAAATGTTATATACATATTTTTTCCATCTGTATATCGGCTTCTGCATTTATGAGATTGAAGGTGTTTTCATATACTATATATATATATTTACGCAAAATTCAATTCAAAGTGAGGTTACATAAACATAAAATTTTGACTGTTTAATTATGAGTATACTTTATTCAACAATTTTTGGTTTGTTTTAAATATTTTGACAAATTGTTCAAGTTGTAAATAACTTTACTTTCATTTTAATGTCAAAACTAATTTGTTGCGGTCAGTCACTTAAAATTGATGTTAGGGCATCAACTTCTTATAATAAAATTGTTCTGACCGAATAATTTATATTTTGATATTATGAAAGAATAAATTTATAATATTAAAAGACTCTCCTAGCGGAACATGTTAATACATAATTATATTAATTTTTAGTACAATCCCCGTTAGAAAAAGTAATAAAACTAGATATGAAAAAAAACCAAGGGTTTCTAAACAAGCATATTTTTAAAATTATACTATGTTCCACAATAAGTTTTTGATAAACATATTGAAAGTATATTGAAATTTTATTTTTTATTTTTGTAATTTTATAAATTTACAAAAATGCTTATTATTCTAAGTTCGTAATTTATAAAGTTTCTTGTTCTAGAATCTAGATTAATCCACCTTTCTGGCTTTAGTTTTTTTAAAAATTTTTTATAATATCGAATAATTTTAAATAAAATAATAACACTAATTATTTTAATTGTATATTTTTGTTTATTTAAAAAATTTTTTTCTTCAAAACAAATGCAAAAATTAAAATTACAGATTTTCAGTTTTCGCCCCTAGGCAACTTCCAAAAAAACACACTTAAACGTTTTTTCTTAAAATTTTAAGTTCCTTAATTAAACCGTTTGGAAGATTAGGAGAATTTCGCTAACATTGGATTTTGCATAACCGTAATTATGGCATACTATAATGTGTGTTACATAGATCTAAATAGTTTATAATAACAGCTATTGTTTAAGTTATAACAATTTATATATAATTTTTTTTGGACTTTCGGAAGCTATCACAGCACAGGTTGCTATTGTAAAAAAATTCAAATTGAATTTGCACATGACAATATTGAACAATATAAATTTCAATTGAAACAAATCCTGCCCAAAACAAAATAAAAAACTAAAAAAACTGCTAAAAATCCTTCATACAGGAAGTTATAAAAATATCCAGCTAAACGTGGTTGATTCCTCCTAAATTTAACAGGAAAATTGCCAAATTGGCAACTCTGGAAGCTATAGCTCCGTAACGAATGGACGTCAGAAAAATGTTGTAAAGAACAATTTTTTAACTGTGCAAATGCATAGACGGACAGAGTTAAACTGTGGCAACATATTTTTTTCAAAATGTTTTAAAATTATTCTAAAAAATTGGTCAAAAACGTTTTGTAAACATATTTCATATTCTTTTGTTATGTTTATTTGCTATTCTAAAGAAAGAATTAATGAGCAAATTAAAAATAGAAGATGAAATGATAAAAATAGAAGCGACAAATTGATTATTGAAAAAGAAAAAACAAATTTACAGACTTTTTATTAATTTTAACTGTATTTTAAGTTAACCCAAGGTTTTTATGTTAAAAAAATTTTCCGATCGTCTTATTAACAGTGAAATCATCAGTGCTTGTAAAAATGTCTTTCCGGAATTTTAACTTTTATTTTTACATAGAAAATTGTTATATTGAGTTAGACTAGTATATTATGTCATTATTATATGTCAATTTTACAATTAATACAGTCAAAAATATTTAAATCAATTTATAGTTGACTTTTTTTTAAAAGTTTTAATTTAAATGGTAATTTTATTTTTAAACGATCGCAGAATTTCTGTAATTACTATACCAACAATTAATGAGACACATTGGTAGAATATTTCCTAAAGCATTTGGATTTAGTTGGAGACATTGTTTAATATTACTTTTTCTGAGAAAAATAATTCTGGAATTAAATATGATTTTAAATCTTAAAGGCTAGTTGACACTATACTAATTATAAGCTGTTTACTAGCAACATGTATGTGCATATTGCGGTAGTGTTTACATTATACTTCTAATAAGCTTTATCTATTGCTAATCAAAATGGCGCAAAATTAAGTTTTAATGTCGGGTATTGCTATAATCGCGGATATATTGCATATAGAAATTGAAAGTTTCCAAAATAAAAAAAAAAAAATGCGAAGATTTTGGGGGATTGCAAACCGAAAAAATAATGAGTTCAGTGGTAATTTTTTGAAGGAAGTAAGAATGGAAGATCCGAATACTTTTCGATATCACATCCGTATGACGCCTGCTAAATTTAATAAACTTCTTGCACTGGTTGAACCAATTATTTTAAAACAAGACACACTTTTTAGAGAAGCTTTGCCTGCTAAATTAAAGCTTGAAATTGTGTTAAGATTTTTAGCAAGTGGCGACTCATTTTCAGTTTATAAGACTCTTACAGAGTTCCCAAAAGTTCTATTTTAAAACTCTTAATTCTTGTACCGCAGGGAATATATAAAAGTCTGCATAATTACATCTTGGTTTCCTCACTTGTAATATTAATAAATGATGAAATAAAATAACTTTTAGATATTAACTGTTCGAATTTCGATGTTGCTATGTTCCTATATTTGTGCAGAGAACAAATAAAAACAAAATATAAAAACAAATACAAATTAATTTTTAAACGCTATCCGAGTGATGTTATTGTTTTTTAATTTACTCCATATTAATTAGTATAGAATATTTGAAAAAGTAGAACAAGTAACAATTTTTTTTTATTAGCGCATGCAGATAAACACTACTGCTAGTGTTTACATTATGCTTATTAAATGCATATACATGTTGCTGGTAAACTAACAGCTAATAATTAGTGTAAAGTCGACTTAGCTTAAAACTTTCGTTATTATAATATTAATGTATTTTTATTAAAACATATTCTTTAATTATTTTAAAATTTTTATATGACATACTATATGACATATATTTAATAATTTAATAACTAACACACATTTAACTAAAATTAACACTCATAAATTTAAAATTAAAAAATTAAAAGTTATAAATTGTAAAAAGTTAAAAATTTTAACTAAAAATTAAAATAAATTAAATTTTATTTTATTTAAAATTAAAAATTTCCCAAACTTTGCTAATTCAATTACTTAAAAATTATTTAACTAATGTTGTTCGTCAGATGGGCTGTGATCTTATCGACCCTCTTATCACTTATCGCAGCTCCAACATAAACGCGCAATGCTCTTATGGAGTGTTTATATTGAAGCTCCCATTATAGCCATAAACTGAATTAAATTTTAGTCTTTTTAATTGAAAAATAGTTTTAAAAAATTTCTTTTAATCGGAAAATCCTACAAATTTCTATATTGAATGTTGAATTGAATAATAATATAAATTTGCTTCGATTATTACAATGAATTCAAGCATTTAATTCTATAACTTGTCCAAAATGAACCTGTTATGGTGGTTTCTAATCATTCTCGTCATAAATGGATGGTCTGATAAATTTTTCATTAATCAGAAGTTCCACCTCTACAATTTGAACTAATTTTTAAAGTAATTATATTTTATAATTAAAATTATAAATATAATACTATTTTAGCAATTAAAAAAAATATTTAAAAATATATTAATTATTTATTATTTATGCACCAGCTTGAGATTTTGTATAAAAAAGGATAACAAACAAAATATTTATTAAAGAAAGAAAGTATGTTGTTATCGAAGCTCTTATCACTTATCGCAGCTCTAATATAAACGCTCCCTTAGAATTATTGCAAATTTGGCTTCTCTCATTTTCTTTTTCTCAGCATAATTCTGTCTTTGGATTCCATTTCATTTAAAGAGAAGAATTCCATTTCATTTAAAACTAAATGAGAAATATATTTCTTGAAAATTCTTTTTTGGAGCCATTTTCTGTTCCATAATTTTTATAATAATAATTTAAATAATAAATACTACAAAATAATTTACAAAAATATAATTCGTTTTCCTTACACATACACATTCAAAAGAAAATTTGTGAGATTTTTTTTCCGTTGAATGTTGATTAAACCAGCGAAATAACTTAATTTTCTACTGGTGCAGATGATCTAAAAGCCCGATTTTACCTATGATATCTACATTTTTACTTTGGAAAATAGAATTTATTTTAGTTAAAATCATAATTTTAAGCCGCAACTTATAACTTATCTCCTACTAAATAAATGTTGAAATTAAGGAATTCTAATTGGGACGGACTTTTATCTAAAAAATATAAAAAAAAACTTAATAGAATTCATTAGAAATTTTTAATTTTGCAAATCTCATTGCCACTCGAGTCATTGAATCTAATTGATCAGCATCGCCATCATTGACAAATGATTCGTTTAAGTATGACTGTGACGGACACGTCCCTACCGATTAGTCAGCGACAGAAATTTTTTTTTATTTTTTTAAATTTTTTTTTCTTATTTTTATTTTTTTTTGTAAAAAGCGGGAGGAAATAAATATTTTCTCTATAGCACTTAAAACAACAACCAGTCGTAGCTTAACACCACAAATAATGATTGAGGTATATATACTTTAGTCCCCGTAAAAATATTAATTTTAATCTTTTATAATATGTATATGTATTAATTATGCCAAAAAAATCATTTTTTATAATTATTCCATAATGCTATTTTTTTTATTTAATAGCAAAAAATGGCCTAAATAATTTTCCATTAATTTTCACCATTATACAATTTTGTGTTTATAAGATTTTCGGATTAATATGAAAAGAAGGTAAAAATTTTCATTTCAAAAATTCTTTCATGCACATTATTTTCTGCTAATAGCTTTTTTTCAAAGAATGGTGAGTTTAAATTTTAATGTAAGTGTTATGTACTTACACAAAATATTGGGAAAAAAATTTTTTTTTGTTTTTAATCATCCAAGGTTTGTTTTTAGCTTCAACAAAATTCTTTCTACTTTTTTAGCATTTTTAAAATGTTTAAGTATATACTTCTCTTGGGCATCTTTTATGAAGATTTCCTAGTTTTGATGTTAAGTAAAAATATTAAATGCAAGTTATTCGAATATTTTACTCCGAACGTAGTCCTGACCATAGACCATAGAAAGAGTGTTCATTATATTCCAAATGTTGTCAGAATTAAAACATATTATGCAGTATTCTGTTAGCTAGGTTGTGACAGTTGGTACTTTTGCGTACGTCATGTGAAATACTGTTTTTGAAGTTTCAATTTTTTTTTTCACTGCGTCGAACATATAGGAAAAGATCCATAGATGTACTCTATACACTTGATAAATTGTGGCTATTGCTGTAAAAGAATTATTATTCTACTTTGATATAAATTTTTCGAAAAAAAAGTGGTAACTCGCCCTTTTGACTGGGTAGTTAAAGATATTGGAACGGTACGCTTTTGTGGCGTTATTTGAATCGTATTTTTAAAAACCGGATTCGTCAAGATCAAAATAATTTTTCTAGTTTTTCAATGTCTTTCAATTTCACTGCATCCACTTCCTGATTCATTCTCATTTTAATCTTCTTTATACTGCGCTACTTCGAAAATTGTAGTTTTTCAGCTGATTTGATTTGCTGTGCTTTAGCGACATCGGTTGCTGGTATATTATTGCTATTAGATTTATCCATAATAGCTTGTTCAGACTCCGCTAAATCTGAAATTAAATTGTGGTTTTTTCGAACTTGTTTTATCTGGTTTTCGATATCGACTCAGTTACCTCACTATTGGGTTCAAATTTATGGCATAACCAATAATGAATAATTATAAATCCTTAATTAAAAATACATTATTATTATTATTATTATAATTTATTTTTTTATATCATAAATGTTATAAAAAAATTTTGAACCTGTCCCTGCGGGTGTGGTTCTTTTTATTACAAAAATTCTATATATTTTTTAAATTTATCCTAATTTCCTATTTTTATAATCGATTGTATTTCTAATTGCTAATGATATTTATTTCGTTTAATGATTTTTTTTTTTTTTTAAATGTCTTCCCATATTCCATGTTTTTTGCATCCTTCTATGATTTTATTTATTTTGTCTCGTGTGTCCGCTTTAAGTACATCTGGGGTGATTATGTCTTTTGATTTTGGGCATTCATATACTATGTGATTGATGCTGAGTTTGATGTTGCAAGTGTTGCACATTGGTGGGTTTTCTTTTTTGTATATGTATTCTGTTAGTGTTTTGACCCTTCCTAACCTTATTCGTGTAATTTTTAGCCCTGTTAGTCTTGCCATTCCTTTCATAAGTGTTGTTTTGTTTATTTCTGGTTTGTGTAGTTTTAAAAAGCATGTCGAGTTCTGCCATATTTGTTGCTTATGGTTTTGGTAAAGGATCGCAATCTTTTTCAGCACTTGTTGTGTATTTGAGTCGTGTGTGAATATTGTTGGACTCAACGTTGCGTTTTTTGCTTCTCTATCCGCATGCTCATTTCCTTGAATACCAACATGTCCTGGCACCCAAGCTATTTTTATTTTCTCTTTATATTTCATTAATTTGTTTCTTATATTTCTAAAGTTGTTTTCGTTGTTGCTTGAATTTGTTATTGCTTTGATTGTAGATAAACTATCAGTATATATTATATTTTTGCTGTTGTTTCTTATTGCTATGTCTATTGCTTTGCTTACAGCTATGGTTTCTGCTGAGCATACCGGGCTATCGAAATTTGTTTTTCCTATTGTGTTTAGCTTGTTGTTTATTATTATTGCGTATCCTGTACCATTTTCTGATTTTGAGGCGTCAGTGTATATTTGATTATATGTTTTGTGTTTTTGGGCTATTTCTTTGTGTAACTGTTGATATGTTTCATTTGTTGTTGAGTTTTTTGGGTAGCTGTCGGAGTAATCTATTATGTTTTTTTTGTAGTTTATCCAATATGGCTCATCTTGGGTGTTTTCTATGGGGTAGTTTATTTCTATTTCTGTTTTTTTTGTTGTTTCCACTGCTTGTTCTATTGCCGTTAGGTATTTTGTATTTTGTTGGATGTTCATTTTTATTTTTTCGTGTATCAGGGTGTGGTGTGGGTGTTTTGGATTGTTGTATCCTTTTACAATTATCTTTGTTGCAAGCAGGTTCCGTCTTTCGTCTATAGATGGCCATCCACCCTCAACTTGTACAGCTTCGGATTTCGTATTATTTAGTGCTCCAAGAGCTATCTTTGCTGCTCTATTCAGAGCATCTTGTATTTTACTTTTGGCTGTTTTTGCCGCGAAACCATATATCGAGATTCCATAATCTATTTTACCTATTTGGATTGATTTTGCAATTTGGTTTGCTATTTCTATAGGTGGGCCACAACTTTTAGAACATATCATTTTTATGAGACTGTTGTTTTTGTTTACCGCTTTTATGATATTTTTGATGTGGTCATTATACTTAAGTTTTTTTCCTATCGGGATTCCTAGTAGCTTTATATTTTCTTGGTACCTTACGTTTTTTCCCGTTATTTTTATATGTTTAGATTTACATTTTTGTTTTTTGCAGAAGTGCACTGCTTCAGTTTTATTTTCTGCTAATCTTCCTCCTGATCTTTTTAGCCAGCTATTAATGGTTTTCATGGCTCTGGAGATGGTTTTGTTTCTTTGGTTTTGGGATCCTTTTGCTAATAATATGATGTTGTCTGCATAAATTTTATGTTCTAGGTTGACTATTTTCGCAAGCATCTCATTTAGTCCATTGATATATATATTGAAGAACTGCGTTGATAATGGAGATCCTTGTGGAATCCCTATATCAAGACTGTTTGTGTCTGAGTGTACACCTTCTACACTTATCGTATATTTTCTGTTGCGTAAGTAGTTTTGAACGTAGTTGACGATTTTATGTCCTGTTTGCCAGAGTTTTAATTGGTTGATTATTGTTCGACTGTTAATTTTATCAAACGCTTTTTCCAGGTCTAGGGACACTAGATCTATGTGTTTTTTTTTTCTTAAGTTTGTTCCTATACTATGATCTATTTCTTGCAGGGCTGTTATTGTACTTCTCAATCTTCTGAATCCATGTATTTGCTCACCAAGATTGTTTTCAGTGACCCAACATATTCGTTTAGCCACTATTCTCTCCAGTACTTTTGAGAGTACTGGGAGCAGTGAGATAAACCTGTATCCATTAAATTCCGAGTGATCTTTTTCTGGTTTCTTTAATGGTATAAG
Source organism: Dolichopus griseipennis (assembly GCA_963082915.1). Classification (NCBI taxonomy): domain Eukaryota; kingdom Metazoa; phylum Arthropoda; class Insecta; order Diptera; family Dolichopodidae; genus Dolichopus; species Dolichopus griseipennis. Next base: position 22,645,001 of record OY720442.1, on the reverse strand, counting down.
CTCTGCCATTTTCCACGCTTGTGGAATTTGACCAGAACTGATGATTTTATTGTACAAGCTTAGAAGTCTCATCGTGAAACATTTCCCTGCTTTCTTGATCATGTTGTAAGTAATTCCATCTAGTCCTGGTGCTGTGCCTTTTTTATGGTTTAGAGCTGCTTTTAATTCATCTATTGTTATTTTGTTGTTTGTGCTATTGTTCGTTGTATTATATGGTGTGTTTTCTTCTGGAATTTGGTTAAGTTTGGTTCTATTGTTTTGTTCTTTATATTGTGTAGCAAAGTAGTTGGCAATTTTTTGCTTGTTGTCTGTGTATGTGTCGTTGATCTTCAAAGTGATTTTTCTTCCTGGTTTATTTCTTTTTATTATTCTGCTTGCTTTTCTCCATGTATCGGAAACATTTTGGCCGTCAATCGAATTGGCAAATTTCTGCCAATTGTTTTTTTTTGCTGTTTTTATGGCTATTTTGAAATCGGTGTTTGCTTTGTTTAATTTTATTTTGATATCCCGATTTTCAGGGGCATTTATGTTGAGTTTATACAATTTCTTCCTTTCCTTTTCGGCTATTTTAATCTCTTTGTTGTACCAATAAGGCTTGTTGTTATTGACTTTTTGGTATACCCTTGGAATGGAAATGTTTCCCGCTGTCCTCAAAATTTTCGTTAAAATAGCCGCTTCTTTGTTTATATTGTCAGTGCGGAGGTGTTTATTTAGTAGCTCTTCTACTTTTTTCTTGTATTTTTCCCAATCACCGCCTTCTTCTTTAAATCTTGCTCTTCTCTTAATAGGTTCGGTGCTGTTTCTTTGATTATTTGTTAGTTCAGTACTCACTACTATCGGCATATGGTCTGTTCCCCTGGGATTATAAACTGTTTCCCATGATGTAAATCTTGCTGTTCTTTGATCAGCTATTGTAATGTCAGGACAAGTTAATGTTCCCCTGGTGTTTATTAGCGTGTAGCTGTAAGGACAGTTTAGTAGTGAGAGGTGTTGGTTATCGTATAACCATTTTTCTACGATGTTTCCTCTGACCGTTGTGGTGCTATCACCCCATGTCATGCTGCGGGCATTAAAATCTCCTAGTATAAAACATGATTCACTGTGTTGTTTAGTGATACTGTCCAGTTCTTTTCTTGTGAGTGATCTGTTGTGATCCATGTAGATGTTTGTTATTTGCGTTTGTTTCATACCTGGAATTCCGGCTTTAATGCTGATGGCGTCAAATGTTGTATTTATTTGTATTTCTTGAAATGTAATATCATTTCTTACTAGGAGGCCGACACCTCCAATGCGGTTGGCTGACATTTTGAAAATGCATTTATAATTCTTATATTTGTCTATTGAGTTTTCGGTTTTTATGTTTGTTTCTTGCAGAGCTATTATAGCTGGTTTATGTTGGTGGATTAATATGTCCAAGAATTCATTGTTACTTCTGAATCCTTGAATGTTCCACTGTAAGATTATGTTTTCTTTAACCATTGTTTTATATATCGGACATATCAGATATGTCCGTTGAAGTATGCTCTGTTTTGTTAAATTTTTTTCCTATTTTTTTTTTATTTTTTAGTTTTAATTTTGTACCAGTTGTGTTTGTTTGTCTGATTTCTTCTGTTTCCATGTTTATATCTTCTTTTGTGTTGATTGATTTAATTTGTTTAGTAATAATTTCTTTTTTTTCGAGTTTTTTATCTTTTTCGTTTATTTTTGCTTCATTTAAATTTTGTGGTTTTTCTATTATTTGTGCTTGGGTTTTGTTGAATTGTTTAGTTGCTTTAGGTTTTTCTATATCTTGTCTATTTTGGTTGTGTATGATTTTATTATATGTAGTTGTTTGGATTGCCGGTGTATCGTTTATAACTTTGATTGCCTCTTTTCGTGTTATTTTACGGTCTGTCTTAATTTTTATAATTTCTTTTTCTCTCACGTATGTTGGGCAGTTTCTATTATTTGCTGCATGGTCTGTGTTAGATATTCCGGCTTGATCACAATTTATGCATTTATATATTTTGCAATTATTTGTATGTTTTTCCGCTTCATTTTTATTTATTTCTTCTGCGCAATTTACACATTTCGGGATGGTAGCTCTACAGTGTTTTGCTCTGTGGTTCAATCGTTGGCAATTTGTACAGCGCATTGGAGCTTGATAGTACCTTCTTACTTGTAGTAGCAAGAAACAGATTTTAACTTCTTTAGGAGGCTCGGTTGTATCAAAGGTAATATTGATTCTTCCATTGTATCCTTCATTTTGGTTTTCTTCGGTTTTTCTGTTTTTGAAGCGATATATGCTCACAATGTTCGAGTTTTTAGCTTTTAATGCCGTTAAAATTTCTTCGTCTGTAAGTTGTATTAGATCTCTGGAATATACTGTACCTTGACTTTGATTTAAGTGATTTAAGTACTCTATTTTTACATTTATTTCTCCGAGTTTGCTTGTTTTGATGTACTTTTCTGCAATTTGTATATTCGGAACTTCCAATATTACGTTACCGTCTCTGTTGTACTGGGCTTTGTATTGTTGACTTATTTGTTCTATTAGTTTTTCTACTATTATTATATTATAATTTCTCATGACTTTGTTTGTCTCTGCGGCTTTTATAATAATGAACTTTGGTTCCAGTTTTTTAATGTTATTCTTAGGTAACGCTGGAAACTTGTATTGTTGATTAAATAAATCAAACCCATTTTCTTCTTTTCTTCGTTTACCAGTCGGAATCACTGTGAAGTTACCTTCACAGTCATTCTTCAGGCTACCGAAGGAGTTTTGACTCCCTTCTGGAGTCCCCATATTTGAAAGAACCCCTCTCCTACTGGAATTGTTTACTATTTTCCCTGAAAATAGTAAAAATTCCGTGCCTTGATGTCGTATAGGCTGTAGTAAAGCGGTTCTTAGTTATACTTGTCTTGATTATATTTAATAAATAAAAATAATAAGACTATTTTATTATTAAAATTATGTTACTTGTTTTTTACTAATTTCGTGCAAATATTTTGCCCAAAATTGTTTTACGGGAAATAATATTATTTTATTTTGTGTATGTTCTTTTCAAAACTAATTTTTTATATTACTGTTTTTAATTTTATTTATTTTTGTTTTTGCTCATGACCATGTGGTCTTTATATCAATTGTTTTTATTGTTCACTATTTGTATTCCAAATATTACAATACATATAATTTATACACCCAACTCAATTTATTTGTATTTGTATTTTTTTGTTCTTTGTAAAATTTAAGCGTCACTTCGCGAAACCGTTATTTTTTTTTTTCTTTAATATTAGAAAAATTTTAGACTTTATTTCAATATTTAACTATTAAATTCAATATTTTATATTAAAATAATATTCAAATATTATAATTTATATTATAAATTTGTAATTTATTGAAAAATATCTTTAAGAAATCAATTTATTAACAAGTAATTTTAATTGTAAAAAATTGAATGAAATTAATATGAACCGACACCGATTACATTAGTACAGAGACCTAAAAATACATTAATATAAAAAATATAATCTATAAACTAAAAATAAAAAAATAAATTTAATTTAATAATATAACTCACAGATATATAGATATACTCTAATATACTCTAATATAAAATTATTATAATATATGACAAACGGAATTGTATTCTATGGAAAGTCTTAAGAAGTTTCTACATGTTATAAGGCCTAGTACATCTCATGTTTAAATTGTATGTGGAATTCATTAGGATTACTTCTAATAAGAAAATAATATGTATGTTGAACAGCTATAAATGTATATACCGGTATGTTTAAAGATTATACATTTTTCTGTTTTTACAGTGGTTTTTATTAAAAATTTGTTTTTTTTTCAAATGAAATTCGACATTAACCCATGGAACTCCAAACTGAAAATATCATCCTCTTTGATCGAAAAATTCTAAAGCAAAAAACGTTGTTAAACGAGCTTTACATAATACCAAATCTCTTTGAAGGCAAATAAATTATGGAAGTAACAACGGAAATCTCATATTTTACCCAAAAATTTTTATTGAAAAATTCTTTAAAAAAATTATGATATATTATTTATCTATATATATGTATATATATACATATATATTATATCTAAAGTAGGTAAATATAAAACAACATAATTAAATTATTTTTATTATACATCATGGTGTTTTGGTTTTCTTTAAAGGTGAACTGAAGTGAATGTTGAATATATGGAATATTAAATAAGGAAATTTTTCAATGTATAGAAAATATAATATAGAAAAATACATTTACTCGTAAATATTATTACCATCTCCTACAGAGTGTAGGACAAGGTACAATAATATGCTTTAGTTACATGTTACTTTTAAAAAATTTAATAAATAATAACATTTATTGCCAGAAAATTATTTTTCTGATTTTATTGAAAAAAAATTTGTTTAAATTTTTTCTGTTTTTCTTCTGCCTTGTCAAAAAAGAAAAAATTTATTCAATTTACATAATTTTACCTAAAATTATTATCGAATGAAAAAAAATTAGTAATATATTGTTGGAATCTGTTATTAAACATTAGAGAAGTCAAGTACAATTTTTATTATATAAATTAGTTAAGATAAAATTTTCTAGGAAAATTTCTCTGTAAAAAAGATGTCATAAAGCTAATAACATTTCTAAGAACTATAATCATCATCGTTATCCAAGATTTACACACTTAAACAAACGTTTATCTACTTAGAAAAAGATTCATTTGACTGTATATGACAGCTCCGGCATTTCCATACTTTAAATCTTTGAGAGCCGATTTTCTAGAAAAAATAATTTATGATTGTTATACATATACTTTTTGTTCATATTTGTAATATTACTTATTGAAAAACCTCTTTCATCTTGACTTTTTCAACTTCCGAGTTCATCTCAATATGCTGAAAGACATTCTCTAAAATTAGACAAGAATTTTATATAAGATAATTCTTTCTTCAGGAAGAGTTTAGCCCTTCTTCTGACCATCTAACACATTTTTTCATTAGATTTTCGTGCGAAGTCAGTCATGTTTATAATTCTGATCTAATAAAGTCTTCGTCTCGCTGAACGTAGATTCTAGCGAAGATGTGACTTTTAAGGGCACATACCTCATTCCTATGATTTCTTATAAGCGATATAAGGAAATTTGTATTTTTCTAATTATGGTTTTATTAAAATAATAATTGGAATTTTCCCATCGGTTTGCTAGATTTTTTCAATCTTGTAATTATAGAAATATATATAGTGTTCACTTATAGTTTTACTTCTTAGTGGAAAAAAACTATATTTTATAAATTTAATCAGTTCCATGCAATTTGAAGAAAAGAAAACAAATTAACTATATGCAATATTTATTAGGTAAAATTAAATTGAGTTTTATAGTTTTTTTTAATAAGTTTATTAAACCGTGTATAACATAATTTCCAAAATTATAAACCATAAAAATTTGCGAAATCTTGAACTTCTTATTATTTTAAACTTCTTGTTTTCATAATCTTAATAAAAAGCAGTAAGTAAAAGAAAAGATGCAATTTGCGATAAAAAAAAAAAAACCAAAACGCTTATCTAAGTTTACTTAACGTACTTATTCGCTTAAAAATATTTTTTTCCTTTTCTTACATTAAACAGATACATTTTTGTGTCACTTGGTTATGTTTCACTACATAATTTTGACATCTTGTTGTTATACTTTTTTATTTACTGCATTTAAAATAAACTTCAAATAACACAAGGCAAACCAAAATAAACCGAAAACGCTTTCTTTATTTTATTATTCCATTAGTTTTTAAGCATTGTAATTATTATTACTGTCACTTTGTATTAAATTTGAAAATACTGGGTGACTTAAAAAAAGTTTTTTTTTTTTTTTTGCTTTTGATACGGTGTAATGAGTTTAATAATTTGCACATCATTTGAATGACATTTTAGCAGATAGGTAGTATAGTCCAACATTTCTGCGAATGTCAAAAACTTTAACAGTTTCTGACATTCGCAGAAACAAAACAAAAAATATTCCCTTTTCATTAAGAGATCTCATTTAGGTCGTTTACGATTTTAGTATGTACAGAATCTCATGAAATTATTGGACCTTAAAATTTTCACATTATTTTGTTATTTTATTCTTAGAATTTTTAAAATATAACATTCAATTTTAGGCATTTTTTTACTGAAATTCTTGTGAAAGATTAAAAACAAAAACAAACTTAAAAGATGAAAATCATCAAAAGTTTCAAGTGATGTTGTTTTTGGTTTTTTACATTTTTCATGTTTTATTATATTGTATGGCTCTCATAATTTAAAATATTTATCTTATGATTTTCGAAATAATGCATTAATATTGGATGATGATTTTTTTTCGAAAAATTCTTTCATCATCACTTCAACACAAATAATAACATTAGTTTTCTTAATATGTGGTTTTGGAAATGAAGAATTCAAAATTTGGTTTTTTTTGAAAAAATCTAAAAAAATTAAATTTTTCTTAAATATTAATAAATATTAATTGTCCATTAAATGATAGAAATTGATTGAATATTTAAACAAATTTTTGAAAAATAAACAAATTAAACGTTTAAAACATCAATTTCTCTGATAACAATAATTGAATAATATTCATTCAATTGAAGGGGATAACATTTAATTAAGGTTCTTATTCTCTTGCTTTCAACTTTTCGTTAAATTCTAGATTTTACGAATGATAATCTCTTTGTTTTATAATAAGTAGGTATAATAAATTATTATATTAATTAATATATTTATAAAAATGTGGGTATCATTTTACATATAATTATAATATTTATCCGAAAATCATGTGACAAACATTGTGGAAATTCAATTTGCCATCACATCAGGGAACTTTTCTTATATGTATATGTATTATGTATCTGAATTTCCTTGAAAGAATAAAGAATCATATAATATAAAATATGTGTATAATAAAGTTGTTTTGAATATTCAATACATTGAGAATTCGGTGACACGAATTAAAGTCGAAGCAATTAAAACCTATGGACTTTAATTCCAAATTTTGGCAATTTTAGTTCACTGTTTTTAATAACTTTTAGGTCAATTAAGGGGATGTTGGGAGAGTCAACTAAATTTGGTAAATCAAATAAAAAAAGTCGTAATGTCGCGTAAGTCAATTAACTTAGTTTCAATTAACTGATTAAACTTGTTTCAATTACGATTTAGTTATAAAAATGCAGTTATAAAAAATTATAAATTTTACATATTACAAAATATTTTATTTACCTAGAACCAAGGTTGTATCCGAAAGTATCTAAGTGCACTACCACTTCACACTAGCACTACACACTATTTTCACCTCTTTAGTATTTTTCCGAAAAACTTTATGACAGTTAATAAATTTTTAGCAGTTGAAATAGCATATTTTTATAGCATATTGTGTCAAATTTATCTTGACAAAGCTAAAAATGTTCTTCATTTTAGGATTATCCCGCCACATTTATAATGATTATGGCAATGTTGGATGCATTTGATTTGAAGTTTCCAAAAAACCTTAATAGTTTAAAAATAAAAATAACATGTTAATTTAAATTATTAAACGGCAAGCAAAAATATATTTTGATCTGTTCGCCAAGATTGTTATGATCCACTCTTTAATCAAAGTAAGAACTCTGAATGTTCCCAAAATAGTATCCTTTCTAAATAGCTTTGGAACCACTTCATGAACTAATCTTCTATCCGTATTGTATGAAACTCTAAAATGTTTTTTTACATTTGGAGTCAACACCATTTCTCATGTCATTTATATCTGCAATGGCTATGTTTCTGAAATAAAACATAAAATTAACTTATAAATAATTGGTTATCTGCAATAATCTTCTATTCATCTGTATCCTTCAATATCAAATAAATATTGTTTCTAATTATATTTATTATTTCTAAATCCATTTTATTGTTATTATTGCTTACTTTACTTACTCACTTTACTTGTTAGGCACTACAAACCATGAAGGTTCTGGGCCTGATGTAATATCCGCTTCCCCTCCTCTCGGTTTTGCACAGATCTCTTTCAATTGGCGATATGCAGTTTGTTTTAAATCTGCCGATGTCTCATCTTCCCAATGGAGGTTCGGTCTCCCTCGGCGTCGTTTCCTTTGAGGTCTGGCTTACAATCATTTGACTGGAGCATCGGTTGACATTCGTTTGACGTGACCGAGCCCATGAAGGCGTCTGATTTTGACTTTCGTGTATACATCAACGTTATTATAGAGTTCGTACAGTTCGTTGCATTATATCTTCTCCGTCAGCGTTTACAGGACCATATATTCTACGTAGAATTTTTCTTTCAAAAATACCTAGTGCTAGCTCACTTGATTTTGGCAGTGTCCATGATTCTGAACCGTACAGCAGAACTGGGAGTATGAGCGTTTTATAATGATGCACTTCAGTATTACGCGATGGAAGTTTTGAACCAAGCTGTTTTGACAAACCGAAGTAGCAACGGTTTGCCATGGTTATTCTACGTCTTATTTCTACGTTTATATCATTTTCGATGTTAATATTAGTCCCAAGTTAGACAAACTTCTTAACTACCTCAAAGCTATATCCACCGGCAGTGATATTGAATCCAATAAGATGTTGATTGGATTCCGAATTTGTCGATGGCATATACTTTCTTTTATTCTCGTTTTCACATAGACTCACTTTGTTCGCCTCTTTTTCAATTTGGGTGAAGGCTTCAGTGACTGAACGTCGTGTTTTTCCTACAATATCAACGTCGTTAGCAAAACCTAGTAGCTGAACTGATTTATAAAAAATTGTTCCTACCATATTAACACCAGAACGACGTAATATGTACTCAAGCACAAGATTGAAAAAGTTACAGGACAGTGCATCACCTTGTCTGAATCCAGAGTATGTTTGGAATTAATCAGACATATTACTTTCAACCGCTACCATACATTTTGTGTTTTCCAAAGTCTTTTTAGACAATCGTATGATTTTGGCCGGTACTCTGAATTCAGACATGGCGTCATATAATGTATTCCGAAATATACTGTCATAGGCGGCTTTAAAATCGATAAAGAGGTGGTGAGTATCGATTTGGTATTCGCGAGACTTGACAAGTTATTATTGCTTATCTAATTAAATTTATTAAAACATTTATTTTAAAAAGCTCATTTATTTTATTTAAAACCACCGTTATTACGTTTTTTTTTGTTTCATAAAACGAATATTGATTCAATAATATTATTCTGTCAATTTTTGTGCGAAGTACGATCGTCAAGTTAGTGTAGTTAAGACAACACTAAATATTTGACAGATAATTTAGTATTAGTGCGATTAATTCGGGACAACACTTGACACTATTTGGAGATTTTCGGAGAAAATTTAGTGTGACCAGCTAGATTTTAGTGCGAAGAGCAATAGTTTCGAACACGAACTAAGTTTTCCATTTCAAAAATATTTTTAAAACAAACACAAACTGTTAAAAGGACGTTTAAATAAAAAACAATAAATATTCACCAAAAAAATGTAGTTTAATTAAAAATTAAGTCAACAAAAAAATTGATTTTTTCAAATTGTCAATTGAAAATTGATTTATGCGACATAAACGTACATTAGATTTCCGTTATGAAAATTGTGTATATAAACGAATCTGTGCATTATATGAACAAATATAGTTGCAACTACAATAATTTTAATTCAAAATACAAAGTAAACAATTAAATGAAGTAATAGTATGCAATGATTCATTAATCGGAAAAAATTAATAAATAATCCTGATTTTTTACCTCCTAACTCTAAAATCTTTGTAAATTATATTTTTGTATATAGATATTCAAAAGTTAGAAAAATAGGGATAGAGCATTTAAAATAACAGCGACTAACGCCTCTAACCGTTGAACAAAATATTTAAATACCGATTTTATGTTTTTTTTTCTAAAAAACTTAAAATGCTTTCTAAATTAGAATCAAAGATATAAGCATTTAAGCTTAACAAGCATCTATATTCTGGAAAAATGTAATACCCTAATTTTGAAACCAGCTAAAAAATTCCTTTCTTATTGAGAATCTCGTACATCTTGAATATTTGCCATTTACTGATGATTTTCAAAAATTTTAAATTTTGTAAACTTTCTGTATATGCTTATGGACTTTAGTTCCTTCGAATTTAATTCACATCACCGAGTATTTCTATATAAGAATATATATAAGAATTTCTTAATTTCAAAAATGGTGTGATATAATTACGGTGACCATTTTTGAACAGAAAAAATAAGGGACAAACATTTAAGCAAAACATTTTCCAATTTTAAACATAAACAGTCTTCTTTTTATTCAGGTAAAATAAGAAACAAAATAATATCGCAAATTAATAACTATTGTTTTACAAAATAATATTTGGTCTTCATCACTAGTTTTCAAAATAATATTGCATCTTCATAATTAGTATCTAGAAAAAACAATGTAATTAAGAGAATACAAATAAAATATAATTATACTTTTAATATTTTTGAGTAGAATGAATTTTTTTAAGAAGATCCTTTTCTTCTTTTAAAAAATTATAAAAATCTATGCAATTGAGATCAAAATTGCACTTACATATTAATAGTGATCTAACTGTATCAACTTTCATTTGTGATTTTTCTGCTGTCCAGAAATTATTCATGATGGAGAACACTCGTTCTGTAGGTGCATTTGAGCCTGGTAAACAGAAACAAAACTCGACAATTTTCAAGACATTTTTATAGCAAATTTTTTGTTCATCAAAATGTTGAAAAATTTCCACCCATCTTTTATCACCACATATATTATTTGCATTCCAATCATTTATCTTTTCCTCAGTTGCAAAATTTGTGATGCACGACACTTCATCAAACAACTCGGTATCGTTAATATTCGGTATTTTTGCATAGATGTAAACTAAACCGTCTTCAACTTTTGATCAAGATATTACAGTTCGTAACAAAATCCATTCAACAACAAGTATATTTTCGAATTCTTTTGTCCATTGGCTTAAATATTTTACACAAGTATCATAAAAAGCAAACACTGTATTTTTGAATCTTGAAATATCAATTTCTTGATTTTTTTCTAAATCTGTAATCAAATTTTGAACTTTTAAGGGCAAAAAAGTTTCATTTCTTCTTTGTATTAATTTAAATTTTAGTTCTTTTAAAATAATTGCAACTTCAATCATTGATATATTTTCTGATTCGATTTGAATAATATAGTTATGAAAAGTTGAACTTTGAGAATGTACGAAAATTAACCATACTTCAGCACATGGATCTTGAAACAAATTTCTCAGAATGGTAGGACATTTTTCTTGGCTCAAAAAGAAAGATTTTAATGCAGGAAATAGTTTCAGTACTCTTTCAATAGCCGGTCTAAGAGAAAGCCATCTAGTCTTACTAAAACCTAATAACTTTTTGTACTCAACATCTACACATAATTCCTTTAATTTTTCTATCCGTACTGAATAAATATAAAAAAATGAATAAATCTTAACTATTACAACTTCCACATCTAGAGGAAGATTTAATGATAGAAATATTCAAATAAACATTAAAACTAATATATGTCCTTATAAAATCTTTAAAAAAAATCATTCACTAATTATTAGTAGAATTTTTATACAAAGTTAACTTTAAATATTCAAATATTCAGTTAAACTACAAATATTCAAATATTCAAATAAACAGAAAAACGAATTACTTATTTTAAACATATGTTTTAAAATTTTTTTGACATTCTTCTATTCACAATAAGAAATCGATTGATATTTAAAAGTGCTGTTCACAATAAGAAAAATTGTCGCTGCCCTTACTAGCTGCATTGTATGTAGCTGCAAAATAATAAAATTTACAATGTAGTTAGATATAAAAATGAAGAGATTTGCCGTTGTGAATGATTTTCACGCGTTGCAATAAATATATAGTATTTCAGAGATATGAATAAAATAAGGGACTTTATGGGAAGTATGGCGAGAACAAGGGACAAATTGCGTCCCTTTAAAAAAATTTAAATTTAAGGAGTGCCATACTGAAAAAAGGGACTGTCCCTTGAAAAAAGGGACTAATGGTCAGCCTAGATATAATTGATCACACCTAAGAAAATCTTATATTTTTGACTGACAAACAAAAAAATAAGAGAAAGCTAATACAAAAATTGGATTAAAACGCGTGTTGTCTCAAGGTTAGACATGTTATTCCGGATATAATTTAAAAACAATTTAGAGTTTTATATATATTCTTGAAAAAATATGGTAGAAAAACTGTAAAGTTAAAAATGAAAAGGATTTGATTTTGAATATAATTTGATTTAAAAAGGAATTGAAAAAATATTTTGCAGGGAACTTAAGTTTAGAAAACAAAATTTCTTCGTAAAATACGCTTCTGAAATTGTACAATCTTGTTGTGGTTAAATTTTTTAAATAAATTTATTGGAAACGTTTATATTTAGACATTTGACGACATTAGCTCGTTTCATTACTATTTTTGGAAATTTTTCATTATAACGACGTGAAGGGCGCAAATAATTGGCGCAAAAACAAAATTATACTTAGGCTGCATTGTAATCAATAGAGTTCTACTAAATCTTACGACAGTGTTATATAATAAAATCTTGAGAAGTTATTTTAGGGGATAATAGTTATAAATCTGTTCCACTTGGCCAAATCAAATCAAACTAATATTATTCAAGAAGACGAAGCTTTTGAAGAGAATGAGAAATAAAATCTAGACTTAATTTTTCACTGCCATATTTATTATATAAAATTGACATTAAAAAATAGAATGACTCCTTATTCATTTTATAAAACTTTGTTTGTAAGGAGATGCCATAATTCTGTATTTCTACCGAATTTAACACATTCTTTCCTGAATTTGAATTTTTTTCAATTTATTAAAACATTTGCTATTTGTTAAAAGCGTTAAAAACAATTTTTAAACTTTTAAAATTCTTATAAAAAATGTCAAAGTAAAAACTTTGTCCAAAGTTATTATATATTTTGACATATGTTATATTTATATAATTTATATAAGATGTTAGATTTCCGAGAAAATATACTTTTTTAAAAAGTTAAAGAGGTTATCAAGTGAAAATTAAAATGTAAACTGTCTTCTTTTGTTATTAACAAGAAAAACAATTTACGAAAAGTTTTGACCATTTGTGTTCTTGAATTTTTTTTTAATTTAATTTTAAAAGTATTGAAAAATTTAAATACATATGTTTTTCTTTATAAAACAATCGTGACTCTTCTCTACTTTTCTTTGTTAGTATGTCTTTGAGTAAAACTGTTCAGTTCTTCGTAATATCGATTAATTGCTTTAGAGTCGCATATATGGCCCTATGACGAAAACTGCTGATTGCTGACTACAAATTTGGAATTGGAAGAATATAATATAACATTTCTTAAGTGAAATAAAGCTTACTTCGCTTTAATTCTCCTTGAAATGAGAAATGAGATCTACCGGAAAAATTTCGCGAATTAAGCTTTACTTCTCAACTCAATTGTGAATTAAGGCCTATTACGCTTTATTGCTCTAAGCTTTATTTCCCCTCGGCAATTAATTTTTCATCTTAAGATTTGCTAATGATAATTTGTGTGATAAACTAATATCAATAGTTTTATTGTTTTTCTATACTTTAATTTTGAGTTTAGTAAGTACAAAAATCTGTGTGAACCCTTCTCTTTCCCCACTGATCTAAAGTATGGTTTTTCAATAGAATAGTCCTTACTCATTTATTTCCGTTTGATATGCTTTTTTAAAAAAATTAAAAGAATACAATCTTTTTAATTTCAGTATAACCTTCATTAACATTGTAAATATTTCATGCAAACCGCAAAATTCAATAAATTTTGAAGTCAAATAAAATTTTTACAGCTGGACCCTTGAGGTCTTTCAAAATAAAATTTGAAATAACAAACTTTGAAGTGTATTTATATTTTTATATTATCTGTCAAAGTTAGCCTAAAGATCAATAAAATATTTTTTCTTAAATTCTAAGAAACCCCTAAATTGAATTTTTTTTGTAAAACAAATTTTAAACAAAAGATGTATGTAAATCCAGTGGGTTTTAAGGGCATACTCATAAAAATTTCATTATAAAAAAGAAAATACCAAAATTTCGATTAATTTTATTTAAAAGTTGCAATTTTTCTTAGAATTTAATTTTTTTCTTTGTACAACAGAATTATGAAGGGGTTTTTTCCCTAAATAATAATAAAGTGTACATGTTTCAGAAAAGGATTCTTAAAAATGCTTTACACAAACAATACAACTTTCTTTAAAAATTTGTTGTGATGTGTCAATTTTTTTAAAATTACAAATTTTTAAAATTTATACTTGTTCCATACCATATTATTGAAAAATTTGAGTTTCGTTTATTTTAATGGTATATATAATTAAATAACAATTTTAAAAACGGATTAATTTGAATTTGTTTTCTTTTATAAGAAATAAAATTTATTTTAAACCTGTGCATTTACAAAAATTACAATATTCTTTTAACTTTTTTAATTTGGTTTTGGGGGAGATTCACTATAATATCTTTAGAGTAACTATCGTTTATTTCTTTTTTTTAAATGAAGCTTTAACTGGAATATGTTCAGAGCAGGGGTTTGTTAACCTAGGGGTAATTTACAGGAATTATTTTTTGTAACTTAATTTTTAACAACTTTTAAAAAGAAAAAGACACTATTAGAGTAAATGTAGTAGGGTAAATGTGCTATAGTAATGCTACTCAATATAATCAGAAAAAAATGAAATTTTGTAAGTATTCGTTTAAATAAATCTATCTACAATTGTTGATTAAAACGTAGATTTTAATTGTTTACAAATACCAGAATAAGTTCAGTTCGGTTATGTAAAATGTTTGGTTTCATCTTATTTCACTCTTTCTTTTAAAATAATACAAGTAACTATAGTAACAAGTTATTTTCATTTTTATAATTTTTAGCACATTTTCAAAAAATTTTGTAAAAATGTGCCTATATAGCTTCACTCTGTCCGTCCGTCCGTCCGTATGTTTACAAAAACTTTTACACCGTTTGAAATAGAGAAAAGAAATTTTAACCATGGGTAGTTTTTGCAAAAAAAATAATTTCGTAGAAGAATTTTTTTCTGTAGCCCCACCTGTTACGGGGCTACAGCCCCCCAAAGTTGGAAAAAGCCCTATATTTAAATTGTTATAACAAGAGTTCTGTTACATATATTTTCAATCTGAAAACGGCATATGATAGCTGGTTTCATAAACTTTATAAATTTTTACAAGGCAAATGTTTAGGGTTGCCATACGGTACTAAAATTTAACATTACGCAAAACTCAATTTTCGCAAAATTTTTGGCCACACATATCTTCTGAACGGTTCAAGCTAGGGTCTTGAAATTTTGGGACAAGTTAGATACCTATAAATTAGTAGGAGTCGGTTAACAAAATTTTTTTGTCAAGCCCCCTATTTAGGATCTATTAGGGCTCAAAAATTTAAATTTTGCTATTTTTAAGCACCTGTAACTTGAATACCTGGCCAAATTTTTTTTTAGTGATAGACAAAATTCAAAGCTCTATAATTATATTTCAACATGTGTCAAAGGTTTTTCTTAATTTTGAAGGGTGTCGAAGTTACAGCCCCTGAAAATTCCAAAAAAGCTCTATATTTAAATTGATATAACAAAAGTTCTGTTAGGTTTATTTTCAATCGAAAAACGGTATTAGAGAGCTGCTTTTATAGGCTTTACAAAAATATGTTGCTTAAATGTATAGGGTTGCCATGCGGTACTAAAATTTAGCATTATATAAAACTCAATTTTTGCAAAATTTTTGGCCACACATATCTTCTAAACGGTTAAAGCTGGGATCTTGAAATTTTGGGAGAAGTTAGATCCTAAAAAAATAGTAGGAGTCAGTTAACAAAATTTTTTTGTCAAGCCCCCTGTTTAGGAGCTATAAGGGCCCGAAAATTGAAATTATGCTATTTTTAAGCACCTGTAACTTGAATACCTGTCCAATTTTTTTTTTATTAATATACAAAATTTAAAGGTCCAACATTATATTTTAACATATGTTAAAGGTTTTTCTTAAATTTAAAAGGGGTTCCTTAAATTGAAGAAAGTGTCTCTTAGTTTTACCCATTTTTGCTTAGATAATAAAATTCTAAGTAAAATTCCAAATTTTTGTGTAATTCACAATTTAATTCCTAGAACCTAAAAAACTAGAGTATGAGAGGGGGGGGGGGGGGGGAAGTTGAAGTTAGATTCTTGAGAAATTTGGCAACCTTCCCCATTGAAGGGCTATAACAACTTTTAAATAAAAAATTTACTGTTAGCAGTAAATTTTATAAGTCAGTAGTAACTATTTTCAAGTAAATATTTCCAAAGTTAAATTCAGTATGTAATACAATATAATTTTGAAAATGTGCTTTTTTAAAAACCCTTGGTTTTTTTTCATCACTTGTTTGAAAATTTCTCTTTATCCCAAATTCTTATAGATTTTAGTTTTTTTTGTTTCTTATTTAATTAAGTGGTGATTTCCTACTACAGTGTTTCAATTCGCAGTATAATAGGAATGGGCGTGCTGCGTTATATTAACTAGATTACTCCTGGTTTAAACTGTGATTGGTCTTATTACTTATAAATAAACTGATGAAAAAATCAATCGAATCGAAGCAAAGAGTTACAAATCAACTTTACCACCAAAATATGTTTTAAAGTTTTTCAATTAATAAATTTATTTTATCTATTTACTGTTAGGTATCGAATTATTTTATCTATTATTAAATGTAGGCATCGAATTCCAAAACATCTAATTTAATATTTATTAAAATCCAGAAGTTTATTTTCTTAAAAATATAATTTCATTAGCCAATACACTTCTCTTTTCCTTGGTTTATGCAAATAAAATATATATATTTATTTAACTATATTCGTTCAAATAATATATACATATATTACATACATTCTTACAGATTATGTTACTTGGAATGATTATATTTTACATTAAGATTTGGGGGATTTCCGTTTTTTTATATGAACAAAATATGTATATATATATATTTTAATTGGATAGGGAATAGAATGTCCTTTTTAAGACGATATCAAAGTCTTAAGCATATTTATACGGATTTATTTAAATCATAGTAGAAAATCTTCCTAAAATCTTATAAAGAATTAAATCAGTTTCAAATATCTAAAAGCTAATGACCTTATTTAACTTCCTTTTTATTTCCGGTTTTTTTGATCAAATAAATCATCATACATAATAATTATATTATCACGTTTATAATTGGGTGTAATAAAGTAAATAAATTAAGTTAGCATTACTTGTACGTAAATTGGAAAATTAGTTTTTTTTATTTTTTAGATAAATGGAAATTAACTTGTCTTTGTCGTAAACTATAACTTAACTAACCCTGCCATAAGGCTTATCAACAAATATTAACAAACGTTTAATGTAGGTATATAAAAAAGGTGCAGGCCAAGTTTTTAAAATAATTTTGAAATATTACAAAGTAATTGTCAGATAAGTTCTATTCTATTTATACACTTGTACATAGCATACTTTTAGGGTAAAAACAAAATAAAGCAAAAAAAAAACAGACAGATATTTAAGAATTTTTGATTACGTACTGTAACACTTTTTTATAGAATGTGCACATCTCTTAAATAAAAAGAAGTCTTGACTTATTTGGTATTGATAACGTCACTCAGTCATTACATTTAATACTTGCAGACACATTTTAACTTTATTTTTGAATATATCGTATCGTATGTCATGTTTGTTTCTTTTTTAAATTACTGCGACATTTTGTTTTTTGTTGGAATTCTTAAGAAATTTGATTTGAATAAATTGGAAAAAAAAAAGTATTTGTATCCTGTCTACGGAAAATTTATGATTACTTATAAGATAAAAAAAAAAAAATAACACTTTGAATAAAAAACATTTTTTTTTAATCTAACAGTATTGAAATGAAATAGAGCGCAAATTAAATGTAAATTTTCCTTCCGGTTTTTGAAAAAGAAAACGAGAAAAACCAATTATTTTTTAACGTAAAATTATCCATGTGGTAGGAAAAATAAATTTCCCTAAGAGGATTTACAAATTTGTTAAAAAAATTATGATGACATTTGTAAGAGTTTTAAAAGTATATAAAAGTAGGTATTAAATTACGTTTTAGTATGATATATGCAGACGTAATATAATATATATATATGTATACTTATTTATTTATTTTTCTTTATTATTTCATTAATGAAAATAACAGAAAATTATTGGTCCTTTTTCTTTCAGATGTGGGCCATTTGATTATATCTAACATTGTAAACATTATAAATTTTCTTCAGAATATTTTTAACAAGCTATATATCAAAATTATAATTAATAATTAAATTATATAATTTTCAATAATTTAAATAAAAAGGTTTTTTTTATATATTTTTATTTATTAATAAAATAATTTATATTTAATTTCAAATTCCGATTATTTCTATTATTTTCTTGAATTTTTCAATGTAATTTTGGTTGTTACATGTTAACGTTTTAAAAGTTATACTGTGTATATTGTTTATGTAAACTTGTACTATATGCCTAATTGTGAGCTGCTGATTGTGCATGTTTTTGATCTTGTGCTATCAAACAGGTAGTGCAGGCGTTGTTTCCAAACTAATTCTGCCTATTTTTCTATAATCTTACGGCCCTTGCTTTTAGTTCTTGTGATTATCTCAATGTTTCCCATTTTTTTAACAATAGGTTCTTTTTTTCCCACTCCCACTGTTTTATAAATTTTTTAACCTCTTTAATGGATTTCTTTGCATATAAATTGGTATACTAGGATATCCTGGAACACAGATTATTTTTATTCGTCCCTTTTCTTTACTAATTATGTTCTTTATATTATTTATGATATTCTCTCTGTTATCTTCATTCTTTAGCGCTTTAATTATATGCCAAAGGCTCGTTCTATTGTTTGGCAAGTCCGACTTAAGCGATAATTAAATATTTTTTTTCGTGCATCGGTGGTTGTATATTTATAAGGTATCATTAGATTTTTTGATAATGGAAATGCATTATCTCCAATAAAGTATGCGGCAATAATCTTGAATTTCCAATAATTTTGTCAGCTAGTAAATATCTTTCTACTTGTTGTAATACATACATAAAATTGGAACGATTAAGTACACCGCTATCACTAATCCTATTTCTAAGAAGTTTAATTTATTTTCTTATGATATAAAACCTGAGTTTTTAACTTTACTTTATTTCACAAATTAATCTATACATATTCACACTTTGAAAGAAAACCTTTTACTTTTAACTACTAAAAAAACTAAAAAAATATCTTAATTTAAAAAAACTATTAATTCTCACGTCTTTCCAATGTGACGGTGTAATTGGCTTCAACAAATTATTTTCTTGCACAATTTTTATTTCTTCTTTTATTTTTTCATCTACTAGATGGAAGATCTCTAGTTTTACCTCACGAAATGAGTGCTCCAGTTGAAGTTATTTTAATTCACTGCACAAATACCGACAAATTCTCTTCCTCTGATAATTCTTTCGGTTTTATTGTCAGATTGGTTGCGAATTCAATTGCATTTAAGACTGTTTTTCTAAAATCTTAGAATCTTTAATAAATTTCAATTATATATTCATAAAGGTTTTCGCAGCATAGTCCTATTAGGCCTTGCAGATGTGTCTTAATTATGGTTGATGGTCAACTCGTGTTGAACTCGTGTTGAACATCAACCACAACCAGTTGAACCAAGAGCATACATCACCAACTCACCAAAAGAGCATCATCTGTGCGTTAGCGAATTCGGGTAAAGTGGCACATTTGATTCATAGCTACAGCGTTAGTTTTAATGGATCACATACCGGACTACCAGTTGAAAAATATATTTATATAATCATTTCGTTAAAAAAAATTGTGACGGTAAGGCCTTGAAAGCCTTAGTTTTCTTAAAATTATTTTATACGGTTTTTACCATATATGGAAAAACCTACATTTTTAACATTTTTAACGAATATTTTAAATTTCGTAAAGTTAGTTTTTGGATAATTCGGCCATTGGCCTCAACGCTGTGTCCTGTACATACCTTTCACCTGTTCCTGAATATGCTGAATTTGAATCAGTTCTTGGCACACAAAATCAGAAACTTCAACCATATACATCATATGTGGCTGAAAATGAATAATTTCTAAGTTTTTAAAGGATTCTCCTGTCGCTAAGAATCTTAAGCAAACTGCCAATTTTTCTTCTGGACTTATAACTTTTCTCATATTTGTATTTTGTTTCTCAATATCAGCTCTGATAGCTGAAAGTATAAAATTAAAGCAACTTTCATCCATTCGCAAAAAATTTTTGAAATCACAAGAGTGTATTTTAAAGTCTTTTAAAAATGTTTGAATATTTCAAATATCCTTTCTGAATTTTCTGTAATCTTTAACCCAGCAGCTTTATTTTTTTGGTGGTTTTTCTTCTTTTTCTGATTATGTTAAAATCATACAAGCGGATGATATAAGTAATGCAACAACAGCTTTATCCGTTTCATCCATGTTAGCAATTTTATTGGCTTCAAATTAATATTTTTTATGTACATAATTACACGCACATAGTATAGCTATATAGCTATAAAAACTCAAAATTAAATTATATTCTTTTAAAAAAGATTATATTAAACTAAAGAAAAACTTCTTCCTAAGGGAAGAAAAAACCTTCAAAAGACACCTGAAATCCTAATCCCCCAGGTAGTGAGTAGTGAGATTTTTATTACACTAAAACAACTGCCTCCCGTAGTCAAAATAATGGGATAAGCATACTAGCTGCTTGCGTAGTATTATGGCTGAAATGTAACTACAAGTCATAGAAATAAATTACTTTTAAGGGTTGAATGGGAAACCCAAGAGGTATAAGTTGACTTCAACAAATGAATTCAAATGAATTGGGAAACACATATGGTGGTAATGTGTTCCACAATTTGGAGGTGCGACAAAAGTGTAGATAGTAGTAATACTAAAAACTAATGTCCTTACTAAAAACAACTATTAATTATTACAAAACAATTTGCTTTTATTTACTGTTTATTTTATTTTTTTACTTTGTGCTTAAAAACTTTTCCGTTTTACAACATTCTGCTACGATTAACTATCTTCGAATAAACTAGATTTTACACATACATTCATAAGTGCATAAACTGAAAAATATTAGATAAATACACATGTTCGCCTGAGTAACATTCACTTGGGTCATTACATGATGTAAAATTAGTGCGAAGTGAATATCGTATGCGCCGACTAAATCAGTTTAACTCAGTGTTGTTATGAAAAAAAATTTGAAATCGTCAAATTTCTGACTAAAAAATCGTCAAAATCGTCAAAAAAAATTTTCAGTACATGTATTTATGCACGAAGTATATTTGACAGGTAAATAATATAAGGGTATCTTTACACTGTTAAGTAAAGATTGGCTAATATAAGAAATTTAATTTTTATAACTAAACCTAAAAAGTTTAAACAAATAAAACAAATAAATTTTATTTATACACATCTGTAGAATTATATTTATTTACTAATTCTTTTGTGACTGTAATATTGTAACAGGATGTATTGTTATATCTTAAATAATCTTTAGTATATATAATGCCTTTTAAACTAGGCGTTTGTAAACGATTCCTAGTTTTAGTTTTGTTCAAATTAATTTGTGAAAAAATCCGCTCCACATTTGCCGATGAATTTGGTAAACTTAGCACATTAAAAACAAAAGTGTTCATGAGAGGGAAAGCTAATTTATTGTCGGCACGCTTTATACTACAAACGGTTTTCCAGAAAATTTCAATATTAATGTCCTCAGCTAAATCGGTAAAAAGGCTTTGGAAATCAAGATTCCTTATTTCCCGAAATTCACCATCTATTTCCTGCATTTCACATTCATTAATTAAATTTGGAAAGGTTTTAAATAGATTTGACAAAGAATTTATTTCCTTTTTTATAATTTTTGTAGGATCCAGGAGATTAACATATTTAAGAATATTATTTTTGAAATCAAATCTTTTGTAGATTTGTTCGCACAGTTCAGTATAAAAAAAAATGCAGTTGTTTTTAAAAATATTGATTTCAGCTTCAGTAATATTGGGTTGATTTTCTAAAACCAATGCCACTTCAACACCTAAATATAATTGATCATGTACTATATTGTGAGGATGCTTAAAATTCACATTCTCAATATTGGTTTTTTTTAAATATTCCGACTTTATAAAATTATCAAGAATTGTTCGGACTAACCTTGTTATTGCATCATACATTTTATGTATTTGTGGACTTTCACTTTGAAACAATTTATTTAGTTTATTAACTTGCGGTAGTATAAATTTTAAAAATTTTAAATATAACTCGTTAACTGGATTATTTAGATTTTCTAGTATGATTTTAGCATTATCGATGTTGTCAATATTTACGGCAAAAGCAAAATAAATTTTTAGAGGTTCATATAATTGTAAAAGCCGGTTAACGACACTTTCAAGAGAAAGCCATCTAGTTTGACTCGGATGTAATAATTTTCTTGGTTTTTCTTCTAAAAGTACCACAATTTTTTCAAATTGAGTAATACGCTTTGGGCTGTTCTGCACATAATTGTAGATATCCCTAGCCATCGATTCAACGCTTGATGGTAGTTTTAAACAAGCATATGAACAACATAAAGCGAATGAGTGACATATACATTTAAAGACTACAATATGTGGACATAAATTTCTTAACATGGACGCTACAGAATTATTGCGACCTGTCATATTGGCTGCACCATCGGCAGCGTATCCTATTAAGTTTTGTTTTAAATCTATGTCCGCATCTGTGAAGGTTTTGAGAATGGAGTTATAAAGATTGCTAGCATCGGCAATATCAACTTCAACCAAATCGAAAAGATAATCTTGAATTTCAAAATCTTTGCGAACACGAACAACAACGCTCAAAATTTTCTTTTGTGACACATCTGTGGATTCATCCACACACATAGAAAACTTATTTACTTTTAAAAGTTTCACTAAATTGTCAAACTGTTGCGCACCTAAAACATTTCTTAACAAACCAGACACCTTAAGTCGTCCACATTTCAATTCTGGAACAACTGCTGAATCCTCAAACGAACTTTTTTCCATTTTTACGAGATGGTCTGCCAAATTGAATGCTAAATTGTGCTCTGCAATAAGAGCCGCATTTTGGAGCTCTGCCTTAAATACTTTTTCGTGCAACTTGGTATTTGATTTGAAACTTTCACTTATATTGGGTTGCAATTTTACTGCGTTTTGCCTTAATATATGTTTCGCAGTCTTAGAATGAGCTACCAGATCAGCTTTACCTGATGAAATTTTTAAAGTTGTATTACAAAATTTGCAAAATGCTATACAACCATCATCAGAGCTATTTTGATTTTTGGCAATCCAGCTACTAAACTGAGGCTCATCTTCCCATTTTTTCGAATAAGAACGAATAAATTTTGAACGCTAAAGGTAGGTATATAAAATAATATACAAAGTGTAAAATAATTTTAGAATAAAATAATAGTCTATAAAAATTACTTTGGGATTATTGCAATCAATATCTAAAATATCGATTGTCTCTGATTCCGAGCTAGTTTCTATCCTAGCAGAGCTAGTGCTGGCCACAGGAGAATCAGTAGTCTCCATATGCTTATCCACTATTAGAAGTTATTAGTTAATTTTTTTTTCTTAGATTTAAAAATCAATTAACTTTACCTGTTTTAAAGAATCTTTTCATAATTTCTTACTTTCTTAAAATTTACTTATTTTTTAAAATTATTGAATACTTTATTGAATATAATAACCGTTAATAATGCCACTTGGGAAAATTATTTTGAAATTTTTATTTTGAATTTGACAGTTTGATTTAGAATTTATTCCCCGTAAACAACTAATAGTAATAAAAAATTTTAGAATGCCCTATAAACTAAACTTCATTATCCCTCAAGACTAAACTTAATATTCCGTATTTAAACTTTTCAAGTTGGAAGTGAAACAGAACATTTCAAAATAAAAAATTTTCAAATATACATTACAAGTTCAATCAGAAATGGAAATCGTCAATTTTATAAAAAAGAAGCCTAAAAATCGTCATGTTCCCATTTCATCTAAAAATCGTCAAAATGACGATAAATCGTCAATTATAACAACACTGGTTTAACTAGATGTTCGTTTTTTCATTTCACCGATAGAAGATACAAAAATACTATTTTTGTGACAAGACAAACAAAAATGAAAAAAAAACTGAGAGAGTCATCCATAATATTGGGAGAAATATTGAGAGAGTTACCGTAATACTTTAAAAAAATTTAGAGAGTGGCCATAATATTATGAGAAAGATGTAATATTTTTACTACATACAAAACCTGCGTTTAAAACTGTCAATGTGATACCATATTTATAATTTCTTAAACAATTTTACTTTCTCTGACGTGTTAATTGCGAATGATTTTGATACTTCAAGAAAAAATTGAATACTTCAAGATTGTATTTGATATTTACGAACCATATTTTTTTTTTGATTATCTTGATTAGGCAGTAACTCAAACCTTTTAGAATTGTGAGATATTTTTATTCCTATAGTTTCAATTTGGATTACTATAAATATGTAATTTTTCATTTTCTGGGTATTTTAATATTGAGTACAAAATATTTTATGAGTACAAAAATATTTTTCAATAAATATTTTATGTTTATTTAAAATTAATTTTTAAATAATTAATTGAAAACTAATTTTTATCATCAGATATTTCTTATCCAAGGTTGCAATAATAGACAGAAAATGTTTGATAATACTTGAAATAATAAAAGATTAAATTAAAGTTGTAGAAGGTTAAATTTGTTAATTTTCATTAGTTTATTTTTGATTTGCATTTTAAAAATTGTTTTATTCAAATTTCATTAGCATTATTATGCACCTACTCAATTTTGATCATCTCTTATAGCCTTGATATTTAAATTCTCTTGATACGTGAAAAACAAATTTTACAGTAAGTAATAAATTAATAATGTAAAAATCTCTTTTCCATAGAATTTCCCATAGAGAAATAGTTTTTGAATTCTTATATTGTTTCATAAAACCATTGATTCTATTAAATTTTAATATTTTATTAAAGTTAAGCTGGCTTTCATTTTTACCTTATTTACCTTATTTATTTCACCTTTACCTTATTATTTTTAAGAAGAGTATTTACAAGGATTAATATTTAAGAAGTTTAATATGTTTGAATTATGATTTGATTTTTAGAAGCTAAGAATATTTCAAGGACGTTATAATAAGGAGCCTAGAATATTCTTAGAACATGATTAACTTATAAAAATATGAAATAACTTTTTTAACTGTTGTGGTTTTTTGTATATTTTCAAAAAAATAATATTTATTTAACTAAGAAGACTTAGTTTCGTTGATTTATTTTGAGGTTTACAGGAAAAATAATGTGGTTAAAAATTTAAATATATTTAAAATATAAGCAGTTGGATACCTTTCTATATCTTTTAATTATATATGAATTTGTTTTTTTATATAAAATATTTTTCCCAGATGGAAATATTAGAAAATTTTTACTTTTGTAAATCGGTAAACCATATTTAAAATCATAAGTTCACAATAAAAATAATTTTTTAAACACAATTAATGTTAACGAAACGAAAAAGGTTTTATGAATATTTTTCGTATCTTTATAAAATTTTAATCTCTAATTAGATTTTTTAAGTCAATACCAAGAGAAAGGAAATTAATCTTATACCCTATTCACACTACGCGAATATAACATGTTGTCTGCGTTAACGCGTTATTTAGTTGTTAAAATTTCCAAGTAACTAGAAATTTGTATGAAAAAAAGTTGTCAAAAGTATTGTGAAAATAACACGTTACTCAGTTTAACATGTTTTTTTTCAAGGTTCTATGCTTAAATTTTTTTACCATAATCGATTTTTATTTCGATTCATCGAATTTTTTTTGAATCTTCATTCCCTTGGATGACAACTGTCTTGAAATTTGAATCAATCATTATTCGTTGTTTGCAATATAGAAAGGTAAGTATATAATTTAATTTTTAATATATATACATATGTAATAATAATTGAAATATGTAATAATTGTTTTTTTATATAATTATAGTATATAATTAATGTAATTATATATTAATTATATATATATTATAATTTTTGAAATATATGTTTAAAAGTAATGATATATGTACGTGAAATATTAACTAAATTTCTATTTGCAGATGTCTGAAAAAAAAGATAAAAAAAAGATTTTTTGGAATGATGAGCAATTCAGAGTTTTTATTAACATTTGGAATGAGAAAAAGGAAGATTTAAAAAAAGCAAAAAGGAATTGCCATATTATATTAAAATTTAGAAACGAACTTGAGTTAAATGAAATTGAAACAATCGTCGCTGATATAAAATCAAGGATGAACAATTTAAAATCAAAATATATAGGTATGCAATTTTTTTTTCAACATATTTTTATAACAGTAACAAGATTTATTTTTAGGAAAGAAAAAAAGGATATTGATCCAACAGGAGGATCACCTTCAGAGTGGGAATTCTTCGATGATATGAAGGATATTCTGGGGTACAGCAAATTTATAAATTCCATTGATTTTATGGACGAAAGCTTTGAAAGTAAAAAAAAAATTTTTTTTATATTAATATATGTATTTATTTCAATGTTTTTTTTGTAGATTCTACATTCGACATGGTAATATCACGATCACTATCACCAGTGTTTTCATCACCACCAATATTTACATCTCCATCATCATTACCACCACCAAAAGTATCTAAATTCAATTCATTACCATCAACATCAACAACCAAGTCATCATTATTATCTACGGCAACATCGAATTCATCATTATCATCTACATCAAGCCCATCCACTGGAAGAAAAAATGTTAATAATGAAGCTTTAAATTTTTTAGATTATGGAATGGCGGAAATGAAAAAATTTATAGAGTTCAATGAGGAAAAAGAAAAAGAAATGAGGGAAAATGAAAATAAGTTAATATCATTTGAAGAAAGAAAAACTATAATTTTGGAAAAATTATATGAAGAGACTATTAAATTCAATGAATTATTGTTAAAAAAATTATAAATCAATAAAATGAAATAAAAAATAAACTTACTGAAATATAAACTAATAGCATTTCTTATTGAAATTCCGCTACGTGTATTTAAATTTACAGTTAAATCTGGTTGTGTTCTATTTAATATTCTTTCTATTTCCACCTGTTGTTGTATCTAATTAGGGTTGACTTTATCTTTATGGCTATTAAAAAAATTATTTGGGACACAGCAAGCCTTAATTATCATTGCTGTGTTTTCTATTTTATTATCGAGCCCTTTACCAACTCTCCGAAAACGCATTCCACCAAAAGCATTTTCCACTACTCTTCGGCATTTTGATAAATTGTAGTTAAAAAATTTTTCCGAGCCCGCCGCATCAATTTTGAATAGAGAAGGTTTCATTACAAATTCAGTCAGTTTAAATGCCGAATCTGCTATCAATACTGGAGGTACACAAACTGATTTAATGGTTCTCGTATTTTGTTGCAGTATGTAGTTATTCATATGATGTATTTTTAACTGGGATTGCTCGTAAATCCCAAAATCATTGCATCGACCTGGACAGCCGACATTGATATACATAAAATCATACTTATAATCTACAACTGCAAGCAAAATAACTTAATACCATCCTTTAAAATTATAAAAGTCAGTTGCGTCGTCCATGTGTGGTTTTACTTCAATATGGCATCCATCTAAAAGTAAATGTATTGTAAATTCTTATATAGTCGATTTTTTATATAACCTATAGCACCGATGCACTGTGGAAAGCCTAATCGCTCAAATCCTTTAATATTTTTTCTCACCGTTAAGGGATATAAGTCCAGAAGAATCTCACAAACTGTTGATACGCCAACACCAAATACGTTTACGATGACGATCCTAACGTATAAATTGCAATTCCAATTTTTTTGTTTAATGCTATGGTTTGACGAAGATATGTTTCTTCGTTGTCCAAACCAGGAAGTAAACAGCATAGTTCCTGAAAAGCTGAATATCCCATTCTCATATTTTCTTTAAAGAAATGTTCGCCGTTATTAAATAGATCAAATTCAAAAAATGAGCTTAATCTATCCTAAAATTGTAGAAAAATTAGTAGTAATTTTAACATGCTTAAAGTGGATATTACCTTTTCCCATATACGAATATTTTTATTTTTTAAATTATTCGAAGCCATTGAAAAAAATTTTGAATAGTAACTTAAAATTAAAAACTTTAGCATTTGCTTTCTTTGTAGGAGTTTGTTTCTCTCAAGTTTTATATTATTAATTGAACTTGTAATATTTCCAATTTCATTAATTAAAACATTTCTTTTATTTAGAATATGCAATATTAACATATTTTTTTTAGAAAAAAAATTTTAAATCAAACTGTCAAATTTAACAACTAAAAACGTAGTCTGAAACGAATTTTTATTAACATGAAATACGACGGCTATAACATGTTAGTTTCGCGTAGTGTGAATAGGGTACTAGGTTCCTCATTAAGTATGGAAGAATGAGTAAATCTTGATAAATCATATTCCACTCAGTTATATTCCACTAAAACCCTTTCTATAATTATCTTTTAAAATATTCAAATCTATAATTATTTTATAATTTGTAGTTATTCAAGTTTATTACGAGTGTCAAATATTAAGTATCGTTTTAAATTGATCGTATATCGGTATTACGAGACGATATTTAATAAAAATACATATATTTATATTTAACGAAAAACTTTCTTAAGTAATTAATGCTTTTGTTGTTCTCTCTTTTAATGTTTGAGTATAATTTTTTCATCTATTGGCCTTTTTTTGGCTTTAGCTACATTACTACTTAAATTTGCTGATTCTAAGATATGTACTGAAATTGGACTATTTATTCTTTTATTTGTGGTGGTATTGTTATAGTTATTATAGTGTTCTGTAGCAATTGAGTTATTGTTGACTGGTATGTTTTCACTTGTGCTAGACTCAAGTTCGATATTGATTTGTGAAATATTACATGCACTACTAAAATATTGATCTTATAAGCCAAATGCTACGCCTTTTGGGTTTGAAGATTCATCTAAATATATTATCCTTTTGATAGCTTCCTCCATCTCTTAAAATTTTTGTATTTCTTTTGGACTGAAGCTCTACTTTTTGTTCGAGTCACTTTCTTTTTAATTTTGAATTTTAAATCATTCCATAACTAAAAAATAAAAAACAAATAAAAGTTTTTAAAAGGATTACACATTTCAATCTTACCCTTTGCCATTTATCAATCTTGCTCTCCTTTGCCAAACTCTCTTTCGGGAGACGCATAATTATTTAATTCAGCAGCTATTTTCTCCTATTTTTGTTGCTTCTTGTTTGGAACATATATTCTTAGCAATGTTTGTATTTTCCTCCATTAATTGATCAAACGTTTCCAATTGTTTTTGTTTTTCTTTAAAATATACATAAATTTTTATAATATAAATATTTTAAATAGTATTAGTATAATCACATAATAGTATCCTAACCTAACCTATAATGGATTTAGTAACCGAAAATAAAAATATTTGAGTATGATTTATGATATGTAATATTCACATAAATAATAATAAATAAAAATTTTATTGCCATTTTATATAAAATAAATTCTCCAAATAATTCTACAAAAATTTACATTAATTTTGACAATTATTACAATACAAATTTTTAAGAGTGTTCTTGTGTTTTTGGATATTTTATTTATTTATTTATTTTCGTACAGTCCCCTACCACATTAAATGTGATAAATGAGGGAATCTGCCTTTTCTTTTCAGGTGTGGTAGTTAAATTTATTTTATATTATGGTATAAACTATTACGATATGAATTGTAAATTAATACCAAGATTTGAACCCGAGACTTTTCGATTGAAAAGCCACCACTCTAACCACTAATATTTATTTATATTTATAATATAATTGATAATACTTAGTGAAAACTTCAAATATTGTTAAAATTTTAGATTAATTATTTGAAATAAATAAATGTACAATTGAAATATTTTTAAAATAATCTACAAAAATAATAAGAAGTTTTCTTTTGTTATTTGGAGAATTTTTAAGGTCTAGATTTTTATTGAAACCAGATTTTTTTAAAAGGTCTTCAATTTCCACAAATGAAAATGTTATGACAGTTTTTTTAACTTCCAGAACTTTTAAAACAAAAACTTTAACAAAAAAAAAGTCTAAAAATTTATCTCACGTCCCGAAAATAATTTACCCATGTAATTGTTGAGAAATTTCAAATATTAAAAGAATTTTAACTTATTATATATGACAGTTTAGTTATAAACTTAAATTTCAAAGCACATATAGTTAAAATGGTAAATTGAGCTTTCTTTAAAGAATTAATTTTAAAAATTAAACTTTATTTTTGTTTTATTATGAAAAAGAATTGAAATTTAATTTTATATTTGCATATATTTAAATATTTTAAATATTTTTTATAAAAGTTTTAAAATGAAATTCTTGTTTTTGGTACTCAATTGTTGCTGAAATGTCTACCCTACTTTCAATTAACTATTGTTGAAGAGCTTAATTAATGAAAAATGAACTATGTCAAATGAAAAATTAGTCAATGACAATTTGAAAAATTAATTTTATTAGCTCTAGAAATTAACTTTATTTATTTTAAATTAAAATTGATATGAAAAAACAAATAATTTTATAAAATAAAAATTAGAAATATGTGGTTAAAGCCATTAAAGAGTTTTTTTTTATATTTCTAGAGGGTCATTTGATTAATATTAATTTAAATGATCTTAATCTGCTTACCACATTTCTAGAGATTTATTTAACTATACTTCAGAAATAAAAAAAAAAAAACAAATGTTAATATACGACATAGCGTAGCGTTTAGACCTGATAGACCTTATACATGTTCCATTTAAACTTATTCAATTTGTTGTAAATTATTTGACGTTTATAGTTACGATATGAACATTGTGTTTACTACATTGCATAAATTAATTTCAATACAGTTATAATTTTATTTAAATCTTCAGCTAATGTTAAATTTAAACTATTGTATAGAAATATTATCAAGTTTTGTCACAAATGTCATAGTTTTTGGTATAAATGTCATAAACATTATGTGTATACAAAATTATAAAAGAAAAGAAGCTTAATTTTCCATTCCATTTTGTTTTATTGATCCAATATGATTTATGGAATTAATGTTAACTTGTATTTTTATCTTTCATGACATTTGCTATTTTTTTTAAATTAAGATTCTGGATCACCAATTTTCGAAATCTTTTTTGTGCTCTTATGTTACTAATAAAACAAATTGGTCAATAGTAAAATAAGCCTAGTTAATTTTAAAAATCTTTGAGCTTTGGCGGTTTATTGAGGTTAACCTATGATATAGCATAACCTCAATGTAATGGGTCAAATGGAGCTATATCCAATAATCTTATTCGCCAGTCATTGTTTAACGAGATCACAAGGTCAGATTTATAGGATGCTGCACCATCTTTTTGGAACTACATAATTGTCCATAGAACTTTGTTTTTCTTATTTAATAAAATTCGAAAAGTTTCTTATTTATATTAATAGTTGTAAAAATACTCAAAGAGATTCAAAAAAATATAATATAATACTAATTTCAGGCTTATAAATTGATATGTACCAGCTTATAAAATATTAGAGAAATATTATAAAAAGTTCTTAACAGGATTTAAATTATAAAATATGTTATATAAAAATCGTAAAAAAAAATAAATGATTAATAATTGTCAATAAATAATCATAAATTTCTTAAGGGTCTACTGACCGAATCATGTATTTATATAATCTATTAAATTTCCGGTTTTATATTACTGTATCATTCATCGACTTTGGATAACAGATAAATTTATTTATTAGGCACATATTTCAATGTATCCCAAGAAAAAAAGAGCTTTTATAAGAATATAAACTTTATTACATATTTTTTGGTAGATTAAAGTAATGAAATATTTGTAAAACCTATCCTTAGAACCATGTTAAAAGGGAAACTGTAAATATATTCTGTTTTTAATATAAATTTAGGAAATGCGTAATATTGAGAAATTTATTCCATTCACATCTTATACTGTGCTAATATTTGATCAAGTTAATTTTCAAAAATTGATACTTAAAATATTGTTTTTTTTTTTTTTTTTTTTTTTTTAAATTTTACTCTAAAAATCTGCAATCAAAAGTTAAATATTGTTTAAAACTTTATTGACAAAACGATTAAACATTTCCTGTTTCCTGAATAATAAATCATAAAAACGTTTGAAGTATCGAATTATTGTATATACAAGCCATTTAAAAGAATGAAATGATTTATAGATTATTTTTCCTACTTTTTTTGAAATAGCAAAAAACTTTAAAAATTTAAATATAATTCTGGAAAACATTCTGGTATGAATTGTTATTCTTTAAAACAAAGTTTTTATTTTTGAATAAAAAATATTCTTCTACTATTAATAACATCTGGATGTTGTTTTTAAAGTTTTCAATGAATATAAATAAAAGAATCAAATAAGGGAATGTCAGCTTTAAAAGATTTAGCTTCATATAATTGGAATTGGAATTTGAAAATAAATAATAGGTATGTAAAACAAGTCAATTTTCTCAAATTCAAATTGTTTTGCTTTTATTTTTTTATCAATATTTTTTTTTTTAAATTCAAAAGTCTTTAAATCTATAACAGATTTAAAAAAAATATTTTTTGCTAAATTTTCAAAATGTCTTCTCTGTATAACTTTTTAAATATATATTAAAAAGGTTTTAAAAGTTAAGCGGTGTAGAAATTTTTTACAGACTATTTAATAAATAGTGTAGTGGTAAAACCTTCGACTCCTATGTGGAAAGCTTCGAGTTCAAAACCCGGTCAGATCATATCAATATCGTAAAATTGTATAATTATATCGTAACAGTTAATATCGTAATATAAGTTACGATTTAATCTAAATTTATTAATAACTCTTGTGTAGCATAATAGATGGCACACAAAATTAATATTTGTGTATTTATAATCTTATACAATAGCTCCAGCCCAGTAATCAACGGCTTAAAACAAAAGCCTAGTTGAAATAGAATTGGTGAATGTCCTATACTCCTTCAAGGAGTGGAAAACAAATACATACTTTTATACAAAATATACTTTTATACGAAATACATACATCAAATGTTTAGAAGGCTTTTTTATTTTTAAGTTATTTTATGATTGGTAAATACGGTTTTGTCTATCCAATTGCTTGTGGTTATGAAGTGAACTGCGGGAATCGATATAATATACCTTAAGTTTGACTTCTCTGCAGCTCTAACATTTACCTAAATCATTGACAGCTCTGGTTAGCATCCGACATCACATACTAACTGTGTCAAAATAAAAAAAAAAAGGAGTTTCAAGACCTGAAACGAATTGGAGCATATAATATTTTTAAAGTTCAGCAATTGAGATAAAATACCTTCAGGAATTCAAATTGCGACCGTTTAATGATTATGTTTAAAATGCTTTTTATTTTTATTCAAATTTTTTCAGCCCTGGTTTTCTGTCTATATGAAACCTTTAGTTAACAATTAGATTATTCCTAATTTTTTCTAAATTATTCCTAAATTCTAAACGTATAAAAATTCTAGTAATGTTTTGAAAGTACTGTCGACATCAGACTTCTCGAATTTTTTCCTTCTGACTCATGTATAATTTTTACTTCAAAAAATATTGCCATGAATATGGAAAATTATATTCTTAATATTATATTATAGTTGTTAAGGTAACTAACCTTTACTAACCCTAAATCAATCAGACAATCCATCTAGAAAACAAAGCTAAAATCCTAAAAATCAATTTCCAAGGATTATATTAGAATATTAGAAATGTCAAAGCATTAAAACACTAAATTATATGACTAAATAAAAAATTTAAATATAAAATACCTTTTCACTTCACTAAACTTGTAATAGAAATTCTTTTTTATTGAAATAACCTTAAAGAACTTTCTTTAGCTACATTTGCATTTTAAATATAACATTTTTTTTTTAAATATAACATTTTTTTTTTAAATAAAACCGCGTGTAAATTTACATTTCATTTAATGCAAATTTATATAAATAAATGCTGGTGACAAATTCTAAAAATTTTAATGATATTGAAAGAATTTATTTGGCAAGGTATTTTTTTTTTGTAGGAGAAATGCTTAAAACTATCATTAAAAAGTATGTCATATCAAAATATATAATCGTTTTCTGGATAACAGTGGAATGATTAGAGATAAATTTTACCATTTAAATTTATCACCACAAACCTTAGCTATATGACATATCTACATTCTACTTATTTCATCTATAACTTTGGGAATTTGTAAATTTCTATAAATGGAATGAGGTGACCTTTGGAATGAGGTTTTGATTAAAAACTTGCAGTTTAATTTCAGACGGATTTGGGAAATGGAGTTAAAACATTTATGTAACGGGCTAACGGCTGGGTGGCACTGTGGTTAGAGTCGGACTTTCATTCCAAATCATAAAATCACCCGGGGTTGAATTCCCGATAAAAGTTCAATTCTGGTTTTCGAAATCGACTCAGCCATCATTTGCTATTGGATTCAAACTAATGGCATAGTCAATAATTAATTATTGTATATCTAAAAAAAAAAATAACTTTAATATAACTTATAAACAAATAAAAAATTTAAGCAAATATTTTAATTTAATAATATAACTCACAGATATAAAAATATCTTACAAATTATTACAATAAATAACTAATAGAATTGTGTCTATTGAAAATCTAAGACGTTTCTATATTTTTTAATGTCAAGTCTAGTAGTGTTTAAATTGTACTTGGAATTTATTAGGATCAATTCTGAGATTTAGCTATGTTTCTGTTCCAAGATTTACCTGTGTTACAGAGCTAATAAACCTCTTAAGC